>OX451738.1:903623262-904041620 GCA_948472305.1 Vicia faba | reverse complement strand
GTCTACTTAAGCTACAACTCGTCTCCTTATGGATTGCATGTGTGTATTTCAAGTGTGGAAAATGACTTATAAATAGTTGTATATTTTTGTATGTTTTTACTTGTTTTGTTGTTGTAGTTCACCGTGTGTAAACTTCCTTATAATTTTGTAAACTTGTGTTTATCCTAGATTGGTTACTTTTGTAAATTAATTGTTCATTTTGAAGAATATATATGTGCATCCTAGCTATTTGGTGCAATGAAATTATCTTTCACTGGTTAGAAAAATATGAAAATAGTGACAAAAAATGTGGTCCGTGTGATGTTGAAAAAATATGAAAAATAGCGACCTAAATATGGTCTGTGATGTTGGAAAAGTATAAAAAAATTAGGTACCAAAAAAATTACAGGGAATTCATCTCGATTATGCTAAAAAATAGCCTAATTGTTTAAGAAAGATAGCAAACATATTACATTGGCGCGCTTTGCAATTGATGTAAAAGCCTATATTTTACATCGGGCTAGTAAGGCAACTGATGTTAAAACTTATATTTTACATCGGACCATTAAGATAATCGATGTTAAATATTACATTTATTTTGAAAAAAAATAGAATTAACCCCCTATTTCACATCAGACATAACTGTCAACCAATGTAGTAGGTGTATTTTTCACATCAGACAACTGTCTGATGTAAAATGTCTTTGATTTACTATATCGCTTGACTTTACATCGGATCCAAATGTAAAATGTGTTTTTCGTCCAATGTAAAAAGTCTTTCTTGCATGGCTTGTTAGTTATATATTCAGGAACTCCTCTGGTTGCAATTAGAGAAAAATTAGATAATGTGAGGCGAGTAAATTGATCCGTTAAATTTAGGTTTGAAAGACATGGCTCTCAAATATTAGTGGATGACCATGATACTATTGAGTACAATTCTTTGTCTTATTGATCCTCAATGATCATTCATTCATGGGTGATATTCAATAAAATGTACTTCTTGTATCTACTATAAGTAATTCAATGTAAAGAACGTGAGATGGTGAATTTTACAAGTAGAATATGTTGTAAGACAAACTTGGAAGGGTTTGTGATTTATTTTGATTCATTGATAATTATTATATTATTCATTTTTACTTCTGGATAGATATCTCTTATTTTAATTTGTATTCCTTATTTATCTAAGTTTTTCTTTTGGACAAGTATGTCTAAGTTTTCATTTGATTTGAAACTTGAAATATGCTTCTTGTACTAGGATACACATCAAAGAAACTATTTTGAAATTGAACTTAAATTGGTCAGTCGAAATTGTCAGTGTACTTTGATTAATGTCGTAAAAGTCAGGTCATTTGTTCTAATGCTGGATCTTGAATGCGATGCACTCATATTGGAGATGTTTCAACATTTCTTAAAGACAATAAGGTAAAAGTTGTTGTATTCAAGGGTTGGCTTTATAGTTTCTGAATGTTTTTTTAATTACATTTGTTAGACTTTAGACCAAACTTGATCCCCAAAATGGACTTGTATAGTGAGGAATTGGGCATCTACTCAAATAGAAATTGTTTAACCTCATACATACATACATAATATAATCTTAAGATTCTTGTGTTGAGAAATTTGCTTTTGACTAATGCAAGAAGAGTTGGTGTTCCATTTAGTTCTGAATTTTAATGACTGATATCAGTATTGGTTCTAAGTATTAACTAACAATGTCAATGTTTCTCTTGATATGTTTGTTGCACCTCAAATTTTACTTCGAATTTTTTATTCACATTTATATATTAAATTTAATTTTCATTCATATTTTTACATTTTACGCACATTTACATTTGTGTCTGATTTAATCTTTTATTTTAGACATATTTCCTTGTTGTTTTTAAAATGATAATACTTAAGTAGAAATGCCATGCTGTTTTTTTTAATCTGGAAGTTGATTTCGAAATCGTGCTTCATGTTAAAAAAGGAGAAATTCTGTCCATGATACTATGCCCTTCGTGTTGATTCTCAGTATTGAAGTTGTTATATTGGTTGTGTTTATATGTTGACATTTTGATGTTGGATGAAGTTTTGATGGAATGTGTGTTTCATTTGTGTTAATATTGAAAGATTAAATTCGGTTGTGGTATCATTGTGTATTTCATGTGTGTGGAACACTTGTTTGAAATGATTTTATTGAGCATGATCGGGCTTAGGTGGTTGCTGCCCGGATTTTTGTTTAGGGGATTAAATCTTGTGTTGAAATTGATGCTTCATGACTTGAATTCGAATTGAGTAATAACATGAGTTTTGGATTCCCGGTTTTGTTTGTGGATTGAAATCATGATAGTCATTAGATTCACTTGATGCTAAATGTGTTTGGAACCATGTATGTCTTGTTGATTTTTGAGCTTGCAATTGATAATAGCATGAATTCTCGCTTCTTGTTTCATTTGTGGTTTGAAAATTGTGTTGGCTTTTGAGTTTACTTGAATTTGAACATGTTTAAAACGATTAATACAATGCTGATTTTTTCTATCTATATTGAATAATAACTTGTTTTCTTAGTTCTTGCTTGAGAAATATTTATTTGTTCTTGCAATTTGATTCAAATTTTATTTGGTTTTCAATTCACTTGTGATTTCTAACTTGATTTATGATTTGTGTAGCTTTCAAGTAACTCTAGTGTTCACTTCATGTTGACGCTACTTTCTCGCTTTTAGTTAATTAACTAAAAGTCAATTTAGTTATTTTATTTCGTTATTAAAAATGAATTAGTTTTTCATAACTTAATTAATTAACTTAATCAACTTTTAATTAATTAATTAAACATCCATTCCATATCTTATTTATTTCACTTAGCTTTGATACATGTTTCTAATCTATTTGGTTAGATTTCCTACTTCACCCGAGACCTTTCAGACTATTCTTTGCTATTCCGGTTTCGCTTGTTCAGAATTTTATCTGATGTAGGGATTCTTATTCGATATTTGGAGTTCTTATCTGATGCTTTGAGATTTATATGACACTTTGAACTTTATCTGACATCTTGAGCTTACCTGGTGCACTTTCCCCGCTTGTGATTTATTTTCACCAAATACACTTTCTGTTTGTGATTTATTTTCACCTGATGCCTGGTACACTCTTGGTTTATTCTCTACTTGTGATTTAATCCAAAGGGATGACAACGTTGTATTGACTTTTTTATGTCAAGTATTGGCTTCTTATTTGGTCAGACCTTTCTTAACTTAGCTTTTATTTTCTTGTACATAAGATAGTCTCCTCATCTCCTCTCCATTCTTCAGTTTTTAAAACCTTATCATCTTTTTTCAAAACCTTCTTTATTTTCCAACTCGAACCTCTTTCATAATAAATCTTGACCTTGTCAAGTGACTTTTTTCTCAAACTTTTTTTTAATCAAACTCAAAACACTTAACAAATCAAGATGTGAATCATATGGAGTTAAGTCTTATGGGGACTAGTGATGTGGTGCATTCCAGAACGTTGTTCTTTCTTTCATTTTCAGACTTTATTACGATTCAAGTCGCAAGTCCTTTTTCAAGCTAATAAAATATTTAAACTCATTCAAACTCTTTTGTACCCTCGTGCACCTTTTCTCTTTAAAACCTTTTTTCCAAGATTAAACATGATTCAGTTATAGTCGAGATATCATCCTCCTATCCTCATGGTTGTAAAGATGTCGACTTCTCCACTTGAGTACTAGAGGCGTGTCAAAGTCCTCCCTCATGTTGGTGCGTAGTACCTTTTTTTCATACTTTATGGGCGATTAGGCGAGTTTTCTCCTTAAAAATGACGACTTGTCTCTTCATTTAAAATCAACCAACACATCAAGTTTTTTGTTCTTTTTAGAATAACTACGAGTGTCCTGATTCTCTAGTACATGAAAGGGGTACGTAGGCACAAAGGTTCGCAATCGCGGAGGACGAAATAATAAAAAATATTTCTTTTGTTTGTAAATATTCATTCATTCATTCTCTTTAGCTAATAAGTCTTTATATAACACACTCTTTGAGTAGAACAAATAAAGTGGATCCTACATAGTACCATAGATGTTTAGGGTGTAATATATTTCCTTTGCATAATTGACTCTTGTACCTTGATCTCTATTTTATTTCATTTTAGACTTTATTCGCTCTTTTCTATTTTTCCTTTGAAAATAATAAAGTACTGTAGCAACTTTCACTAATATTAGTTAAGTTAATTAATAGCTTAAACTTAATTCTTTACCGCTACATTTCACTAAGTGCGACAATACTATCCTTTCTTTTGATATTTTACTAGACACATGCTTTTAACGTATTTAGTCGGTGTATTTTTTGCATGGTGAAAAATGCTAATAAAAGAGGCAGCTAGTTTATATCAACATTAATTAAATATTTAATTTCGTGACATACTTCACACTGATATGCCATATTAGATTAAATGAATTAGTTTTTAGTTTAAATTTAATAGAAATTATTTACTATTTCTAGAAGCAGTAATTGTTGTTGCGGTGTGTTTCTTATTTTTGTACCTAGTCGAATTAGTTGGAACATGGTTCTAAGCAGCTCTGTTTGAAACTTTCAAGGAGCATCATCTTGATAATTTTTTCTCATCCATGGAAACCATAATGATACTGTCTTGAAGAAAGTGAAGATACCTCTCTTGAATTACTCTCTTCAATCTTAGAAAGTGTGAAGAAAGACAATGAGGCTGCAGTTTGGAAGTTGATTTTCATTTGGTTTGGGTGTTATTTTTTGATCTTGGCTAATTCAAAACTAAATTGCAAATGTATTCTTTAGTTGCACAATCTGCCATGGATTTTAGTCTATTTTCGATAATGATAAAAAAATAGACATAATATATGCATGATTGCATAAAAAGAGGGAAAATATCTAATTTTGTTTAAATTTTGTGAGAACTGTGTAAATTATGGCGGTTAAAACCGCCTTAAAATTAACTCTTTTCAATTTATGAACATTATGCCCGTTTCTATGGCGGTTAAAACCATCATAAAAGCATTTTTCTAACTGCCCTTATTCCTCGATTCTTTTGTAGAGCAAAGTCGAGTTGCACTCATTCATCTCAAACCTGTTGAGAATTTTACTTGCATATTTTCTTTGATGCATCATCAAATCTCTATTACTCTTGTAGAATTCGATATCAAGGAAGTATGAAATGTCACCCAAATATGACATTTCAAATTTCTTGCTGAGATCACCTTTGAAGTCTTCGATCTCCTTCTTGCAGCTGAAGGTGTGAGAAACACAATAAATAGGGGTTTGAATTTGATTTCACCAAATTAAATCGTTTCGTTGGTGACAGAACAAGTTAGCTTATAATATAACGGTAAATGAACATAATATTTTTTATCCCGGTTCGCTGGTAACTAAGTTACTCTAGTCAACCCCCTCAAGGATGATTTCTCCTTCAACAAGGACTTAATCCATTATAACCAAACTGATTACAAAACAACCTACAATAAGTTTGATCACCTTATTGACACCCCCAATAAGTCCGTCGATCCTTATTGTAAATCCACTTAATCCGCAACAGGAGTCTTCTTGAGATCATAACTTCACTTAGTCTCTCAAGGTATCATTCAACAACAGTTGAGTACTTTCAGTATATTACAGATTTTCTTCTTGTAAGAAGATTACACAGACTTTTTAGTACAATGAAAAATACTTAAGTGTTATACTGCAAGATACGAGAAACAACTCCTTGCTTATTTACAAAACTATACACATATGATTTCTCTATAGAGTTTTCACAACGCTTTTGTGTTGTTTTGTTGAGCTTGATTTAATCAGATAGATTTGTCGTTGTAGTGTTGATTCTTACTTTTCTTCAGCTTCTAAGTCTTCCTTTTATAGCTTGTAAAAGACGTCCGTTGAAAGGGTAGAAAGTTAAATAAAAAATCTAGTTGTTGGTTCTCAATGGTTATATGAGAGTAATCACAGTCAAATACAAATGGAATGTCCTTGCGCAACTCTAGAAGAGTAGAGGTCACAGACACATTATGTACCTTTTATACACTATTACACGTTAACCATTTTGAACTTTTCTTCTTATCTTCAGAGGCTTCAGAATTTTGAATGTTGAACGTTGAAGCTTGTGTTAGAAAAATATTTCTTTAAGTCTTAGAACCGAAGTCTTGGAGTCTTCATAAATTTTCACACAGAACCTTGTCTTCAGAGTCTTCAACACTTATTTGTAAGAACTAACTTTTCTTCAGTTCATCGGAACTTGTTCAACAGAACCTCGTCCTTATAATCTTCAGAATTTGTAACACATAGAAGCAAAGCTATAGAAGGCCTCCAAAGCTTAACACAAAAGTCACGATCAGAACCTCTTGTACTAATGTTCCTTAGACACGTTGCAGAAGATATATTTAGAACCTTGACTTAAACCGTAACAAGTAACCACATGTTTTCTTCCAGTAGTGTATGTTCAAAACTTGATGACGTCACATGCCTTGTACTAGAGTCAGAACATTATCGCAGCAGCTATACACTAGAACGAAACCATTAGTGTATACAATTGTCTCTAAAATAACATGTAAAGTTATCATCAAAATATCAAGGCCAAATTTAAAAACACTTCTTGTTATTACAATCTCCCGTTTTTTTATGATGACAAAACCATGTATTTTGATAGAACAATTTATACAAGGTAATCACTATAATTGATAAATTTAGAGTTAAGCTCACAGCCCCCCTGAATCGGTTAAACCCAAAATTTAATTTAAGCTTTTTTAGAGTCTCCCCTTGAGCCCAAGACTCACAAAATAAATTTTGAGCATTCAAAACATAGAATAGAGAATTAGCACTTCCCTATAACTACTCACCAGAGTCTGACTAGAACACATGGTCTTAATCTCATAACCTGGTTTCTATCAACACTTGATGAAGAATCAAAACTTGATTTGATCCTGATTAAATAATGCCACACATCATGTATCAATGCTTATGTTCCTTGATTCTGATATCACAACCAAAACACTATACTTTTCAAGTATCAGTGTTTGATATGATATATTCCAATGTATCATACATTCAGATAGTTCACAACTTCTTAATAGAGTGTACGTTGTTGAAGCACACATATCAGAGCACAGCATCTGAGTGGCATCTCTGTATGAGAGCATGCATCAGAATGTTGACTTGTCTTCCTTTCAGGTGAGCACAACTTCTGAGCTTTAAGTCTAAATTTCATACTTTCAGAAAGATAACAACTTCTAAATACTATGATATCAAGCAAGATTACCTTACTTTCAGTAAGTTTATAACTTTTGAATTGTGTTTGGTACATCTGTTTGAATATTCATATATTTACAAAGTGTACAACATCTTCTGTATAAAATCAGAGTTTATTTCATCCATAAGGTTTTCAACCTTAGCATTAGGATGTTCATCTTCAACCTGTCTTAGAATAAACTCAGTGAACTTGTTTAGAGTTCCTGAATAGAAAACATCAAACAAACAGTTAGTAGCAACAACGTTTTATATGTTTGAGTTTAATACTCTGATAATAAACATTATCGAAATCATTTTGCTTTCTCACCCTTTGTGAGAAATCAAAAAGGCGATAAAGAGACAGAAGAAGCGAAATTAATAGTCTTTTGAGAGATCACAACAGATTTACTTGATGCTTATCAATTATATCTTTGTTAATATTTTATATTCTTACTTTATAATTGATTTTTCTAATAAAGTGCGAATTATCAAAATATTTAAAGTATCACAAAAAATATATGGAAGTAAAATTTTGAGAAATAGATATGCAACAGAATATTTTATGCTGATAATTTTTCTTTGACAGAAATAACTTAGATATTGGTTGATGAAAACAATGTTTTAATATATAAGACACATCCTAAAGAAGGCATATTCAATTAAAGTACAAGGACACTAGCTTAGACTTCAAACACTTCACAACTCTCATCAAATAGAGCATTTTCTCTTGTTAATTGAGCCTTTCAAACAATTTTGATTACTTCAGCTAATTCAAATAGTTCAAATAAGACACACCTGTTGTACCCCAAAATTTCCCCTCCCATATTTCTCAGGTAGGGTCCTCAAATTGCTCAAGGAAGTTCAAGGGTTGACTAGACAAACTCTCTCCTAAGGCAGTCTACCTAAAATTAGGGTTTCATGTTGCATCAAGATACTTGAGTCCAAGGGATCCCAAATGCTCACCATTATCCTAATATGTTCTCAAGATCATCAATGTCAAGTTTCAAGCCCTACAGAGAAAGTTTGCTCAATCAATTGCTCAAAGGCCTGAAAATCGACTGTGCTAGGGAAAAAGTCAAGTGTGGCCCACATACAGTCAAACTTCAAGATTTTTGGTCAACATCCTCATTTTGAATTATTATTCATCATTTTATCAAGGGTTGATCATGATTCATCAAGGATTGCTCACAATGCATCAAAACCCAAAAGTTGCTAAATTAGGGTTTTGCAGGAAAAGTCAACTCAACTTTGACCAAGCATAACTTTCTCATACTTTATGAGAAATTACCCATCAAAAGATCATTTTGAATATGATGCAATTCCCTACAATTCATCTTCATCTCCAAAGTTCAAAATATGCACTCACAAGAAGTTATGAATTTGGACATTATAGGTCATTTTGAAAAGTCAACAAAAACACCTTTTATGTGAAAGCTTCATACATGAACATGGAAGACTCAATTTAGATGAGACCAAAAGTTTTGCTTAGAAGACTTCTAAAGCTTTCTAAAAAGTCAAAGAACACATTCAAAGAGTCAAAATTGAAGAATTTATGCATTGGTGAAGTTGACCTTTTTTGAAAAATTGCCAAAAGTCAAAAGCGCCTTAAATTGCAATTTTTGTCAAATGGGCCTAACTTTTTACACTTGTTTTGAGTTGGTAGCATCGTCCATGAGCCCTAGCTCTTTCCACTTATCTTTATCTTATTTTTTCTATTTATTTTGATTTTTCATTTCAATTAAATCAATTTAAATCAAAATAAATCATGAAAATATCCAAACCATTCAAACCTCAAGATTTTGTGCAGATTTCAGGTCCCATATACAGCTAGCAAGTGAATCAAATCGTGCAAGGCATAGGTGTGCATAAAAAGATTGGTTTTGGCCTATTTTTGGAAATATTTTCATGGAAATCAAATCAAGATCAAAAACCATAATTAACAAAGATTCAAGGCATATTTGTAACCCTAATTCAATCAGTGGTATATAGTGGACAATTGCAGACAAAAAATACAAGGTTTTGGAGACGTGGAGAGGAAGAACAAAACTTAAAAAAATCACAAAAAAGTGATGACTTGATTTCATACTTCCAGGCATTCACAAGACTCCCAAGCCACCCCATTCACTTCCTGGTAGTGCAAGGAACTTATACCAATCAGAAACAAGCGTTCTAGTGCTCAGAATCCGATTCCATGACCCCCACGGTTTGCCTCTATTTTCAAAATCGAATCTTGTTATTCTTGCATCTTTATCATGTTTCAATAGCATATTTGTAATCCCTAACGCGTTTGCAAACTCATGGTGACGATTAATTGCATTTTTGTTGACTATATCAGAATCCACCATTGTTAGGTTTTGTTGTCTCGTTTTAGGATCTTTTTATGCATGAAAAATTAGTCCACGAGAAGGGCACCATAATGCTCTACAGACCAAGGCGATTTGATTCATGGCTTTAGATTCCATTTATCGTGCCTGTGGACGATTTTGGAAAATCGTTGGCTTATAGCTACGGACATTTGTCCGTAGGTAAAAGTCAGTGACCTTTTAGCAACGGAGAGAGGACAGGGACAATGGCGTTGCACCATCCAATTAGCCCATTTGAATTTGCAGGCGGATAATGGTTATTCTCTTTGTTTTCCATATTATTATTTATAATTATTTCATATACAACACGCGCACGTAGCTTAGTTGGTAATGAGGCTGGTGGAAAAGGCCATAGGACCTGGATTCGAATCCCAGGTCCCCCATATATTTCATATTATTTTCATTTGTATGATCAGGCATGCACACATGCGTAAGGTCCACCATATGCCTTCAAGGCTCAACCACTAAGATCTCCAGGAGGCCAGATCTGAAGGATATCACAGGAAGGACCATGGTGCACCATGGTCAATGCACAGCGCTGGATCAGAAAGGTCAACATGGGTCAGAATTTCTTGGGTCCAGAAGTTGCTATACACACCCTTCCAAATTACTTGCAAACAGGCCCATTACTCTTTTTCTCTATTCTTTTATAATTTCTTTTATTTTATTTAAATTATTTTTACTAACAAAAATTCATTCTTTCTTTATAAAATCATAAAATCAATTTTTCATCAAAAATTAGATTTAGGTTTTATTTTTATAAAAATTAATTTAATTGGTTAATTTAATTTATTAGATAACTTTAACTCTTTTTGTAAATTAATTAAAACAAATTAGAAATTAGGGTTCTTGCTTAATTTAATTTCTATTTCTCTTTTCTTAAAAAAATCACAAAATATAAAAATAGGTCAAATTTAATTAATTTTTCTTAATTTAATTTAATTAGTAATTAGGTTTGTACATATTTAATTTAAACCCTTATTTTCTTAAAATAATCAAAAACAACAAAAACAAGTTTTTCTTTTAATTAGGTTAGACGGGGTCAAAACCTTAATTCCTTTCGTTCTCTATTCGTCGGGCATTTATTTACTTTTGCCATATTGATGTAACTGCTCACAGGATGTAATAGATTAATTAGGACTTTTTTCCTTTCATTTATCGTTTTGACGGGTTTTTGGCTATGTAATTAATACCCGAAGCCTTGTAATAGCGTAGCTTTACTTTCTGCATTTTAATTTCCGTAAATATTAACTGCTAGATGTATGATAATAGGGTTGCATGACAAGACTGTATGTAAATTTTAAAACGGTTAGCAAACCCTAAATGTGCAAAGATGATAACTTGAAATTGAATCACTCGCACATGCGCACTCCTGGGGTATACTCCAACTTCGGATGCCTTCGGTAAAGGATCATTAAGTATAGGGTATTTTAGTGGTCTCCCTCTTGTCTAAACAAAGATCAAAAGTCCCGTTCGGAAATGTTGCCTCGGAAATGTTGCCTCGGAAATGATCTTAAGACATTAGGGTTATTACTAAGACGTCCTAACATTGCTTTAGTGATCGTACGTCCCTTTAGAATCGACCCTTATAACTCCAACGACGGTGCTACCTACTCACTAATAGTAGGATAGCGCTGTCTAAAGGAAACAAGAACAGAAACATTATTTTTTCGAGTAGGTAGATGCTAGTAGGTACTTGCTCAAAATAAACGTTTTCCACACTTACACTTTTTACAAACAAAGCTTTCAAAAACACTTTGTAACACTCTTGAAGACAGAAGCAAGAGTTAAAACAAAGTCAAACAAAAACTTCTCAAAATACACAAACACAGAAGCAATTTTTAAATGATGAGCAAGTACCTAAGAGCCCGTAGAAAACTACGGATAGAAAGGGTGCTAATACCTTCCCTTTCTATAATCTACCCCCCGTACTCAATATCTCGAAAAAGGAATTTTTCTGTTCTTTTTTCCTTTCCAGTTGGATAAAATAAAAGTAGGTGGCGACTCTTGCTTACCGTGACATATTGCAAACACAAACACAAAACGCAAACCAGCATTTTCCTAAAACAGTTCTGATTCTGCCACCGTATCACAACACCCATAAGGTATGAAGGATTTTTTAGAGTATCTGGAATATAAGATTGGTTCCTTTAGATGATTAATAATGATAGTTGACAGATTGACTGGGATATTATTAAGAAGGCATAAGAGAAGGCACTTATCCCTTGAAAACACATCATCCTGATCTTCACATCTAGGATGAAGGTTTGTTTGTAAGAACCGAAACCAGATTCTAGCAAAAGGTTATGGGTTGTCTGGATTATTGGGTTCATACCCATATGAAGTGTCATGAATGGTTGGGAAAATATCAACATCCATGAAATTAAACCTAGCATGATCAAAGGAGTTAGATTTAGGGGGACACCCAATTGCTTCGGCAATGGAGGAGCGAGTGATAACAAAAGGAATACCATGGATATTCGATATTATGTAGATGCCATCACTGCTAACAGATGCATATAGCTATAAAATCTTAACAATATTCGGGTAGATGGGACATCATAGCATAGCAGCATACCCTGCCCAACCCTGACTTTCCACACACATGTTGATGAGACCGTCATCAAACACGCTATTAGGCCGTTTCTCATGAATTACCTCTAGAAGGTTTTCATCTCCATAAAACGTTTGGATGGTTATATGATACAATAATATCCAGAGATGACTTAAAGAGATGTGAAGATATAACAATGACTAAAACTTGAGGAGAGACTGAATATGATGGATGACATGAATAGACACGACGATGTGAGATGAATGATACGATTGAGTTACCCAAGACATTTAATGTCTGATGCAAAAAAGAATCAGACGACTTCATAGACTTTTAAAAATAAAGGTTATCAAAGAATAAGGTGTGACACTAATTAGGGTAGGTCGTGCACGAGAAATCTTTTGAAATTGACAGTTGAATATCTTATCCTGTCATTTTAGTCAAGAAATAAAAGTATAGCAAGAAATATTTTTCATATATTTCCAAGAAATTTAATTGCTTCAGGATTTCTTATTGACTGAAATCCTTTTTAATTTAAACATTTCCCGTCAAGATAACTTCTAACTAGTAGAAGTATCTATAAGTACTTTGTTAGAAAGCATATAAATACTGACCTGATGTATTTTGACTATTGTGAGGTCATCTTCAACATCTCCCTTGTTTTTCTGATCATCCATTTGATTGCAACAACATGAGTTCCTTTCTGATCATATACTTGGTTTGAAACGTCCTTCTTGAAGGATTCTATTTACAGGAGTTTATTCAATAGAGGCTTCTGATTGAACATCTTTTGATCATATTTCTTCTCGTTCTTCACCAGTAGCTCCATTACCTTCATATTTTGAAATGTAAAACTTTATCACTGATTGTTTATCAACTAGCTTTGACTTTTCAAAGTCAAGCATATCATTAAGTCTGACATGAATTAATTCAAAAAAATGTTTCAGTGTTATAAACCCTGTAGCCTTTTGAGCTTTCAGAACATCATAACATGATACCATTGGGAATATTTTGGGTTGGAAGTGACTTGCAAGCATCATTTTTAATTTCCATCAACTATAACATTGTTGCTTATCATGTAAGCTTTCCAAAGGCCTCATGAACATCAAAATTGCACGAGCCATTTGGGAATATTTTGGGTTGGAAGTGACTTGGTCATTAAAAGCCATGTGCATGCACGCATGAGTGAGAGAAAACTTTCCTAAATAAGTGATACCACAAAACTAGGAGGCTAAGGTTCGTGTACACCATTAGCTGCTATGATCTCTCCCTCACCTGATATATTTACAAAATACAAGCAATACATCATCAACAGGCACAAAATGCAGCATAACCTCATATGTTATTTTTGATGATTTCCTTTTATACCCCTAGAAAAACTTCCTCTGCACTATTTCTCTTTATATTTAAGAGAACCAAGCTTCATTCATTGGGGAGGGGGTATTCATTCACGAAAATCACTCTCTCACACAAGCTCCATTCTCTCTCTCTCAAGTCAGAATCATCGTTCTTCATTTCTCTCTCAAACTTTTCGTGCAAACTTCAATCTCTGCTCGATTTATCATCACTGAAGCATAGGAAGCAAGATCATCGGGTTTCTCATCTGTGATCATAGGCACAATGAGTTTATTTCACACTTTTGAGGTAAGTTTTCATATCTGAATTCCTCTCATGCTAGCTTGAATAATTGCACTAGATCTTGCATATGTTGTGTTAGCTGGCCAGATCTTAGATCTGAAGTATAATTTTATTTGTTTTATTGCTTAATTTGAACTATGTAACTTGCTTGAAACCTTGAATGAATCTGCATCTTCATGCTCAAATATCTAATTGATCTTGCATAAGTTGTGAAATCTATTATTACCTCGTTATTCCTTTCACTTTTCTGATGAACTTTGATGTTTGGATCAAACAATTTGGTTAAGAAACGAGTGAGATAATTGAATCTGAAATCTGGTTGTTAGTTTTGAAATTTGAAATTGTGTTCATGCAGTGACTTTCGTGTGGCTTTTTCTTTATGATCCATGCATCTTTTTATGATTTTCTTGATCCTATCATGTTCTACTCATTTAGATCTTGAGGTTTATTGTTTACATTTTGCAAATTCATGGAGAAATGAAGGAGAAATCATAACCTAAACATTGCATGTTATAACTGAAAAATGTTAGGGTTTTTAGCTCATAGGATAGGGATGATGAGGTGGTGCATTTTGATTTGTGCATGCATAAGGCTTTTTGCGGCGCTTCTTGCTTAAAATAAGTGTAATAGATTTCAATCTATTTGAATTTTCATTTAATTTTAATTGATTTCTTTAATTTTGTTTTAATATTTTTCTTGATTAAAAAATTATCACAAAAATATTTTAGACTATATTTTTAGTATATTTTTATATTTTGAATTTTATTTCATATTTTCATCATTTTTTGCATGATTAAATAATTCATATGAAATGATTAGGATTTTAATCATCTTTTAGATTTTAGAATTTTATTTTCTAATTTTCATAAATCTAAAAAATTTATGAAAAATATTCTGAGTTGTCTTTTGAGTCTACTTCATGAAAATATTTTTGGTTCATTTTTATAGAAATTTTTGGCATGTTAATTAAATCAATTGATTAACTATGCTATTATTTTATTAATTTCTGTTGCATTGTGAAAATATTTTTTGTTTTAATTTTTTCTTTCAAGATAAAATTCCAGAAAAATATTTTTAGTGTTCTTTATATATTGATCTAATTGTTCATGATTTTTAATTGAGTTTACAGTTCATTTTGCTTATTTTTCAAAATTGTGCAAGTTAATTATTGTTTTTGGTCCTATTTCTTTCTTAAGTCTAAAGAAACATTTAATTTTCCAATTTCCCTTACTTCTAAAAGTCAAAGAAAATATGTTTGATATTCTTGGATGACTTGAGATCGTAAAAACCATTTTTGTTGAATTTTAAGTTTTGATCTTACATTTTTCACAAATTATTTTGTTAAACCAATTATTTTCACCCTTTCAAGTTAATCCAAGAACTTTAAACCATGTTTCTGACTTTTATAAGACTTTAGGAAGTTAGGGTTAAATTTACATGAATTTACAAGTCATTTTACTATTTTTAACCTAACTTTGACTTAGAGGTATGCATAGGATTTTGCCTTGACCAAAATACTTGTATTTGAGAACTTGTGTTCATTGTTTTAGGATAACCTTTTGTATAGGGTATGCTACTGACTTAATTATCATGATCCATTTCTTTCATATTTCTCATGCCTCTAACCCTTTTTTTCTTTGATCAATAATTGTGTGCTTCTTATGGCCCCTTTCTTGTGTACTTTGTGCACGATCTTCTTGCATTTTTGTGTGATGCTTGTTTAATTTATTCTATATGATTTAAGCTACTGAATAATATGCTTTATATCCTTTATAAACATGCTCCCTATTTATCTATACCCTTCTTTGTTCTTCTTTTACTTTAAATTTGATTTTGGGTGTGGTATTGACCTAGTTTTTGTGCTAGCTTTTGAGCATGTTTAGAAAGTTTGTTATAGGATTATGAGAAACCTTTTTAGGATACTAGCCTTGTATGTTAACTTCTAAATTCATACATGTTTAACACATTACATCGTGATTGTCCAATCACACACTTCTTCCTACTTCACATTCACCCCTTGTTTTGACCTAGTTTGCATGCTTTGGTGTTTGTACCATGATATTCATGACTAATTAAGTTGTATCTTGATTATATGGTATGTGTTGAATGTATAACATGTCAATGTATGCTTTCTCTTCTTCACGTCACCTATTTCCCTTCACATGTTTGCTTGTTAGCATTGCATGAGGACTTATGTCCACTTAGGGTTTTCAAACCAACTTTCTTTAAATGATTTGATTGTGAATCTTTCTCAAGTTTGATTATGTGATGATTATAAGTATGACATGTATTCATTTCTAATTTGTATGCTATTGATAACACTTACTTTACACTTGTTTTTTACTATGATTTCACATGTTATTTAGGTTTTATTATTGTTTTCTCATATTATGCCTATATTTTGTTTCCTTTTCAGGTATTTCAATTATCCAGAGCTCCCCTGAAGAAATGAAGGAAAACAGACTGAAAAACAGAAGTTTAGGTCAAATTTGCACTCATGGCGTCCACCGTGGCGCCATCCATAGGGTAGGCCATGATGTGGACCACCTCCTGTTGACCTCAACTGCCATGTTCCCCACTTCCCTTTCATCTACACACATGGAAGGCGCCATGGCCTCCATGGCGGGTGCCACCTTTGAACGATGGTTTCCCCCCAAAAGGAGTTGGGGAGCATTCATGTGATTTCCTGCATTCTTCATCCTCTATAAATAGAAGTTCCTAATTTCATTTCAAATCCTCCAAGCTTAGTTACAAACTTGATCCAACCATAGTTGGGAACTTAAGCCATATAATTTCACCATTATAAAGCAATAATTCTTCACATCGGGGAATTATTGCACTATTGATTGAGTCTGTGATCGAGTTCGTAGATTGAGTCTGTAATCTAGTTTGGAGCACTTCGGCAGAAGTTTATCTTGCCACGTTTATTTTCAACTGCTATTTATTTCCAGTCATATTTTACTTCCAGTTGTACCAGATTTAAAACCTCCCCGTTTGGAGCAGGTTTCTATTTATATATCTGCACCTGCTTTTACTTTGTTTATTTCCTGCACCTGCTTTTACTGTGTTTATTTCCCGCACCTTCTTTTACTTTGTTTATTTCCGTACCGCACTTTAAATTATTTACTTTCTCGCATGATTTATTTTAACATGTCTGTTTACATTCCCATGTCAGGCTAAACCTTACTGGGCTAGAATGTAAGGAATCTAGTTAGATCAATATTCCAAATAATGTGTCAATAGAAATGCTTATGGGCTATTTTGGTTTTTAATATGAGTTTTATATACTTTATTTTTGTTGGTTAAGATCGAAAGTCGTCCAACCTTTTGTTAAACTCTGTTAGTTCTAACTGGTCAAAGGAAGCGAAAGCGCTTTGTCCAGTTAGTTAGGGATTTTTATTATCAAAGAAATCAATTTTGAAACTATTTTAGGACGTGTTTATAGGGTTAAAGTTAGGTTGAAATTCCAGATCAAAATACTTTTCAACTTGGTCAAGTACTTTATTTCTTAAAAATAGGTTTATTACTTTAACGCAATGCACGCCTTTTTATAATTGATGATAAGAATGTCTGATTAGAGAGTAAACTCGGTTCTGATTACACGAAAGCGACAGTTCCTGTTAAATTAGTTCTTTTCTTTAGTAGAAAATATTGTTATATAAGTAGTTCTATTCTGAAGCATTGCGAATATCATCTGACTATGTGAATTGCATTCGACCCTGCTTTTATATCTGAAGTTTATTTCACCTCACTTTACTTTCTTGCATGCTCAATTCCCTGTCTAATATTGACTTAGCTAAACACCGTAACAATAGGAAATGATAGATTTCCAATTGGTCTTTGTGGATCGATAATATTTTATTTTACTCTGACGCGATTCGTACACTTGCGAATAATCCGTATCAAGTTTTTGGCGCCGTTGTCGGGGACACAATTTCTTCAAATTTCGCACCCTATAGTCGAACTGTCTAGACTAAGTTTTACAGCCCGGTTAATGCGAAGATCTTGCAGCACCGGAACCTTATTCAATCCTTTAGCAGAACCTGAATGTTACATCCATTTTCTCCGTAGAATTAGAAAAACTATGGCCGAGAATCGTAACCAAAGACCCCTCAAGGAATTTGCCCAACCGTCAGATGAGGAACCTAGTTCAAGTATCGTAAACCCATCTATAACCACAAATAATTTCGAACTAAAACCCTCATTAATGCAATTGGTGCAACAAAACCAATTTGGTGGTCTCGCTACTGAGAACCCGAATCAACACTTAAAAACTTTTATACAATTAGCTGACACTTTAAAATGCAATGGTTCTTTGCCTGAGGCAATACGACTAAGATTATTCCCTTTTTCCCTCAGAGATAAAGCACGAGATTGGTTAGATTCCCTTCCACCAAATTCAATAACAACCTGGGAAGACCTTAGGAGAGTATTTCTCGCAAGATATTTTCCGCCCAGCAAAATTGTTGTCCTTAGAAACCAAATCACTAGATTTAACCAAAACCTAGAAGAATCACTTTTTGAAGCATGGGAGAGATATAAGGACCTGTTAAGAGCTTGTCCACACCATGGCCTAGAACAATGGCTAATCATCCACACCTTCTATAATGGACTCCATTACAACACAAAGATGTCTATCGATGTTGCCGCTGGTGGCGCGTTGATGAATAAACCATACCTAGAAGCTTGCCCTATCATTGAGGACATGGCCCAAAACCATTACCAATAGGGAACAGAATGAGCTACGGCATAGAAAAAGGAGATCCAAGGAGGAAAACACGAGATAAGTTCTATAGACATGATGCAAGTTAAAATGGATGCTCTTTCCTTAAAAGTTCAAAACATGTCTCAAAACCCTAACACTGTAGCCGCAGTAGCTTCAGAATGCAAACTCTGTGGGACCCAAGGACATCAACCTGCGGAATGTAACTTGTTGAATGAGCCTTGCTCAGACCAAGTAAACTACACCCAAGGAAACCCATTTTCAAACACTTACAACCCCGGATGTAGGAATCACCCAAACTTTTCTTATAAAAACAATAGCCCAATACAAAACTCTGCACCTCCACGACCTACAGGTTTCCAAGACCAAAGACCAAATCAACCTATGCAAGTTGTGGCACCCAAACCAAACCTTGAGAATATCATGGAAAATTTCATTTCAGCTCAAACCCAGCAAAACAAAGAGTTCCTAAATCAGAATATTCACGTAAATAAACTAATCACGCAATTGGGAACTAAGGTTGATCAGATAATTATGCACAACAAGATGCTTGAAACCCAGATCTCGCGGATAGTCAAAACACAAGCCCCATAAACTACACCTGGAGGATAATTCCCTGGACAACCTCAACCAAATCCTAAAGGGAAAGCTAATGACATTTCCTTACAAAGTGGGACTACTTACGATGGACCCAAGGATCTAGCCATGAGTACACCCTCACAACCTAAGACAATTGTTTTTCCAGCAGACCATGTGGAGGAACCAGAAGAACCCGAAAAGATAAAAAGAATCAGGATTAAAAGATAAAACTAATAAATCACCACCCCCGTACAAACCCCCAGTCCTATTTCCGCAAAGACTTAAACAAACCAAACTTGACAATCAATACCATAATTCATTAAAGTTACAGAAAAACTTCATGTAGAGATTCCTTTCATCGAAGCCATCACTCAGATACCATCTTATGCTAAATTCCTAAAAGACATCCTGACCAACAAGCGTAGACTTGATGATCCCAAACCTATCGAATGCAATTTTATTTCAGAAAATAAACTTGCCAAGAAAGAAAAGGATCCAGGAAGGTTTTCCATTCCTTGTATCATAGGAAACCATACTATTGACAAAGCCTTCTTAGATCTAGGAGCTAGCGTTAGCCTTATGCCTTTAGCATTTTGTTGAAGGTTAAACTTAGGAGAATTGCAGCCGACTATAATGTCTCTCCAACTGGCTGATAGATCAGTTAAGTATCCTATACGCATACTTGAAGTCATACTAGTTAAGATTGGTCAGCTATATATCCCAACTGATTTCATAGTTATGGATATTAAAGAAGACGAAGAAATCCCAATCCTCTTAGGTAGACCATTCCTATCAACAGCCGGAGCCATAATTGACGTTAAGAAAGGAAAATTAACATTTGAGGTGGGTGATGAAAAGATAGAATTTATTCTTTCAAAGTTCTTAATGGAACCAATCATAGGAGATTCTTGTTATGCCATCGACGTCATCGACGAGTGTATATTAGAACTTAAGCGAGAGGAATCTAACAAAAATATCAAGTTACCTTTGACCCCCATTATGGAGGATGGTGGATTTAAAATTTTAGAACCTTACATCGATGACGACCTCTATGAATGTTTATCGCTTACTCCTGATCCCATGCCTTGCCCTTTGAAACCATCTTTAGAACTGAAGGAACTTCCCAAGAACCTCAAATATGAATTCTTAGATAAATAGATGAATTTCCCTGTTATAGTTAACGCTATTTTAAGTCAAGATGAGACAAATCAACTCTTAGAGATCTTACGAAAATATCCCTCAGCTTTAGGGTATAACATATCCGATTTAAAAGGAATAAGTCCATCGATGTGCATGCACCGGATCTTGTTAGAGGGAAACTCAAAACCCTCAAGAGAACATCAAAAAAGAATAAACCCTATAATGAGCGATGTTGTTAAAAGAGAAGTTCTTAAGTTACTAGAGGCTGGTATAATTTACCAAATATCAGATAGTAATTGGGTAAGCCCAGTGTATGTGGTGCGAAAGAAAGGAGGCATCAAAGTCATAGAAAATGAGAAAGGTGAGCATATTGCTAAACGAACAAAAGGAGGTTGGCGTATGTGTATAGATTATAGAAAATTAAACAAAGCAACCAGGAAGGATCATTTCCCTCTTCCATTTATAGATCAAATTCTCGAACGTCTAGCCAGACACTCGCACTTTTGTTATCTAGATGGATACTCAGGATTTTTCCAAATACCTATTCACCCTGAGGATCAAGAGAAAGCAACCTTCACCTTTCCTTATGGAACATTCACCTATAGACGAATGCCCTTCGTACTCTGTAATTCCCCTGCCACTTTTCAACATTGTATGATGTATATATTTGCAAATTACCTAGATGGAATAATGGAAGTTTTCCTGGACAATTTCTCGGTGTGTGGATTCAATTTTAAAGATTGTCTCTCCAACCTCGAAAAAATCCTTGAAAGATGCGTAGAGGTCAACCTAGTGCTAAACTGGGAAAATTTCATTTTATGGTTAATGAAGGTTTAGTATTAGGACACATTGTCTCCGAAAGAGGCATTGAGGTCGATAGAGCCAAAATTGAAGTTATAGAAAACCTCATCCCACCTAAAACCATTAGGGAGTTTAGAAGTTTTCTTGGACATGCTGGTTTTTATCGGTGTTTTATAAAAGACTTCTCTAAAATAACAAAACATTTGCCTAATCTTCTAATGAAGGATGTTGAATTTGTTTTTGACAAGAAATGTCTCGAAGCTTTTAAATTTTTGAAACAAGCACTGATTTCAGCTATGATCATGCAACCCCCAAATTGGACACAACCTTTTGAAATCATGTGTGATGTCAGCGATTATGCAGTTGGTGTTGTTCTAGGACAACGAAAATACAAGAAATTACATGTTATATATTATGCTAGTAGAACCCTAGATACCGCCCAGCTCAACTATGCAACAACAGAGAAAGAATTACTGGAAGTAATTTTTGCGATAGATAAGTTTAGGTCCTACCTAGTTGGAGCAAAGATCATTGTTTACACTGATCATGCTGCCATGTGTTATCTATTAAATAAAAAGGACACTAAACCTAGATTACTTAGATGGATCCTGTTACTCCAAGAGTTTGATCTAGACATTAAGGATAAGAAAGGCACAGAGAATGTTATCGCTTACCACCTCTCTAGATTAGAACACTTAAAACCTGACTTATTGCCTATAAATGATGATTTCACCTATGACAGACTTATAGCTAAGACTGATGATTTAGAGCCTTACAGAGATAAAGATTTTGAAAATTTTTTAGTAATGAAGAGCATACCTTGGTACATTGATTTTGTAAACTACCTAGCTGCAGATATCATACCCCCTGATCTAAATTACCAACAGAAAAATAAGTTCTTCAAAGATGTTAAACATTTCTACTGGGATGAACCACTCATATTCAAGAGAGGAATAGATGATATTTTCAGGTGTTGCATCCTATAAGAGGAAATAGAAGACATCATCAGACGTTGTCATTCTGCACCTTATGGAGGACATGCAGGTATATCTAAAACACACACCAAGATTCTTCAAACAAGCCTCTATTGGCCAACTTTATGGCGCGATGTTCATGCCTACATTTTCAAGTGTGACTGATGCCAACGCACTGGGAACATATCAAGACGTGACGAGATGCCAATGAGGAATATCCAGGAAGTCAAACTCTTTGATGTTTAGGGTATAGATTTTATGGGACCATTTCCACCTTCAATGGGAAACAGGTACATTTTGGTAGCTGTGGACTACGTGTCTAAATGGATTGAGGCTATTGCATCACCCACAAACGACACAAAAGTGGTAGTCAAGTTATTTAAGAATATCGTTTTTCCGAGGTTTGGAACACCATGTCTCGTTATAAGTGTTGGAGGATCACATTTCATATCCAAAATCTTTGATAAGCTCTTGAGTAAGTATGGAGTAAAGCACAGAGTAGCAACACCTTATCATCCACAGACTAACGACCAAGTAGAAGTGTCTAACGGGGAGATTAAATAAATCTTAGAAAAAACCATTTCAATTTCCAAAAAAGATTGGTCTCAGAAGCTACATGAAGCACTATGGGCCTAAAAAACAGCTTTTAAAACCCCTATTCGAACAGCCCTTTACCAATTAGTCTATGGAAAATATTGTCATTTACCCTTCGAGTTAGAGCATAAAGCCTATTGGGCCATTAAGACCCTGAATTTGGAACATTTGACTGCTGGTGAAAAGCGCATCCTTGACATTCATAAATTAGAGGAATTTCGCCAGTCTGCCTATGAGAATGCGATAATATATAAAGAAAGAACCAAAACTTGGCATGACAGAAGAATTGTAAAGAAAGATTTCAATATATGTGACCTTGTTCTCCTTTTCAATTCCAGGTTGTGACTTTTTCCTGGCAAGCTACGTTCAAGATGGACTGGTCCTTTTGAGGTCTCTAGAATCCTAAGATCTGGAGAAGTCGAGATCAAGAACAATTCTTGTAGCCCATTCATCGTCAATGGGCAGAGGTTAAAGCACTACTAAGGAGGTGACATTCCTAACAACTACTCCAGCCACACTCTGATTGATCCACCAGTACTAGTTTCCATTATATGAAGTTTACTCGTCAAGCTAACGACGTTAAATAAGCGCTGCATGGGAGGAAACCCATGGGTTTATTTTTATTTTTATTTTTTGCATTTATTTACTTTTTACTTTATCAAATTTCATTTTTATCTTTATACTAACAGTTGCAAAATTTATGATTTCAGGCATCACCTGCTAGCCGTCTTTTCTAACTATATTTTTCAGGATGGAGCATTTTGATGATATGCATGTTTCCATCCGAGATGACACTCAGAGACAATGTTATGCGGTCCTTTCACAACGACCCATGGAACTGACCAGATATCCATACCAGATTTGCATGGAAGCTCTTGGCTTTGAAGCCAGTATCAAGTATCTATGCAACCAGCTAAAGTGGGATGAGTATGCAGATGACCTAAATGTGACCTACAGGAACCTCACCTTAAAATTCCTCAGTTCATTCGAGTTTGAGCCCTATAATGGCCAGGATGGATATCTCACTTTCAGACTATTCGAGATAGAATATTATTTTACCCAGAGGGAGTTTGGTGACTTGCTAGGCTTCCAGACCATACCTGATGTTATACCTGAACTGCCAGTTGGCTATTTCATGACTAGGGACATCGAGAAATTCTGGAGAGATATTACTGCTGGAGGGAGCCTTGATCCTTCCACTCAGCTATCCCCTGTTATTTACAACCCTGCTCTCAGGTATTTTTAGATGGTTATTACTCACACTTTCCTAGGGAAGGTCGGCACTGATACCCATGTTAGCGAGGATGAGATATTTTTCCTCTACTGTGCGACCCACTCTCGCTCTGTAGCCTGTGGAAACTTTCTACTGTGGAATCTTATGATGACTTCTAAGTCTGTTGATGGTATCCTCCATGTGGGAGGGACAGTGACTCAGATTGCTTCTGCTTTGGGTCATACAAGTAAGTTATCTCACCTTACCTCCTACTGTGGATATACTATAATGGACATTGATTTCTGTTTGGATCGTGGGCTGATGAGAAGAGTCTACTTTAATTCCAACCAGTATAGACTCCTGATTGATAATGAAACCGTTTACTATTTTACCTTGCCTGATCCCATGATGACCAATGTCCATAACCCTTCCAATTCGACATATGCCTTAGAAGATCTTGGAGAGACCGTGGACGAGCGAAAATCACCCTCGGTACCTGAGTATCATCCATGTCTATCGCCAGAAAGGACCATTGTATTCTCTAATAATTTCTCTTTGCAGCAACCCGACATCTATGCACAGGTTGCTGAGCTGCGTAGAGAGGTAGCCCAACTTTGTCAGACAGTTGAAGACCTCTCTCTTCAAATTATGGTTTCCGATGCTACTCACTCTACTGAGGCAGGCCTCCTACAGCAGGAAATTGATGATCTTCGCAGTAAGTTAGATGCAGCTCATGGTTCTGAGTCGGCCAAGGACCCTACTACTCCTTGATGATCTTGATTCATATCTGCACTATTTTTCTATTTTGTTTATCATGTTATTTCCTTTTCCAAACTTATTTATTTTTATGCCTAACTCTTGCATTCTACTTTATTTTTATTTTTATTTTTTATGACTTACCATGATTAAGTATATTTCTTTTTATTTTTATTTTTTCTATTTAATTAATTGTTTATTTTATTCTTATGAGTTTATTATTTTCAAGTTATAAATATAAAATAAAAAAAATTTCAATACACAAATCCTTGGAAATTTTTCAAGTTCCCTAATTTATTTGGTTCACCCCGACACTGCTAGTATCGTCGGCACGGTTAAATTCCTTGTGTTTAATGTTGAATATGAATATAGCATCGACGAACTAGCAGCTCTGTTGGGTATTCCTCATGGTGATGGCGCTATTTGTGAGACCCCTTTGGATTTTGAATGGTCCACTGATGCATTTTACTTCTGGCATCAATTGTCAAACTCTTCTATAAATTCTTTTGAAGGAATTTTAGCATCATTGATCCATAACCCGACTATTCAAATTTTTCGATATATGCTCGCTTGTACTATTTTTGGCCGGGAGAATCCAAACAAGGTAAATGCTAGAGAACTTCTATTTTTGCAGGGTAGTCTCACTAATAGAAGAATTAATTCAGTCCCGTTTATGATTGCTCACATGATTGTTGTCCTGAGACACACAGGGACCATAGCTTTTGGAGGACTAGTTACATCTATTGTTAGAGCTCTACACCTTGACACTGAGATAGCTACCCTAGCACCCCTGCCTCCCCGTACAATTAATTTGAAATTTCTAAAAGATATGAAATTATGAAAGGTGAGGAGAGTAGGTGGCTTTGAACTTATGGTTCGGGGTGTCGCTATCCCATTAGTCGTTCTGCCTTGCACTAGACATATTGATGTACGCATTGCGAGGAACTAGACCTACGATCTAGATGCTCCACCTTTTACGGGTCCATTACCTCCTAATGTTCCACTTGGGGACGGACACGAGACTGATGAAGAATACGAGCAGAGGGATGAACCTCATGCCCCATATGTGTCCCCCACCATGCTTCACCCGCACACACTGCACCTTCTACTTCTAACACTTTTGCAGGTACGACTCCTGGCTTCTACATCACTGAAGAGATGTGGCGTGACCAGCTATCCCGGGAGGAGAGAAGAGATGGTTTACGTTGTGCCATCCAACATCAGTTGGCAGATAACATGAGTTTTATGGAGGCGTCATGACCGCAGTCGGACCGCTCTTTTCAAAGTCTTATGGAATCTCAATTGGCAATATCCAATGAGAAACATAGGCAACAAGCTCAGTTTCATAGGCACTCCACCCTCATGGAGGCCACTCAAGGTTCCCTTTTAGGAAACCTTCGCGAGATTCAGAGTTCACAGATTGCCTTGTCTGCTAGATTTGACTAGTTTGAGGCTTCTCAGAGCAGTCGTCGTCGCAGCCGATCCCGTCAACCTAGACATTCACTGCAGGATGGCGAGGGACCCAGCCAGCCTTAGTACTTTACCAGGTGACTCTTTTCTTATCTTATTTCGTAACATTGGGGACAATGTTCGATTTAAGTGTGGGAGGAGATTTACTCGCTTTCTCGCTTTATTTTTATTTTTCTCGCTTTATTCTCGCTTTATTTTTCCTTTCCTGCATTTTCCTTCTCGTTATTTTACTTCTTTATTTGCTTTAGTTTGCTTTTTTGCCTTCTTTTCAAAATAATACATGTGTTTGACGAGTCATCTATATCTGTATGGTCTAGTGTATGTCCACTCCCCCATTTCTTGAGCCTAACCAAAAAAAATTCTAAGAAAAACACTGTGTTTTAGACTTAGTTGGGCTATAAGACCTTGTTGAGATAGGATGTAGTATGACTTGGGAAAGCCCTTTTGAAGCATCGGCATCGTTTTTACACCTTAAGCTTCGTAAATTTAGGAATTTGATCCCGATACCTCCTATGTCGTGGCCTTAAAATTTTCATTCTTAAATCCTTGAATAGTTTATCCTAGCAGTTAGCTCCGGTCTAAGCATGCTCTACGTAGGGGACCGAAAGAAGTGAATGATCTATATGCTATGTTCTTATCATAAACTATAACCCCCGGGATAGGTGACCCTCATAAAGTCATTTAACTCAACAAAAGTTGTACGTTGAAAAATGAAGCAAAAGAAAAAGAAGAAAACGAAAAAGAAAAAAAATTGTACCCATCTTTAGTTGGTTCAAAGGTATCTGGTGCTAAACTTGGTAGGGCGGATTACGATCTGATCCCCCGCAACTATAAATGGGCTAATAAAAGGGGTTACACCAACATTTTGTACAGAGCCCTGCCTTTTATGATCAGAATCACTACCCGGTCACTTTACTATGAGCATGTACAAATAACGGGCTTAATGTGATTGCGCCTGAATGAAAAAGGATTTGAAAATAGGAAAAATATAGGCCTAAGCATAGTGGCATGATATGGATTGGTTCGTAAAATAATGAAGCTTATGTCCATTTTACGGAAGAGTGTCACTACGATATCCTTGGTTCGAATCAGTCAGTACCTATCAATACATCCCTGTTTTAATTCTAGAGGCCCCTTGCAGCCTAACTTGTTCACTAACATCGTTTCTTCTTAATCTATTTAGAGTTTTTGCTTGAGGACAAGCAAAGGTTTAAGTGTGGGAGGATTTGATAACACATACTTTACAGTTGTTTTTTACTCTGATTTCACATGTTATTTAGGTTTTTTATTATTGTTTTCTCGTATTATTCCTATCTTTTGTTTCCTTTTCAGGTATTTCAATTATCCAGAGCTCCCCTAAAGAAATGAAGGAAAACAGGCTGAAAAACAGGAGTTTAGGTCAAATTTGCACTCATGGCGTCCACCATGGCGCCAACCATAGGGTAGGCCATGACGTGGACCACCTCCTACTGACCTCAACTTCCACATTCCCCACCTCCCTTTCATCTACACACATGGCGGGCGCCATTGCCTCCATGGAGGGCGCCACCTTTGGACGATGGTTTCCCCCCAAAAGGAGTTGGGGGGTATTCTTGTAATTTCTTGCGTTCTTCATCCTCTATAAATAAAAGTTCCTGATTTCATTTCAAATCCTCCAAGCTTAGTTACAAACTTGATCCAACCATAGTTGCGAACTTAAGCCATATAATTTCACCATTATAAAGCAATAATTCTTCACATCGGGGAATTATTGCACTGTTGATTGAGTATGTGATCGAGTTCGTAGATTGAGTCTGTAATCGAGTTTGGAGCACTTCGGCAGAAGTTTATCTTGCCACGTTTATTTTCAACTGCTATTTATTTCCAGTCATATTTTACTTCCAGTTGTACCAGATTTAAAACCTCCCCGTTTGGAGCAGGTTTCTATTTATATATCTGCACCTACTTTTACTTTGTTTATTTCCTGCACCTGCTTTTACTTTGTTTATTTCCTACACATGCTTTTACTTTGTTTATTTCCTGCACCTACTTTTACTTTGTTTATTTCCACACCGCACTTTAAATTATTTACTTTTGTCGCATGATTTATTTTAACATGTCTGTTTACATTCCCATGTCAGGCTAAACCTTACTGGGCTAGAATGTAAGGAATCTAGTTAGATCGATATTCCAAATAATGTGTCAATAGAAATGCTTATAGGCTATTTTGCTTTTTAATACGAGTTTTCTGTACTTTATTATTGTTGGGTAAGATCGAAAGTCGTCCAACCTTTTGTTAAACTCGGTTAGTTCTAACTGGTCAAAGGAAGCGAAAGCGCTTTGTCCAGTTAGTTAGGGATTTTTATTATCAAAGAAATCAATTTTGAAACTATTTTCGGACGCATTTATAGGGTTAAAGTTAGGTTGAAATTCCAGATCAAAATACTTTTCAACTTGGTCAAGTACTTTATTTCTTAAAAATAGGTTTATTACTTTAATGCAATGTGCGCCTTTTTATAAGTGACGATAAGAATGTCTGATTAGAGAGTAAACTCGGTTCTGATTACGCGAAAGCGACAATCCCTGTTAAATTAGTTCTTTTCTTTAGTAGAAAATATTGCCATATAAGTAGTTCTATTCCGAAGCATTGCAAATATCATCTGACTATGTTAATTACATTCGACCCTGCTTTTATATATGAAGTTTATTTCACCGCACTTTACTTTCTTGCATGCTCAATTCCCTGTTTAATATTGACTTAGCTAAACACCGTAACAATCGGAAATGATAGATTGACAATTGGTCTATATGGATGGATAATCTTTTATATTACTCTGACGTTATTCCTACACTTGCGAATAAGCCGCATCAGCTATTTCATCTCCTTCATATCATCTCATCTTGTTATGCTCCTTTGATTGCTTATTTTTTCTTTCTACTTCTTCTCCACTTATTTTGGTGTGTTTAAGAGTTTCTTCTCTTGCATGTGTTTTGTCACATAAATGTTGTGTGTATTCTTGATGTATTGTCATCTTCATTTTGATGTATTATCATCATTCTTATGCTACTTGATGTCTTGCCATCTTGATGCATACATGATGTTTTACCATCTCATTATTTGTATGATGTTCTATCATCACATCTTTGCATGATGTTTTGCCAACCTTGTTAGATGTTTTGTCATCTATACTTGATAAATTCTTCTTGATGTCTTGTCATCTTTTTGTATGATGTTTTGTCATCCCTCTCCCTTCTTTATTAGATTATCCTCTTGTATTTTCCCCATAGGATCTTTAGTTCACTCTTGTCTAAGTTTGAACTAAATAGACCTTGGGATCTTTATCCAAGCATGATGACATTAGGTAGATGTTTCCCTCTTTTATCCTTAACTATAGGATCAACGTTGCATGAAAACTTTAGGGCCATTTTGTTAGTCTCCCTTAGACTTTTATTTTTCTTTTGCATCTCATTAAGACTAAATCTCTTTCTCTTTTCAATTTCTCAAAACACTTAATAATTACTGATGAGATTCACACATTTGTTAAGTATGGGAAATGATAAGCGAGTTTTTTCTCGATCTTATTATTCTTTCATTCTTATTTTTGGATGTGGTTCAAGTCTCAATGACTCCTTTCATGAATAAGTGGAGAAGTGGATAATATCTCTCTCTTGAGATCAACTAGCTTTTATCCTCAACAAAAAACCAGCCAATTCAAACTCTTTTATCCTCGGACTTTCTTTTTCATTTAAAACCTTTTTTTTCAAAAACGACATGCTTCACTAGCATTATTCATAAAAACACATAACAAATGGAAACTTTTGAGCCGAACTACGATGCTATGATTCCTTAAAAGGGAAACGTAGGCATCTGGTCACGGGGCTTAGTTGAGCGAACTTTCTAATCTTTCCTTCTTTTCCCTGTGGTTTCTCTTTTGCATGCATTTTCTCTTAGCATCTTTGCTTTTCAGCATTAAGCTTTAGACATACATTAGATACACCCTTATAATAGAATAACATAAGTGAATCCTGTGGAGTACCACAAACGTGTATGATGCTAATACCTTCCCCTTGCATAACCGACTTCTTTACCTGATCTTTATGGTCGCAAGACCGTGATTACACCCTTTAGGTTTACTCGATGTTCACCTTTCCCTTTCACCGTGACTTCATTTAGTTTATTTTTGATGATTTGTCCAGTTGTTTCAACTGGCGACTTCACTGGGGAAAGGTTGACCAATTGTTGGTCCATCCTTTTGCAAGTCGATCCTAGCTTGTGTTTGTTTGCTTTTCTATTGGGTGTTTATTTGTTTATTGATTTCTAGATTTATTTGTTTATGTGCTTCGATTATATGCTTTCATGCATTGCACTTTATTTTATTGTCTCCTATACTCTAGATACTGTTGTTGTGTTGTTTCTTTATGGGGTTGTGTTGTACCCCAAAATTTGCCCTCCCATATTCTTCAAGAAATTGCCAAGTCAGGTCACAAAATTCCCCAAGGGTTATGCAGTTCAACTGTCTCCTATACAGTCAAAACTAGGGTTTGTGTTCTGATCAAGAAAAGGAAATTTTCAAAGGCCCAATCAAGTCTCACATGCCTACAAATATGGTCAAGTATTCTCATATCAAGTTTCAAGGCATTCAGCTCAAAATTGCACAGTCAAAACCCTAAATTGCACTACAGTCAACTGTAGGGGCAAAATGGTCACTTGGCAGTCAAAAGTTCAAATTTTTGGTCAACATATCATTTTGAAGCCACAAACATCATTTGATCAATGCTTGATCATGATTCTCAAAATTTGGCTCAGAAATCATCAAAGATGCAAAAGTTACTATATTTGGACAGTTGAAAAAGTCAACTGAAATTGACCAGGGCATAACTTTCACATGGATTATCAGAAAAATTCCATCCAAAGCTCATTTTGAAGAGAAAGACATTTCCTACAACTCATCTTCATACTTCAAGTCCAAGAAATGCTCTCACGAAAAGTTATCAATTTCAACATTATAGGTCATTTTCAAAAGTCAACAAAAAGGGACTTTAAGTCAAAGGCCATAACTTGAGATTGGTAAATCAAAATGACATGGGACCAAAGGCATTGGTTAAAGGACTCAAAGAACTTTCCAAAATGTCCAAGAACATGTGAAAAGCTTAAAAATTGAGCAAGTTATGCCTTGTGGAAGTTGGGAAATTTTTAGGAATTTTGAAAAGTCAACATTGATGCAAATGATCCAAAATTGCTAATGGGCCCATTTTTCTTCCATGATCCATCATTCCAAGCATATGCACGACCACTTGGCCCAAAGGGAAGTATTTTCTCATTTTTTAGTTATTTATTTGAATTTATATTAATATTAATTCATTTAAATTATTTAAATATATAGAAAATATCTAACTTGACCTAATGAATCTTTTTGTACACATTTTAGGCTCAATAATTCGTGCCTAATCCAATTTGGAAAGATTTGGAGCATTGGGATATGATTTGTGCAAAAATAACATGAAAAAAGATATGAAAAGATCCTTAACAAATCAAATATCCAAACCATGATTACAAGGGATTTTATTCAAGTTTCTTAACCTAATTCATTCCTACATAATGCTGGAGCACAAACCTAATGGGAAGAGACCACAAGCTGCGCCCAAAAAGCCATTGCAACATTGAAATTTTCTCTAAAAACTCAAGAACTGAAAAGCATAAAAAAGGTGGATTCAAGCCTCCATTCCTTTTCCAAAAGCTCCCTTGGCAATTCCTGAACGTATTCCAATCACAAACAACAACTCAAACACAAAGAATCGGTAGATTAAACTCAAGCTGTGTCACGAAATTTTCAAAATCGTATATCATAATACACGCATCCTCATTGCATTTCAATTATATATTCTTGTTCCTTGTGATGTTTCCAAGCTAATCATTATGTTCAATTTGATTTTTGTATTGTATATGGGATTTCACCATGATCGATTGCTAGGGTTACAGGTCTGCAAAATTGGGGTTTTTTACCCAGGGCAAAATTAGGATTCCAGACTATGGCCATTGGACTCAGCATATATAGACGGAGAGATTCCAACCCTCGCGCTCAATTTATGAGCGTCGAGGGGCTATTCGTTATTTTCTGGTAGAGGCCCTAAGAAAACGCACACAAAACCGTTGCTCTATGATTTTGTTTCAGGGACAGTGGGGAAGACGACGCGTTGGCAGACGGTGATAGGCGGATTTGAAAATTCGCGCGTTTTTCCATCACTAAGCTTGTTTTTATTTTATATTATTTGTTTGTATATTACTAATCAAACGCGTTCAATGGCTCAGCTGGCTAAAGTTCATTGCTTCAACCTCCAAGACCTGGGTTCGAGTCCCAGGTCTGTGTAATATTTCATATTATTTTGCAATTCAAACTCCTATGCAGCTTCAGTATTGAGGATCACTATACACCACTATGATCCAAGCGTCCACGCGTCCCACCAATTCAAATCAAAGGCGTGGATGCAAGGAACATGCTATGCCCAGGTCAACGCGCTAGCACACAAACTGGCAAAAGTCAATGGATCCAGAGCTATTGGGCCAGGCTTTACCATCAAAACCTCCTGAATTGGGGCTACCCCCCCTGGTTTGCCCTCACTATTTTTTTTTATTATTTATTTTTTATTCTTGTTTTAATTGTTATTTTTATTTTAATTATTGTTTATTTAATTAATTATTTTTTAACAAAATACAAAAACTTCATAAAAAAATATCAGAAAAGATGAAAAATGTAATAAATATTTAATTGAATTATTTTCATAAATGAGTTAATATGTAATTATTTAGTTTAATTAGGTTACAATTTTAATTTCTTTTAATAACAAAAAATGCAAAAATATAGAATTTAGGTTTAATTGTTAATTTTATTCCTTTTTAATTTCCCTTTTTTAATAATAATATTTATTTTATTTATTTTCTATAATTAAATTTTGCATGTAAATTAACTTAGATTTAAATTAGGTTAAAACTTAATATTTTCACAATAACTTAAAAAACCATTAGAATTAGGGTTTGACGCTTCATTTTAATTAATTCTTTTTTCTCCTTAAATCTTAAGAAATACAAAAATACCAAAAAACATTTAATTTTTAATTTTAATTTCCTATTAATTTTAATTTTGCAAAAGGGTTCAACGCCCATTGTTTTAATCATTTAATTTCGCGCATTTATTTTATGTCGTTTATTATAATTATGTAATTCTCCCAAAGCGTTGTAACAATTTATACTTCTCGCACTTTTACTTTATTGCTTCATTTACTTTCCGCTAAATCGGGTCCGGTTTAATTTTGGCGATGTGGACCCGCGCCATTTGTAATAGTTTAGATTTATTTTTCCGCAAATAGTTTAACTGTTAACCAAGCATGAAAGAATGAATGACCATAATAAAATCAAGCGTAGATCACAACAAACATGACAAGACAAATATCAATGAAAACAACACACGATTCGCACACACCACCCCTAGGGTACGCCTCACTGTTGCCTTTCGAAAGGTGATCGTCGAGTAGAGGATGTCTTAGTAAGTCCTCATGATCCGGGAACCTGGCATGAGGGTAGCTTCTAAGGTGTCTTCCCATTGCTCTGGTGATCACCATGTCCCGAACCTCGAATTGACCCGAATACCTCCAACGGTGGTGCTACCTACCTCTCAATGGTGGGATGGCACTACTTTAAAGGACATTTACACAGACGAATTCCTTAGGGTAGGTAGGTTCTCAAGGATACTTGCTCTAATTTCAAACAAAACCAAATCTTTTCACACCGACACTTTTCAAAAGCTTTCAAAGCAAACTTTTCAAACACTCTGACGTACGAGTCGAACTGAAATTTTTCAAAGAAACTTTTTAAACCCACATTGAAAAGCAAGCAAACATTTTTGAAAACACAATGAGCAAGTACCTAAGAGCCCATGGATAACCATGGATAGAAAGGGTGCTAACACCTTCCCTTTCTATAACCTACCTCCCGAACCGAGAGCAATCTCTTTAAGGAATTTTTCTGTGCTTTTGTCCTTTCCATTTGGAGAAAATAAAAGACGGTGGCGACTCTTGCTTCCGCGACATTTCGCGAACCAGCGTTAAACAGTCAGTTCCAGATCCACCGATCACAGAACTGGCGACTCTGCTGGGGATTAATCTTAACTTAAAGTGGGGTGTACCTTAGGACTAAGATCATTATGTTTTCAATTGTTTTCCTTGTGTGCTTTAAATTGTGGGTTGCTTGGGAGTTCTATAGATCCTAACCCGGATCTGGGGGATACCTTCTTAGAAAGTAGCAACAAGGCTGTGAGGGAACTGTGCGGGGTATACCGACATGGTTGAAACAGTCTGCTACGTTGATGTGGCACTTTGGTGTGTACCGGTAACCCTTGAGTTCAGTCAAGGAGAGTACGGGGCCTCCGCGTGGTGTCGTGAAGCATCAACAGACCTTAGGAACCTTAATTGAACTATCTTGGCCTCTTTAGGGTAGTGAGATAACTGACTTTGGTGCAGTCCGAGGTTGGTTGATACTCGATACTACGCTCAATTGAGGGTTGCTTTCCTGGAATATTTCGGTCGCCAGTTCAGTGGCTAAATCGAAACGATGAACAATGAAAGCAATCCCGTGATATTGGGAACCTTAGAACCCGGTTACTTTGATTAGGACAGGTTGAACCCACCAACTTCAAGAGGGTACTACCCAGACCCCATGCTGGCCTTAAACCTTAAGGGCTTGACTTGTGTGCCTTGTGTGCCCTACATGTTTGTCTTTGTAAATATCTGTGGTGTGTTTAATCATAGCATCATGACATCATCCAGCATCATATGCATTGACTAACCATTTCTGGGGTTCGGATTTTCATCTTTGTTCTTGTTTTGTAGGACATGGAAACTGTTCGTAGAAAGACAATTCAAATCAGTCTTGTAAGGGTACCTCCTCAGCTTAAGGAGCTTATATCCAGGATTCCCGAGAACTCTTCATTCAGTGAAAGGCATGGAAGCCTCATCAGCTTGGTCAACACCAACATTGAGGAAGATATGATAAAGGTCCTGTTCCAGTTCTTTGACCCTCTGCATCACTGTTTCACCTTCTTGGACTATCAGTTGGTACCTACATTGGAGGAGTTCTCCCGGCTCCTGAAGATCCCTATCCTTGATCAGCTACCCTTCAACGGTACAGAAAAGGAACCTAAGCTTGAAGAGATTGCTAAAGCCTTGCACCTACAGTCATCTGACCTCAAGGGACATTGGGAAGTTAGAAGTGGTATCAAAGGGTTCTTAGCCAGATTTCTGTTTGAAAAGGCCCTTGAATGTTGGAACTCCCTTGACCTGCAAGCTTTTGAAGAAGTGGTAGCCCTCCTTGTTTATGGTTTGGTATTGTTCCCTAACCCAGATCAGCTCATTGATATCAGTGCTGTCCAGATCTTCATGTCCAGGAATCCTATACCTACATTGCTGGGGGACATCCTTCACTCATGTTACACTCGAACCATGAGAAAAAGAGGTGTCCTTATGTGTTGCACTCCTCTCCTGGGAAGGTGGTTTATTTCGCACCTTCCCCAATCAGTCCTGAAGAATGAGCGGGGTTTGAGATGGTCACAACGGTTGATGACTCTTACACATGCAGATATACATTGGTGTCCTAGATCCAGAGGAGATGTCACTATCATTGATCGTTGTGGGGAGTACCCTAATGTCCCTTTACTTGGACTCAGAGGAGGTATTACTTATAGCCCATGCCTGGCTTGGAGACAGTTTGGTTATGCTCGGAGGGACGGTCCTCATGACATGTTAATTCCTGACATAGTTTTTGACTTCGACAATGATACTCAAGGACTTCGTCAGAGATTTATCAGAGCCTAGAGGATGCCCAGTAGGATAGACAGCAAGACACTGGGGCACAGGAACTCCATCCCTTTGGAGCCTTATCTCAAATGGGTACGCGCCCGCTCTCAGAAGTTAGTGATGCCTTATCCTCACATGCTCCCAGTAATCAAAGAACCTGTCTTGGAAGGGGAAGTGTCCTACACTATTCAGCACCCTGATATGCCCACATCCTGGGAAGAGATGCAAAAGAGCTGGATCCAGCTTAAGGAGGAAAGGAATTCTCTTGAGACTAGTCTGCAGGCCAGTGAAAAGAAGGTCTTGGAGCTCACCCGCCTGTTGCATGAGGAGAGGAACCTCAACACCTACATAGCTCCGAAGAGGATGCGCAGTGTATTTTGGGATTGATTTGATTTTTGTATTTTTGCCCATGAGGCTTTGATGTATTAAACAATGATTTCTTTAATGACAACGTGTGTTCCTTTTTGTCTACAACAAATTTGAACTTTCGAACCCTTGAATGCATTGCATACACATTTCATACATCATGTGCATAGCAGGTTTTTCCACTTTTCAGGTTGCTTACAGTTCTTCGCTGTTTATTTCAGCATCATGAATCCCGGATCTGGATCAACCGAGACATCAATCAAGGCTCTTCAGGTGCAAAATGCACAATTCCAGGAACTAATCAAGGGTCTGGCTAAAGGCCAAGAAGAACTAAAGGCTATGCTCCTGAAGAAGGAGAAGAAGAAGAAGAGAAGAATTGTTCTGTTCAACTCGGGCCGAAGGTTTGGCAATACTCTGCAACATGAAGAGGCTGGTTCTTCTGTTGGCAAGAGTCCTTCTCAGGCAGAAGTAAAGGTTCCTAGTCCGGTCGTCTCCGACAACGAGACAGATTTTGATGAAGAGCAGTACCCTCCTTCAGATGACAGATATAAACAACTGGAGGACAGGTTGAAGGCTATGGAGGTGCAACAGGCACCTGGGCTGGATTTCGGAGATCTGGGTTTGTCGACTGGTGTGATTATCCCCCATAAATTCAAAGCACCATCCTTCTCCAAATATGACGGGGCGTCTTGTCCCAAGCTGCACTTAAGGTCCTATGTTCGGAAAATTCAGCCGTACTCTGCGGACAAGAATTTATGGATCCATTTCTTCCAAGAGAGTCTTTCGGGGACTCAGCTCGAGTGGTTCTATCAACTGAATGGAGCCAATATCCGTACCTGGGAAGACTTAGCCACTGCATTTTACAAACACTACCAGTATAATGCCGACCTCGCTCCCACGCGTACTCAGCTTCAGGGGATGTCTATGGGTACAGGCGAAGGCTTCAAAGAGTATGCTCAAAAATGGAGGGATCTTGCTGGAAGGGTACAACCACCTCTGACTGACCGTGAGCTCGTCGACATGTTCTTGGGGACTCTGTCTGGTCCATTCTTCAACCACCTAATTGGGAATTCTGCTGCTGGGTTTACAGATCTTGTCTTGACTGGGGAGAGAATCGAAGCTGGTATCAAGTCGGGGAAGATTCAAGAAACCGCACCTGCTGATACTCAGAAAAAGCCCCACAGTGGAAAGAAAGAGTCCAATGCTATACACGGTAAAAAGGGTCGTCATGATGCAGGGGCAATCCAGATTTCTGATCCCACGCCCGTTCAACCAAGAAAGAGCAATAGGCGTAGGATAAAACATCAAGATAGGAAGTATACTGACATCAATATGTCTTTGTCTCAGGCATTACAGCAACTGCTGAAGGCGAAAATGATTACACTTAAGGATCCTCCTCAAAATCCTGACACTTCCTCTCCCAAGTACAACCCGGGTGTGAGATGTGCCTACCATTCTGACAGTCCTGGGCATGACACCGACGACTGTTGGACCTTGAAGAACAAGATCCAGGATTTGATTGACGCCAAGGAGGTCGAGTTTGAACACTGATCTTACACCAAATCATCGAGAATGTCTTTTGTTCATTCAAATATTCAAGTTGTATTTTTCTTTGATTGTTCAAACATTTATTCATGTTAAACATTGTTATCACATTAATGCATCGCTTATGTCTATTTTGAATCAATATATTCGCATTCACTATATGCAAATTGTTTTCATATTTTTTCTGATGTCAACTCTCGTTAATTCTAAACCTCTTGAGGGAGGATGACGAAAACGATACCATAATCTACAGTATGCTTTTGAACAGACCCCGCTGATGAGGTACAGGCATTGTTTCAATCCCTAAACACTGGAGTTATAAGGATGATAATCCCTCGTCAACCCATCTGAGCCAAAGAAGTAGGAGTTTTTATTTTCGAAAATTGAAACCCTTCATCATAACCTGGGGCAGGGTAGTCTCTCAGTTGATCCAAGTGCATAACGAATGGCACCAAAGAAGTCTTTACAAAACAAAGAAAGACAATGATGATTCCGAACAATCACAAGGATAGGCAGTCATTATAAAAAAGAAAGAAGCCCAATAAGTCAAAATACCCATGAAGGAGACTTACAAAGCTGGGGCATCCCGCTGACTGTAATTCCAAAAAAGGAAACAGTTCAGGCAAAAAATAGGGATAACAAAGTCAAAAAAAGAAAGAGGTCTTACAAACCCTCGACAAAAAATGACTGCCTATTCAGAATAAATCATCAATATCTGAACCATCATTGGAACATCAGGACAAAGACTCAAACAAGGTCTAACACACGATCAACTGAGCTTAGGTTTGAAGAACATCACGAAGAACGGGTGGGTACAAATAATTTGAGCCTTTATCCTTTGTTTCTTAAACCGTGAACCAGACCACGTTATAACCCTCAAAAGTCCTAGCTGAAGCATGGGTTAGTTCGAAAGCATACTGTTACGAAAGGTATCCTGACTCCTGAAGGCCTACAATAAATACGGAGTTGACATCACGTTTTACAAACATTCACTTGTTTTATGAAAAAGAATGCATTTTCAAAATCTCCGAGACAGACATAAGCTTTGCATTTTTAACATAACTTTGTTTGCATATGACTTATTGTTTGAACAGCATAGAAATCCGCATGACGAAAGTCCAACGAACAAGAGTATCTCCAATCAAGGGGCATGACATGATCATGGTCTACCATCTGGGGAAGTTAAGTCAAGATCCAGAGAATCTCTCAAAAGGCCAAAAAGCCTGGGGGCAAATCTCTGCCCGAGTCACTTGGAGCACTCCAGAAACGAATCTTGCACGATCAGACACCTTCTGGTAATATGGCAACACAAGCAGCCAGGGGCACCTCCCTGCATTCTAAGAGCATGGACATAGTCGAAAAATACTACGCAAAGTCAAAGACCCGCTAGGTTGACATACCTAGGCAAAAATAAGGGCTTCCCGGCGAACCAAAAGGGTTCGGGCAAAATGAAGGGATGAAATGAAAAAAATCTGTACACCCGGCAAGTCGAAAACCTGAAAAGGCGGCTTGAGCAAAAATGGGTATCCCGGTGGACTGAAAACCCGAAAGGGCAGTCCAGGCAAAAGTTAGGGATCAAAGCGTACGACTATGTCCTGTCATCTTGTCACCTGCCTACCAGAAGAAGGTTTGTCCATCAATAACTATCAGCACCCCACAAGTGCCTCCCCCTCAGAAACAGGGGCAATAAAAGAGTTGTCTGAGCAGTCTAATTGTTCTATCCTCCAAGGTACCAAGGTAGGTTCAGCCAAAGAACATGACCAGTATACCTGAGTTCCCCAGAGAGTGAGTCAACAAAAGTGCATTCTTCTCCAAGCAGGGCTATCAAATCTCAAGGAAATTGAGTATCCTCCAATAAATCTCAATACCTCCCCAGCAGCAATACATATATTCTTAACAAGCATCCCCGGCAGTCTTGGCCTAAAGATTGTTCCCCGGCGGTATATCAGCATTCAAAGGGATCACTCCCCCAGTATATCAAACTTCCCCAAAAGAGTCCAATCCAATCCAGTTCCCCAAGAGGATTGGAATTTATCTCCCCAAGCAGTAAGCTTATCCCCAATAGATTCTGGAAGCTTACCCTCGCAGAACACGAACGCGTCGTCCGACTTGATTTAAAGAGTTATTTCCTTAACAGGATATAACTGGGTTATCCTCAGCCAAAAGCCACGGAAAGGTCATCGTCAACGTAGTTCTTTCCTACCCCCAGCGAAGTCCATTAACACTTCCAACAACAAGGGTATCCCCAGCAAATTATTATCAACACTCAGCAAGGCCTCCCTCTTCCCACAGAGTATTGCTTCCCAGCATGGTCGCTAGAGTATCTTTTCTCCCCGCAGAATCTTCCATTTGCCAAGTTTATTCCGCAACGGAGTCATCTTCTCCTACCGGTATCCTTGCAACTATCCTCCCCAGCGGAAGCAAAAATCTATTCTTCAACATCAGCCCAGGAGTGACTTCCCGGCACCCGTCAAGGATTTATTTTCCTCAGACGAAAACATACATTCATAAAACATCACATACTTCATTATAGCATGCATAGACGCATCATACCATACAAATCTCATTTATGGTGAGAACATCATTGCTTAATCCATATCATGCATTGCATATGACTGACCTTTACCTTTCAGGAAAGACGCAGTTGAAATACTCAGACATATTTCAAAGCCTTCTCTAGTCCAGCTAAATCGACTCCCAACAGATTTTTCTGATAAAGACTCAGCAGAAATGATGGTCCCCTCTCCGGCAAGTGCGTGAGGTGGTAATTCCTTTTTTAAGACGTTTCCCTCTCCGACGATGAGTGTGAGGTGATAGTCTCGTATGGTCCCCTCTCCGGCAAGTGCGTGAGGTGGTAATTCCTTCTTCAAGATGTTTCCCTCTCCGACGATGAGTGTGAGGTGATAGTCTTATGGTCCCCTCTCCGGCAAGTGCGTGAGGTGGTAATTCCTTTTTCAGATGTTTCCCTCTCCGACAGTGAGCGTGAGGTGATAGTCTCCTATGGTCCCCTCTCCGGCAAGTGCGTGAGGTGGTAATTCCTTTTTCAGATGTTTCCCTCTCCGACGATGAGTGTGAGGTGATAGTCTCCCATGGTTCCCTCTCCGACGGTGTGTGAGGTAGTAAGTCCTTCTCAGATGATTCCCTCTCCGACGATGAGTGTGAGGTAATAGTCTCTTATGTTTCTCTCTCCAACGGTGTGTGAGGTGACAGTTCCTTTTCCTATGATTCCCTCTCCGACGGCGAGTGAGGTGATTCCCTCTCAGATTATAATAGCTTATGGTTTTCTTCCCGATATTGCAAAGATGGTATTCCCGCCAAGATTTTTCTCAACGAGCGTTGTTGAAGCTAAAGTCGCCCAAGGTTCTCTTACCATTCATGCTAAGGCAGTAACCATCCCTGGTTCATTCATCAGCGTTTGAAGCTCCAGACTCAGCTCCTGTAACCATTCAGGACATATCTATACCAAGCATCTAAAAATCAGCTCCTGCGACGTGTCAGGTACTCATTTTTCTGTTTTGCAGGTATGCAGGTTCTCGCTAAGGAATCTCCCATGCGATCAACATCCAGATGGCATCTATAAGCCCATCACCCCATCCAGCAATCTCCAAATGGCATCTATAAGCCCATTCCCCCATTACTGCTACTATGTGAGCGCAAATTTCTGGGCACTCTAGTGTCCAATCATCTTCTACCCTCGGATTACGAAAGGCACGTCAGCCAATCTACATCCTCAGGTCTAAGAAGATTGAACAGGGGCAACTGTTGTACCCCAAAATTTGCCCTCCCATATTCTTCAAGAAATTGCCAAGTCAGGTCACAAAATTCCCCAAGGGTTATGCAGTTCAACTGTCTCCTATACAGTCAAAACTAGGGTTTGTGTTCTGATCAAGAAAAGGAAATTTTCAAAGGCCCAATCAAGTCTCACATGCCTACAAATATGGTCAAGTATTCTCATATCAAGTTTCAAGGCATTCAGCTCAAAATTGCACAGTCAAAACCCTAAATTGCACTACAGTCAACTGTAGGGGCAAAATGGTCACTTGGCAGTCAAAAGTTCAAATGTTTGGTCAACATATCATTTTGAAGCCACAAACATCATTTGATCAATGCTTGATCATGATTCTCAAAATTTGGCTCAGAAATCATCAAAGATGCAAAAGTTACTATATTTGGACAGTTGAAAAAGTCAACTGAAATTGACCAGGGCATAACTTTCACATGGATTATCAGAAAAATTCCATCCAAAGCTCATTTTGAAGAGAAAGACATTTCCTACAACTCATCTTCATACTTCAAGTCCAAGAAATGCTCTCACAAAAAGTTATCAATTTCAACATTATAGGTCATTTTCAAAAGTCAACAAAAAGGGACTTTAAGTCAAAGGCCATAACTTGAGATTGGTAAATCAAAATGACATGGGACCAAAGGCATTGGTTAAAGGACTCAAAGACCTTTCCAAAATGTCCAAGAACATGTGAAAAGCTTAAAAATTGAGCAAGTTATGCCTTGTGGAAGTTGGGAAATTTTTAGGAATTTTGAAAAGTCAACATTGATGCAAATGATCCAAAATTGCTAATGGGCCCATTTTTCTTCCATGATCCATCATTCCAAGCATATGCACGACCACTTGGCCCAAAGGGAAGTATTTTCTCATTTTTTAGTTATTTATTTGAATTTATATTAATATTAATTCATTTAAATTATTTAAATATATAGAAAATATCTAACTTGACCTAATGAATCTTTTTGTACACATTTTAGGCTCAATAATTCGTGCCTAATCCAATTTGGAAAGATTTGGAGCATTGGGATATGATTTGTGCAAAAATAACATGAAAAAAGATATGAAAAGATCCTTAACAAATCAAATATCCAAACCATGATTACAAGGGATTTTATTCAAGTTTCTTAACCTAATTCATTCCTACATAATGCTGGAGCACAAACCTAATGGGAAGAGACCACAAGCTGCGCCCAAAAAGCCATTGCAACATTGAAATTTTCTCTAAAAACTCAAGAACTGAAAAGCATAAAAAAGGTGGATTCAAGCCTCCATTCCTTTTCCAAAAGCTCCCTTGGCAATTCCTGAACGTATTCCAATCACAAACAACAACTCAAACACAAAGAATCGGTAGATTAAACTCAAGCTGTGTCACGAAATTTTCAAAATCGTATATCATAATACACGCATCCTCATTGCATTTCAATTATATATTCTTGTTCCTTGTGATGTTTCCAAGCTAATCATTATGTTCAATTTGATTTTTGTATTGTATATGGGATTTCACCATGATCGATTGCTAGGGTTACAGGTCTGCAAAATTGGGGTTTTTTACCCAGGGCAAAATTAGGATTCCAGACTATGGCCATTGGACTCAGCATATATAGACGGAGAGATTCCAACCCTCGCGCTCAATTTATGAGCGTCGAGGGGCTATTCGTTATTTTCTGGTAGAGGCCCTAAGAAAACGCACACAAAACCGTTGCTCTATGATTTTGTTTCAGGGACAGTGGGGAAGACGACGCGTTGGCAGACGGTGATAGGCGGATTTGAAAATTCGCGCGTTTTTCCATCACTAAGCTTGTTTTTATTTTATATTATTTGTTTGTATATTACTAATCAAACGCGTTCAATGGCTCAGCTGGCTAAAGTTCATTGCTTCAACCTCCAAGACCTGGGTTCGAGTCCCAGGTCTGTGTAATATTTCATATTATTTTGCAATTCAAACTCCTATGCAGCTTCAGTATTGAGGATCACCATACACCACTATGATCCAAGCGTCCACGCGTCCCACCAATTCAAATCAAAGGCGTGGATGCAAGGAACATGCTATGCCCAGGTCAACGCGCTAGCACACGAACTGGCAAAAGTCAATGGATCCAGAGCTATTGGGCCAGGCTTTACCATCAAAACCTCCTGAATTGGGGCTACCCCCCCTGGTTTGCCCTCACTATTTTTTTTTATTATTTATTTTTTATTCTTGTTTTAATTGTTATTTTTATTTTAATTATTGTTTATTTAATTAATTATTTTTTAACAAAATACAAAAACTTCATAAAAAAAATCAGAAAAGATGAAAAATGTAATAAATATTTAATTGAATTATTTTCGTAAATGAGTTAATATGTAATTATTTAGTTTAATTAGGTTACAATTTTAATTTCTTTTAATAACAAAAAATGCAAAAATATAGAATTTAGGTTTAATTGTTAATTTTATTCCTTTTTAATTTCCCTTTTTTAATAATAATATTTATTTTATTTATTTTCTATAATTAAATTTTGCATGTAAATTAACTTAGATTTAAATTAGGTTAAAACTTAATATTTTCACAATAACTTAAAAAACCATTAGAATTAGGGTTTGACGCTTCATTTTAATTAATTCTTTTTTCTCCTTAAATCTTAAGAAATACAAAAATACCAAAAAACATTTAATTTTTAATTTTAATTTCCTATTAATTTTAATTTTGCAAAAGGGTTCAACGCCCATTGTTTTAATCATTTAATTTCGCGCATTTATTTTATGTCGTTTATTATAATTATGTAATTCTCCCAAAGCGTTGTAACAATTTATACTTCTCGCACTTTTACTTTATTGCTTCATTTACTTTCCGCTAAATCGGGTCCGGTTTAATTTTGGCGATGTGGACCCGCGCCATTTGTAATAGTTTAGATTTATTTTTCCGCAAATAGTTTAACTGTTAACCAAGCATGAAAGAATGAATGACCATAATAAAATCAAGCGTAGATCACAACAAACATGACAAGACAAATATCAATGAAAACAACACACGATTCGCACACACCACCCCTAGGGTACGCCTCACTGTTGCCTTTCGAAAGGTGATCGTCGAGTAGAGGATGTCTTAGTAAGTCCTCATGATCCGGGAACCTGGCATGAGGGTAGCTTCTAAGGTGTCTTCCCATTGCTCTGGTGATCACCATGTCCCGAACCTCGAATTGACCCGAATACCTCCAACGGTGGTGCTACCTACCTCTCAATGGTGGGATGGCACTACTTTAAAGGACATTTACACAGACGAATTCCTTAGGGTAGGTAGGTTCTCAAGGATACTTGCTCTAATTTCAAACAAAACCAAATCTTTTCACACCGACACTTTTCAAAAGCTTTCAAAGCAAACTTTTCAAACACTCTGACGTACGAGTCGAACTGAAATTTTTCAAAGAAACTTTTTAAACCCACATTGAAAAGCAAGCAAACATTTTTGAAAACACAATGAGCAAGTACCTAAGAGCCCATGGATAACCATGGATAGAAAGGGTGCTAACACCTTCCCTTTCTATAACCTACCTCCCGAACCGAGAGCAATCTCTTTAAGGAATTTTTCTGTGCTTTTGTCCTTTCCATTTGGAGAAAATAAAAGACGGTGGCGACTCTTGCTTCCGCGACATTTCGCGAACCAGCGTTAAACAGTCAGTTCCAGATCCACCGATCACAGGTTGGGATGACACTTTTTGAGGTAAAAGGCCCAGTACTCAGGCCAGAGTTATAAATCATTAGGAACCCTAGGAATAAAGTGGGGACATGACAGCTAATGGACGAGGTCCTACTAGTGCGGTCATGTATACCATGCTCGGTTGATGTACAAATAGGGTATTTTCATCATACATATTTGTGTTGCAATGATTTTACTTTCAGGCGGACCCATGATTCTTAGTCACCCTTGCCTTACCCTGACCTAGACTTCACCCGTGAGTGAGGAGTGATATTTTTTACAGTTACCGTTGGTGACTTTGGTTTTGTTGGTGACTAGTGTTTATGACTTATATGTGTTTCGAAGCTATGCCAGGCCTTTGATCTTGTGATACTCAGCCGGTTCAAACAAAGAGCACAACAACATCCTATTGTTTTGGAAGCCTTGATCCTATCATGTTGCATCAGAGCATATTTACTTTTCAAAAAAATGCCCGATGGCAACTTCATTGAGTTTATTTTCGATGATTTGTCCATTTGTTTCAGTACCTTCATCAAGTACTTAAGGTAGACAATTCGATGTATATTTTACTTTTGTCCACAAACATGAACATGCCAACCAAGAACAAGATAAAACACCTCAATGCATAATGGAGGTAGTACTGTACCTTCACATCATCGCCTACAACATCCTTAGTCCCCTTCATATGATGATTTTAAAGCCTTTGAAAGAATCTAAACCATGCATGAGCACCTCTAGTGCAATATTCCTCCTCCGATGCCTCACCAGGGTCAGCCCCCAACAAGGTTACCATCAGATCAACGTCATCCACTCGCCTAATGGTATTGTGGTCCAATAACCCCCTCCCTTGATGGGAAGATACATGAGACGTCATCCAAAGTGTTGGTCACCTCACCTATAGGTAAGTGGAAAGATGAAGTATTTGAATGCCACCTCACTATAAATTTCGTCTGCATCTCGTGGTTTATAGTCAGGTATAAAGAAGAACATAAACCAGAAAGACTAGAATAACATATCACATTAACGAACCAAGAATTTGTGGGTTTTGGCAAGACATGTATCTTCCTAATGTGGTTAATCATTTTCAAACATTCAAGCTTCCATAAAAATAAAACATAAGTTTCAACATGGATTAAGTTAGTTGACAACATATGTATATGTATTGTAAAAGAAGAGAAATATACCTCTCCATTCCATGCATTCCTAAAAGCATGCCTTGAATGACTATAAAGTGTTAGATCCATGGTTTTAGGATTGGCAGCAATTTAACTAAAACATGGTTCACATCAATATGTCGTGTGAGATTTCCTAACATGTTGGTAAGTTTACATTGAAGACATATGTTCTGACAGATATTATGACATGTTGTACCAGAACATCAGTATAATGTTGTTATTATTCTTGATAGATTTGATAAGATTTTGTGAAGATTTTCTATGGATATATATCACTTATTTGCACAGGTCAAGATGATTTAATCTGGAACAATTGATTTGATCTCCAACTGTATATAAGTTTTTAAAATTAGAAGTTGAGTCAATTTAGGAAACTTGATGTTTTATTCTAAGATTCAAGGAGATTTTTCTATATAATTAGTGCAACTCTCAACTTGTGGATCAAGAAATATTTGGATGAAGATTTTGAAGCCCATGGACTGCTGAAGAGTATATAAAGAGAAACATAAACCTAATATAATTTGCCTTTCACAATTTTGTAAAAAATAAGGGGAAGTTTAGAGTCTTAGATTTTGAGAGTCTCTTTAGTGTGCTTTGTTGTTGTATGTCACTCATGTATCTTTGATACATTGAGGTAGATTAAATGTGTGTTGTTACTTTCCAATGACTCATGAGTTTTGAAGCAAAGAGTAAATTATGTTTCAAGTTATTATTCTCAGTAAAAAGCTTTTAAGTAAAGCTGAGTTTTATAATTGGAAGTATGCTCTTCTGTTTTAGTCATTGTTATCATCATTGCGGTGATTGTGGTAAGTGAGAGGGGGTCTCATATCTAGAAGGTTTCTAGGTAGAAGTTGCACAAGGTAGTGATTAGGAGATAATTTGTAAAATAGGCTTGTTTAGGCTTTGAACTAATACTATTGTAGTTGATTTCCTTCTTGGCTTGGATGCCCCCAGATGTAGGTGAGGTTGCACCGAACTGGGTTAACAATTGATTGTGTTCTTTATCATTCTGCAATTTATTTATGCATAATTTACATTTTAATATATTTGTTCTGTCAGTCAGATAATATCCTAACACAGGTCTTGACATTGTGTTCTGATGTTGGGACATCAGTATTAACATGTTTTGAAGTGTCAGAATTTCATAAAGTAAGGAGGTGTCATATGACCCTCTTAGATAACTCTCTAATAGGGCATCCTGATTGGTTTCCTCCTGGACTTCAGGGACTTCAGGGTCAACAGGGGCCTCACAAACCTCAAGTTCTCATGTATCATGTGTCTGAGATGTCTGAGAGAGTCGGCTATGAGAACGAGACAATTAGGATTGCAAAGAATATGTGGCGTTAAACGAGTCATTAGTAACTCATTACCTCATGGTCCTGATTATGACCCTTTTACGTCGTAACGACACAGTTTGGGACACACGCTTGACCCTAATACGACATTCATTATCGACAACCATTATATTTGTGTTATAAATAGAAATAAATTTAAACAGCATGTCCACCGAATGTTGCAATTTTTTTACTGAGCCTAGTCAGAGGATGCATTTTCGAAAACTGTTCAAATCAAATTCTGAGATGCATCTCCGAACAAACCTGTGATTTCAAACTCCCATGGAAGACCCATTTTCTTCCCTAACTGTCCTAAGAAGCATCATTGCATGTTGTTCTAATCTACCAAGTTTGTTTAGACTACTACCTAAAGTTTCTAAAATAATTGATGTATCATAATAACTAACTTAAAAATAAAAACACAAAAAGAAAAGAAAATTTGAAAAACTTACCAAAACCGAATTGATTGATGAGAATGAGTTATTTTGATGTTATGAGATGATGGAAATGAGGGAAAAGAGCTCCACTGATGCTTCAATCCAATGCTTCAAAACTTCAATGTAATGCCTGTGAGAGGGAGGAAAGGGTTTAAGTGGTTTTCTTTTGCGAAAATGAATAATGAGGAAGAGGGAAGGATTATGTCACGGGTTAATGAAAGAAAACGTCTGGAGAAATGGTGTTTACGAAGACGCATCTTTGGACGTACTTTTCACTCATACGAAGATGCATCTCCATATTAAATTTTAACGTGAAATGAGCGCCTTTGACTAAGAATAGTGAACATAGGTGCGTCTTGAGATACATCTCTAAACGATAAAGTCATTATAAACTTTTTACGATAATGTGGGAGCACTTATAAAAATGAAAAAAACATTTCCAAAAAATAAAATCATCATAAAGCCAACAAACTAAAAAGGAAAATAAACTTAGTAAAAAATACACTTTGATATTTATTTGGATATCCACCATCCAATTAAAAAAATACTATTTAATATCAAATCACATTTGATTGTGTTTTAAAAACCCAACTAAAAGTCATAAGTAAGTATTAAAGTGTGTTTGCTTTCAGAAATGAAATTGTATTTTCGAGAATGTGATATTGGAAATATAATAATTTCAAATTTGTTTTAATTTTAAAAAATAATGAGATATGTTTTATTTTAAGAAATATTATTTACATATAAATTTTATCATAATTATTCTCATTCTTAAATAGCGAGATTCCAAAATTCCAATAAAATAAAATTTAATTAACCATAAATTCTTCCTACTACTAATTTTTGTTTTTTATTTTTTCTAATTTTAAACTAAATAAATATTATAAACATTTTTCAAAATAAAATTATAATCTTGAAAATAAAATTTGGAAGAATAATATTCTATAACTTAAACAAACACTCCCTTAAAGTTAAAATACACGTTATAGATGCTTATATTTATGATGGGGCAGATGTTCCGACAAGCTGTAACGATTTCAATTATTCTTTATAATAATATCTAGTTACACTTACACCTTTAAAGTTTGAGAGAACGTGTAAACATATCATTACTATTACTCTATATACATAAACTTTTGTCACACATATTATTTTACAGGGAAAAATATAATGGAGAATCTAGGACAAAACAACATGGCAGTGAAAGTGACTTTCATTGATGATGCTAAGCAGTCAAGAGAAGAAGAAAGGCATGAAAATGTTGATGAAAACAACAGTAATAGACTTGCTATCACTCAGTACATTGGGGAAACAGATACTCATTTGGATGCACTTATTTCTCGCTTCGCACACACTCTAACCAACTACAGCTTGCGTAACTTAGGTAGCTTTTTAATAATTTGCTGCTTTACTTTTATGCCACCGTTGTTTCTGTGTTTAGCAATTTAATATTACAACAACATATCTAACTTGGACTGTAATTATATTGTATTGAAGGGTACCCTACTAATCAAGATTTCAACTATGAGGCATTAGCACCGTTGTTTCAATTTCACTTGAACAATGCTGGAGATCCATTTCTTGGAAGCGGTCTCTCTCTGAATTCAATGAAATTCGAAGTTAGTGTGCTTGATTGGTTTGCTAAACTATGGGAAATAGAGAAGAATGAGTACTGGGGATACGTCACTACTGGGGGAACCGAAGGCAATCTTCATGGAATTTTAGTAGGGTCAGTTTTTCTATCTACAACTTGCTAAATAAAGTGGAAATATATTTTAGTAGGTACTGTTATATATTTGAATACAGGAGAGAGCAACTTCCAGATGGAATTCTATATACCTCAGAAGATTCACATTATTCAATATTCAAAATAGCAAGAATGTATAGAATGCAATGTGTGAAGGTTGCCTCTTTGATCTCGGGTGAAATTGATTGTGTTCAACTAGAGACTTCTCTACTTTCCAACAAGGACAAACCAGCCATCATCAATCTAAACATAGGTATTCTCTATGTGTCTATATTACGTGGTATTTTAAAATATAATAGTGGCCACATTACATCCTAGATATAAAATAGGTTTATTTGAAGTATTGTAGAGAACCACAAGTCAAGAAAACTGTTCGGAAAAATAAAATAAAGCGAAAAAAAAAAAAAGCTAACCAAACAACCATAGAGAATTAAAAATGAAAAAACAAACCCACCAATCAGCAATCCAATAACAGACCTTGAGAACAAACTGGAAGGAGAAAGACCTAACCACTTGCAAAAGCAAAAACTAAAAGAAGACAACTGACAGTTTAGCACACCCTTAAATACCTAACCATTTGAGAGAGTCCCTTTTCTAGTTTAACATAGAAGACAAATTCAAAGCATGAACTTGAACCAACTTCTATGCCACACGAATAATTGAAGGCATTTAGTGATTAACCGTTAAACGTTCTTGATAAGAATAACTTTATTCCGCAATTTCCAACACAATAATAAGATGTTTTACAAAATCTATAAAAAAAAACAAATGATTTGTTTGTTGTAGGGACAACATTGAAAGGCGGTATTGATGATCTTGATCTTGTAATTAAAACAATTGATAAATGTGGATTTACTAATGATCAATTCTACATTCACTGCGATGGCGCTCTTTTGGGAATAATGTTGCCTTTTATGAAACAAGTGAGTAACATCATTTCTTCAATCGAAACATATAAATATTCTCATGTTTCCTAATTACGACTTCTTCTAAGACATTGTTTTTGTGATTTGTTAGGCTCTAAGGATTAGCTTCAAGAAACCTATTGGCAGCGTAACTATTTCAGGCCATAAGTTTTTAGGATGTCCATCACCTTGTGGTGTTTTGATAACTCGTTTGAAATACATCAATGCACTTTCAAGAGATGTTGACATCATTTCTTCAAGAGATGCCACAATAACAGGTAGTCGTTGTGGACATGCTCCAGTCTTCCTTTGGTATGCTCTCAAAAAAAAGGGTTTAACAGGACTTGAGAATGAAGTGCATAACTGCATATTCAAAGCACGTTACTTACTAAATCAACTACGTCGTGCTGGAATTGGTGCAATGTTAAATGAGTATAGCAACATAGTTGTTTTTGAGAGACCCTTAGATGATAACTTCACTCGTAAATGGACTTTGGCAAGCGATAAAAATATTGCACATGTGGTAGTGATGAAGCATGTTACTATTGAAATGCTTGACACCTTTGTTCGTGAATTTGTCCAAGAACGTTATGTTTGGTATAAAGATGGACAAGTTCAGCCTCTATGCATTGCGAAAGATGTTGGTTCTAAAAATTGTGCTTGTTCAATACACAAATTATCAAGCAATTATTAGCTAAATTGTATGTTATGTTGATGAAATAATTAGCTCAATTCTTGGGTCGGTAGTCACATACATTTCCTTTTTCAACATTTACTTTTAAATAACTTATTTGCCACCTCTGTTTATTTTTTGAGATTTAATTGTATTAAACATACAAAAGTCGGATTCATAAATATGTATAATTTGTTATGAATAATATTCATTATGGATGTGAGTTTTTGATCGTATCTGATCAGAGTTGGACCGTCATAGCTGACATTTGGCTAGATTTGAAGGAGATGGGGGTACCTGCAAGGCACTCTGATGGCAAAGTGAGAGACGGAATGAGCAAGCAAGTATGTATGTAGGTGTGAATGAATGAATATCTGACCCTCTCGAAATAAAGGGTATTTATAGCCCCCAACACTGGGCCAAGATCTCTTTATTGGGCTTATCAAACAGGCCCAACAAAGGGACTGCCAGGTTCTACGTGAGTAGTGGGGACCTGCACGTGGCCCCCTACCTGGATGATGCTCTCCGCAAGACCGGGAGGATAAAGACGCGATCTTTCCGGGACCATGAGGACTCCGCGAAATCCGGAGAGGTTGAAAGTCAACCCTACGAGGAGGGTGCTCGGGCAGAGCGTGCACTCGTCGGGGACGTTCCTCGCGAGCAACAGCGGAAAGCGATCGTGGCCGATCAGATACCCATGATCGGGGTGTGCTCGTGGGATATACTGCTCAACACGATATGTTGACAAGCTTGGATTAGGCCTTACTGGTGATTGGGCCACGGGCAGGTCCAGTCCAGAACAGGAGCCCCCCAAGTCGTTGCTCCTGGTACGGGAGATATGACTTGATTCAAGTTCGCCTTTTCGCGAGACTCGCTTGCGCAACACAGGGGTTTTCAATCGGGGATGTGAGACATCGCTTGGTTCGTGATTTGCCCCGTGCAGCGATCGAGAAGTGTTCGAGGAGCGCTCACAGGGAGGTGGTGACGCATCAGTCAGACACGTGGTGCGGCTCTTGGAAACCACAATTCTGCCCTAGGGAGTAGGGTCATCATTGTTTACGCGAGTAGGTGTCGAGGACGGAGGCGGTTCGTGGTTCCCCGACGCGACATTTCATGTTCCACATCATCTCTATAAATAGGGGTTCAAGACCCATAGTTTATTTTCACATCTTCACGCTCTCATATTTTCTCTGTTTTCAATCACCGTGCATTTTCCTAGCGTCACTGAGACCGCCGTGTCGTTTTCCGTGTGTTCATCTCCATCACCGTTGCTCCTCACTCTTCTCCCAAGTAAGTGTTTTTTCCCTTTGATATCTCATGTTGTACATAGATTTTGATGGTGTTTTAGTGGTAGAATTTCATGTCTGGGGATTGTGCCCGAGAAATTTAAGCACCTTAGGCGCCTGATTCATGATTACGCCTGCGACATTCATAGGTTTAGGCATACGGTTTACGATCGTGCCCGTGATACTCATGCGTTTGGCTAGTAGATTTATGAACTTGGTCGGGACATTCATCCTTTCGTTAGTATGTAGGCTAGTTTTCCCCATAGTATTCTTGTATCTGGCCAGCAACATTATGAACTTGGTCGCGAGATTCATCCTTCGCTCGCGATATTCATGCTATGCTCGCGTCATTCATGATTGATACACGTCCTCCGCTAAGGCCGGCGTTTGGTCGAGGTTTACGCGTTCCCTGTTTTTCGTGTGAATGGTTGTTGACTCGGTCTGAGTGTTTCTTACTTCTCCCCGTCTTTGTGGCGGAAAAGCGGATTTGTTGTCGAATTCAACGGTTTCCTGTACTTTGCAGGTAAATGATCGGTATTCTTGAGTCCTCGGGGCCTAATGATGTCGAGGAAACAAGCACTGCCAAAGAAAGCATCAATCTGGTCGACACCGTCGACGACCCCACTCTGGATTGGGCTGGTGCTGAACCCCGGGGAATAGATTTGATCTATAACTATTCCGGTAAACAAGCTTACACTATTGTCGAGTATGGCGGCGGCCAAGAGGGATTTCGGAGAAACTTTAATATTATGAAGCCGATGAGGGATGCCCGTATCTGCTTGGAGTTTACACAGGACACATTTCCCATGTACGAGATCGTATTTAAAGATCTCGGGCTCCGGTTGCCCTTCAATGACTTCCAGGTGGGAGTGTTCAACCACCTTAACCTGCCCCCCTCCCAAATTCATCCAAATGCGATTGCCTTTCTCCGGGCATTCGAACTCACCTGCCGCTTCCTGAGGATTAGGGCGACGATTCCCCTATTCTTCAAGGTTTTTCATCTACAACGGCAGTCCCGAGGAGGGAAGCACAGTTGGGTGTCCCTTAAGCAGTAGAAGAGACTGTTTAGGATGTATATGGATTTTGTGCGAGATTTTAAGGATAAGTGGTATATTTTGGAACCTCCTACCCAGACAGCCGTAGATTCGCTGTTCGAACCGGCGGTTGTGGAAGACGAGGACGGGGAGCCGTGTTTAGATGCTGAGGATAATCCCGAGATTGGGAAAGTCTCTAAGTTTCCCATTCACTGGTGTTCGGGCCATTACGACCGTGGCCCTTGATACTACCACACTCCTGCTAGGGGTATGAATGCTAAGGATGAGGAAGCTTATGGCATCCTGAACAAGTTTGTCGATGGCTTCTTTCCTGCTCGGTGGGTTATGAGGGAAGGGGACGACATTCTTGATGAGGATGGATATTCGACGTTCGAGGCATGCCGGATCAACACCAAGGCGCTCGTCGAGTTCCAGTCTTACGGGTAAGCCGTAGACCTCTTAGGTTTCTTGCTTCGCTCTATTAACATTCCTCTTTAGTTGTTTTCTTTAGTGTATGTGGCTAACTCAAGTACACTTTCTTTGCAGGTCACATGGTGGAGCATCGCGAGAGGTTGCTGAAGCTAACTCAAGATAAGAAAATCAACAAGAGGTTGGTGAGCCCGCAACAAGCCACGTGGATGGGCCCGACCCCTGACTCGGGTAGGGAAGGATCTAGTGGGTCCTCGGGTTCCCCGGACACCGAGCGCCAATCTACTTTGATCAGCAAGAAACAGAGTCGACCAGATGATCGGGTCGAAGTGACCGACGGAGGGGCGGGAGCCCGGGCCTTCTGCTTGCCACCCTGTTTTATGGAAAAGGATTTCTTCGAGGGGTTTCCCTTGTTCGTGTCCAACAACGAGACCGACATCATCAGGCGGCTGGATAAGGAAGGTCGGAGGAAACACCTCGCCACTAGCATGGTCGGGGTGGTAAAAATGGCCGAGATAGTGGTTGTCCTCGTGGGCGAAGGGTCAGACTCCTTGGATCGGGTCAAAGAGCTAGAGTCAGAGAAGGCGGCTCTTGTGGCCAAGTCCCGCAAACTGAAGGCTTCCCTTGAACGCTCCGAGGAAATGTTTCGTGAGCAGTCTGATGTGTTGTCGGGGGAGAAGGAAAGGGCCGACAGAGCTCTCGAGGAAAATGACTGCCTCTATTTTGATAAGGAGCGGTTGGAGAGTGACAACCAACGGCTGTCGAGAGAGGTCGAGGACATGAAGGTTGTTATGCTTTCCACTGAAGACGAGCCAAAAGGGATGGCTGACTTGCGCACGCGCTCTGACTTTATCGCTCGCATTCAACTCCTGGAGTCAAACTATATAGGTGCTTTGGCCGATGGTTTTGAGACTGCGGTGAGTCAGCTGTCCGTGCTAAATCTGGGTTTGAATACTGGAGGGCTGGGATTTTGTCCCAGATTGTCGATGGCCGGGTTGTGCCTCCCCCTGACTCTCTTGACGTCGACGTCGGCACTCTGGGAACTGATTGATGCTTTTGTTGGTGTTTGGGTCTGCGCGCCCGTTATTGTTTTTGGGGCCTGCGTGCCCGTTATTGTTTTTGGGGTCTGCGTGCCCACATTTATTCTCTTAGTTTTTTGGCCGTTGTTCCTGGACTGTAATTTTGGATATCGCCGGCCCTTGTGGTCGGTATATTATTGATCCTTGTTTATGATTTCCTATTCGATGGATGCTTTGTTTGCAGTTGTCTGATAATACTTGATGTATATTGTTGTACCCCAAAATTTGCCCTCCCTTTTTCACAAGAAATCACAACCCTTGGCTCAAGAATCGATTAAACAGACTTTTCTTTGGCAGTAAATCATAAATTAGGGTTTCTCTCGCATTTTTCAGAAGAAATTGAATTCTCAGAAATTCAGTTAACTGTCACATGTTTTCACACTTTTTTAGGCCTACTGAAAGATTGCTGGTGGTTCTCAAGGCTTGTTTATCTAGGATAAGAGATAGGGGCTGAGATGGTCATTTGAAATATTCAAGTTTTGTCTGATCCAGGTTAACTAGAAAATGTACGTCTGTTAAGACATTTGCTTGTTAATGGAATGAAATGCTTGCTTATTGGAATACACAATGCGTATTTTGTTTGGAATGCTGTTGCAAGGTTACGAGATTGCAAAGTTTTGGGATTGCTTGGAATTTAAGTTATCTGTATTAAAATTGTTGGAATGTGGTTTCAATTATTTTGATCTGAGAATCTTAAAAGATTAAGTAAAGCTGCAAAGAAAGAATTGCAAGATTATTGGACAGTAAAAGATTTTATTGGATGTCAGATTTCCTCACAAAGAATTTTCAGATGTTGATACAAAAATAATTTATTGTTTGAATACTGTAGGTTTTACAACTTATAGTACTTGAAAAATAAATTGTTACAATTAATGGAAAATCTATCTAATCTAAGCCTAAGCCTCCATTGCTCCATTTCTCCCATGCTCAAAGTCTTCTTCTTCCTTTGCTTTGTCATCACCCAATTTGTGCTCACATGAAAAAGACACAAAGGAAAAGGAATTAGTATAGTCAGTTGAATATGAAAAGAATTTTCAAACAACAAAGAAAAGAAAATATTCATCATTAAAGTTTGCCGTCTGGAATCAGAAGTGCTATTGTTCATCAAGTTTTTATTTTCCTCTTTGCAAACCACAAGAAGATTGATCTTCTTGGTTCAAAAAGAGAAAAATAAAAAATGCAAAAGGAAAAATGCAAGCATACAAAAGCAATTGGTTCAACTGCAAACATAGGCCAAACTGAAGCGTTGCAATTTAATCAAACAACAACCAAACATTGCAAAGTCAACAAACCAAGTAGTGCATCAAACAACATTGCAACAAAACTAAACAATGCATTACATAACAGGCGCCAAACTTCATTACCAAACAACAAGGCAAACTGTTAAACTAAAACATTGCAGCTAACCAAGTCTTGCAACAAACCAAACTGTCAAGCAAATCTGGCTGGAAGCAAACTGGATGCAGCAAGTACAAATGCAGTAGAAATGTAACAGGCATCAAGTACATGGCAAATCAAACAGCAGGCAAATGCAGGAGATAAACCAATTGACAAGCAAAAAGCTTGTCATAGCTTTTCATCATTTTCCAGCAAAAAGACAAACTTTTCAGAAAAGTAAAAAAAGCAAATTTGCTTTGTCATATAGAGAGAAAGAGAGAAAAGATATCACTTTGGTTGGAGTGTACAGTTTGGAAAAGGCCATCACAAGTTGCAAAACAAAGAGAAAAGGGATATAAGACAAAAACTGCATAATAGTTTGGAGGAGAGAAGATTTAGCCAAGCCTGAAAAACTCAGAAGTTAAAAACATATATCTCCAAGCCTGAAACGGCCAACTCAAAAAAACCATGTTATCAAAAACTCCCAATCCTGCTATCAAGCAAAGAGGCCAACTGACCAAAACACAAAAAAAAACCTGTGAATCATAACCACCCTGCAAACCATAAACTTGCAGTTCTCAAACAAAGCAAGTTGGCTAAACTGTAAAGCTTGCCAAAATTGCACAGCCTGCTAACCACAAACCACAAAGCCTGTTAGCACAACAACTCAAACCAGAAAACCCTGTGAACCAACAAACAGCCAAGCCAAATCATCCAAAAAAAAACTGTTAATAGTTTCAAACCCTTAACAAACCAAAACTGTATAACCTGCAAAGTTAGCAAAACTGCAAAGCTAGCAAAACTGCAAACAAGCCAAACTGCAAAGCTTGCCAAACTGTAACAAGTTTATCAAACCCTGCAAAGCTAGCAAAACTGCAAACAAGCCACAAACAGCCAAGCCAAAACAAAGCTTGCCAAACTACAACATAACATCACCAAACCCTGTTATCAAAATAGCCAAACTACTCAAGCTGAAAACTCACAAAACAACAGGTATCCAAACCTGTTACCAAACTGCAACAAAACTTACAAATCACAAAACCAGCAGTTCCCACCAAAACAAGTGTTCCAAACTGTAAACACACCAAAGAAACTGCACAACATCCAAAAAACATCAACCAACAACCAAGTTTCAACAAGAAGCAACAAACAAGGTTTAATCATCATCATTATCAACCATTTCAATAACCAAATCAGTTTCAGCAACAACACGCATCATTAATAACAACTACAAACAATCAAAATGATTAATTTTCTTTATTTCATAATTTGTTATGGCTTTATATTGAATTGCGAAAATTTAATTTGGTTGTAATACTTGATATTTGGACATTATTATTCTTGTGAGACTCATCCCCATTTGTAACAATTTGTACCCCCATTCCCGGATACTTTTGTAATAACTTAGACTTTTAATTCCCACAATTTATTGCTTTCAATATACTGTATAGTAATTAGGCGTGTATGACAAGATTCAAAATCAATCGCTAGATGACCTAATCCAAGAATAAATAACTTGAAATCAATACATAGTGCACACTTGCACCCCTAGGGTTTCATCCACTTGTTACCTTAAAAAATGGACATGTTATGCATGTTGAGTATTTTGGAAATACAAAAACAAACAAAAGATCATAGTCCCTCGATGACGCTATCTTGGTTTCCTAAACAAAATGATCTAGTCCCTCGGAAAATTGCTAAAGATACTTGGAAATATTGTTATCACGGTCAATATGATGACCCGCGCCTGTCCCGTTTAACATCCTAATACAAGGTTGTTTACCAAATGCAATGGTAAAACAACACTGTCAAAAGGGTTAAAAATGTATAGGAAAGACCTTTGAGTAAAATAGGGTAGACAACTATTAGTTACTTGATCAAAACTTGTAAAACATCCTTGCTATTTTCAAACACACCTCACAACACAATTTCAAAACATTTCCCAAATCAAACTTTCAAACATTAAATTTTTTTTCAAAATACAATACACCTTTGTATATATTCAAACAAGAATCGTTACAAAGGTTGCCACAACGATGGCCTCTTTTTCAAAAGCATTTTCAAAAAACCACACACAAAGCACCATTTCAAACAATTGAAAACAAAAAGCAAGTAATCTAAACAAGTAACTAAGAGCCCTTGGATAACCATGGATGAAAAGGGTGCTAGCACCTTCCCTTTTCATAATCTACCCCCCGAACCCAAGAAAACATCTCAAAGGTCTTTCCTGTGCTTGTTGCCCTTTCCTTTGGATAAAATAAAAAGTCGGTGGTGACTCTTGCTAAACCGAAACATTTGCACAAACGCAAAACCTTAAGTCAGTTCTCCCACCGTATCACAGAACTGGAGACTCTGCTGGGGATTAATTCTAAAAGTGGGGTTACCTTAGGGTTTTAGATCACCTTTACATGCTTATCTTATTTGACTTGTATGATTTACTTTTTGGTTCCTTGTTGGGGTTTGTTTTAAATCCTACACCCTGATTTGGGGGCACCTCTTAGGTATGTAGCAATAAACTCTGAGGGGACTGTGCGGGGTATACCGACATGGTTGAAGCAGTAGCTATGTTGATGTGGCACATTGGTTGGTACCGGTAACCATTGAGTTGAATCAAGGAGAGTACGGGGCCGCCGCGTGGTGTCATGAAGCATCAACTGACTTTAGAACCTTACTTGACCAACTTGGCCTTTTTAGGATGTAGTGAGATGACAGGCTTTGGTGCAGTCCGAAGTTGGTAGATACTCGATACTACACTCATTGAGGATTTTTTTCTTGGAATATTTCGGTTCCTAGTAAAGTGGCTAAACTGAAACAATGAACACAGAAAATAATCCGGTGATATTGAGCTCCTTAGAACCCGGTTACTATCTATAGGACAGGTTGAGCCAACTAACTTCAAGAGGGTACTTACCTACGAACTCCGTGCAAGCCTAAACCTAAGGACTTGTCTCCTTTGTGTGAATATGACTGTTTGTATATAACTTGCTTACTTTTGCATACTTGTACATAACATCATAAAATCATACCATAGCATTTTCAATAACCATTTCAAGGATCTCGAGGGTCTTTGATGCAGGGTCACGTTGAACCAGACGTCTACCAAAGGGCAAGAGGATTCATTTTCCTCTAAAAAAACACCGTTAAAGATCAAGTACAACAACTTGAATCGAGGGCTATGACCCACTTGACATGGTGAGCTTGATTCTCGTGGAAAGACATCCACTGATACAAAGGTCTCCAGTCAAAGATGTTGATCGAAGTTTAACCTCTAACATTTTATTGTGTTTACCCTGCGAGATCCTTGAAAACATTCATCCACATATCACGCATCGTATCATGACAGGTTTTCTCCCCCAACATGTCTCCTTATCTTCCTGTGTTTATTTCAGTAAGGTGGATATGGAACAAACCGTGAAAGATCTCCAAGCTCAAAACGCTCAATTCCAACAAATGCTTCTGGCTATGGGTAAAGGGCAAAAGGATCTGAAAGCTCTCCTTCTCAAAGACAAGAAGAAGAAGTCCAAGAAGACAGTAGGAGTCCTGAACTTGAGAAGAAGACCTAAAACCCTAGATCTTTCAACTTCATCCAACATAGGGGATAGTCTTGAAGAAGATCACAATTTGGAGATTGATAATGTTGAGGCTGACTACTCCGAGGAACAATATCCTCCCGCTGATGACAAGTATAAATAGTTGGAAGATTTCCTCAGTGCTATGGAGATTCAATAAATACCTAGTTTGGATTTAGGATACATGGGTTTAGTTTCTGGATTAGTCATCCCGCCAAAGTTCAAAGTCCCTACCTTTGCCCTGTATGATGGAGTCTCTTTCCCTAAGATGCACTTAAAGTCTTATGTCCGCAAGATTCAACTATACACAACTGATCCAAAGCTTTGGATCCACTTCTTCCAAGAAATCCTAGTAGGGACTCAAATCAAGTGGTTTTATCAATTGGAGAGTTCTCGCATCCACACATGGGAAGATTTAGCTGCTGCTTTTTACAAACAGTATCAGTACAATGTTGATCTTGCACCAACTCGTGTGCAATTGCAAAATATGACCATGGGTTCCAACGAAAACTTCAAAGGATACGCTCAAAAGTGGAGAGATATGGCTGGTAGGGTACAACCACCTTTAACTAACAGGGAGCTGATTGACATCTTCATGGGAACTTTTATAGGGCCTTTCTTCAAACACTTAATCAGAAGCTCTTTAGTCGGGTTCACCGAGCTAATACTGACCGGCGAAAGGGTCGAAGCTGGCATCAAAAGTGGGAAGATTCAAGAAGAAATACCTTCTGATGATCAGAAAAAGCCCTTTAATGGGAAGAAAGAGTCCAATGCAGTGACTGGTCGAAAGAGTCGTCATGATCAATATGTAGGGGCAATCCTGATCTCTGATCCCACGTCTGTTCAACAAAGACAGACCAATAGGCGTAGGGTAAGATATCAAGAAAGGCAGTATACCAATATCAATATGCATTTGTCTCAAGCGTTACAACATTTGCTGAAGTTGAAGCTAATCACGCTAAAGGATATTCCTCAAAATCCTGATACTTCCTCTTCTAAGTATAATCCGAGTGGGAGATGTGCCTACCATTCTGACAGTCCTAGGCATGACACCGACGGCTGTTGGACTTTGAACAACAAGATTCAAGACTTGATCGAAGCCAAGGAGATCAAGTTTGACCCTCCGGAGACCCCAAATGTGATCACTGCTCCTATGCCAAATCATTGAGAATGCCTTTGTTTCATTTGAATTTTCAAGTTGTAATCTCTTTTGTTATTCAAACAATTATCTGTTAATGTCAAACTTTGTTTCATTAATGCATTGCATATGTTTGTCTTGAATTCATTCATTCGTTTTCACTATAACTATGCTTTCTACTTTCTTTATGAAACTTAACTCTTGCCAAAAGTTACAAGCCTTTAGAGGGAGGATGACGAAAAAAATGCCATAATCTCATACAATATGCTTTTGGACAGACCTTGCTAACGATGCACAGCCATTTCTTTCAAATCCTAAACACTGGAGTTATAAGGAAGATAATCCCCAGTCAACCCCTTCGAGCCAAAGAAGTAGAAGTTTTCTGTTTTAAACACAAATTGAAACCTTTAATCAAACCTGGGGCAGGGTAGTCTCTCAGTTAATTCAAATGCGCGTTGAAGCCACAAACTCTCAATTCATAGTACAATGAATGACATCAAAAACATTCCTTTGGAACCAAAATACAGTGATGGTTCCTTATCTCATAGGCAGTCATTACCTCTCAAAAAGAAAAGCCCACTGAGTCAAAACCTACAAAGGAGACTTGTGAAAGTTGGGGCATCCCGCTGACTATAATCTCGAAAATAAGAACAGTCAGGCAAAAATTAGGGATAATGAATCAAAAAGAACGAGGTCACTACAAATCCTCAATAACATGAAAAATGTTGCAAAAATGACTGCCTTCCAACAAAATTCAACTTGTGTGAACCATCACCAAAATGTCGTTCCAGACTCATTTGGAGTTCAACGCACAATTAACTGAGTTTAGGATTGAAGAACATCCCTAAGAGCAGGTGGGTATAAATATACTTTGATCCTTTATCCTTTGTTTCTTAAAACCGTGAACCAAGCCACGTTACAACCCTCCAAAAGTCCTAATTGAAGCATGGGTTAGTTCGAAAGCATACTGTTATAAAAGGTATCCTGACTCCTGTAAGGCTTTGCTCTAAATCTTGTGTTGAATTTGTCTTATAAAAGTTTTCTGCTAAAAAACGCATTTTCTAAAATTTCAAGACAAGCATAAACTTTGCATTATTTGAAAATCGTTGTTTGCATATGGCTATTTGTTTGACAGCGAAGAAGTTCACACAGTGAATGTTCCGATGAACGAAAGCTCTTTCAGTGAACAAAATCACTTCAAGTGGAATGACACTTCAATTGCAAAAATCTCCTATCAACAAAAGGGGACCTGACATGGCATTGTCCAATAAACCTGGGGCAGTCCAGTCAAGATTTCAAGAAATCTCTCAAGTGCAGAGTAGCCAGGGGCAAGTCTCCGTCACCATCACTTGGGGCATTGAACGTCAATCCCAACAAAGGGTTACATACAGTCAAACATTTCCTGGAAGTACCACAAGCATTTTCTACTAGGGGCAATGACGAATCTCTCCAAAATCCTTCTGAAAAGAAATTCAAGAATCCTCGAGAAGTTCATCACCTCACTAGCAGACCAGCGGTCATGGGTTTATTTCCCTAACACTTGTCAAGGATTTATTCTCCAAAACAAAATTACATTTCAACAACATTCATAACATATGCAGATTGATCGGCAGGTAAAGGTTATCATCACCTTTTGGAGTAGTAATCGCAAAGATTCCTTCATTATCTTTTGGAGTAGCAATCGTCAAATATTCCTTCATCACCTTTTGGAGTTGTAGTCGTCAAAGATTCCTTCATTACCTTTTGGAGTTGTAGTCGTCAAAGATTCCTTCATTACCTTTTGGAGTTGTATTCGTCAAATATTCCTTCATTACCTTTTGGAGTAGCAGTCGTCAAAGATTCCTTCATTACCTTTTGGAGTAGCAGTCGTCAAAGATTCCTTCATCACCTTTTGGAGTTGTAGTCGTCAAAGATTCCTTCATTACCTTTTGGAGTTGTAGTCGTCAAAGATTCCTTCATTAACTTTTCGAGTAGCAGTCGTCAAAGATTCCTTCATTACCTTTTTAAGTAGCAGTCGTCAAATATTCCTTCATTACCTTTTGGAGTAGCAGTAGCCAAAGATTCCTTCATCACCTTCTGGAGTAGCAGTCGTCAAAGATTCCTTCATTACCTTTTGGAGTAGCATTCATCAAAGATTCCTTCATTTCCTTTTGGAGTAGCAGTCGTCAAAGATTCCTTCATCACCTTCTGGAGTAGCAGTCGTCAAAGATTCCTTCATTACCTTTTGGAGTTGTAGTCGTCAAAGATTCCTTCATTACCTTATGGAGTTGTAGTCATCAAAGATTCCTTCATTACCTTTTGGAGTAGCAGTCGTCAAAGATTCCTTCATTACCTTTTGGATTAGCAGTCGTCAAAGATTCCTTAATCATCTTTTGGAGTTATAGTCGTCAAAGATTCCTTCATTACCTTTTGGAGTTGTAGTCGTCAAAGATTCCTTCATTACCTTTGGGAGTAGCAGTCGTCAAAGATTCCTTCATTACCTTTTGGAGTAGCAGTCATCAAAGATTCCTTCATTACCTTTTGGAGTAGAAGTCTTCAAAGATTCCTTCATCACCTTCTGGAGTAGTAGTCGTCAAAGATTCCTTCATTACCTTTTGGAGTTGTAGTCGTCAAAGATTCCTTCATTACCTTTTGGAGTTGTAGTCGTCAAAGATTCCTTCATTACCTTTTGGAGTAACAGTCGTCAAAGATTCCTTCATTACCTTTTGGAGTAGCAGTCCTCAAAGATTCCTTCATCACCTTTTGGAGTTGTAGTCGTCAAAGATTCCTTCATTACCTTTTGGAGTTGTAGTCGTCAAAGATTCCTTCATTACCTTTTGGAGTAGCAGTCGTCAGAGATTCCTTCATTACCGTTTAGAGTAGCAGTCGTCAAAGATTCCTTCATCACCTTTTCGAGTTGTAGTCGTCAAAGATTTCTTCATTACCTTTTGGAGTTGTAGTCGTCAAATATTCCTTCATTACCTTTTGGAGTTGTAGTCGTCAAAGATTCCTTCATTACCTTTTGGAGTTGTAGTCATCAAAGATTCCTTCATTGCCTTTTGGAGTTGTAGTCGTCAAAGATTCCTTCATTACCTTTTTGAGTAGCAGTCGTCAAAGATTTCTTCATTACCTTTTGGGGTAGCAGTCGTCAGAGATTCCTTCATCATTCGGTTGAGTCAAAGTTAATCCAAGACCTTCTCTGGTTCAGTCAGATCGACACTAAGATCTCCCTGATTCTTATTCCAATGGAAGATATTCCGGGTTTTACTGTTCCAGATAAATCTCTCAACGATTTACTCTGATTCACTTCCAGATTTTTCACTATCAGAGACGAAGAATCCAACTCTTGTCTCCATCACCAGTTCAGGATTTATTTTCCCCAGCGAGAGGTTGTCTTGAAAAACTTTACACATTCGTGCATCAAGACATCATACAACACAATCTCATTTATTTTGAGAACGTCAGTGTTTGATATATGTCATGCCACTAACCTTTACCTTTTAGGAAGGATACAATCAATTTCTCACCAAAATTCGTATCGTGAAGCCTGGACGTTGACCAGATAACGATATAAGACTATGAAACCTGGACGTTGACCAGATAATAGTAAGGTATACTGTGCAACTTGGATGTTGACCAAATAGCAGTTTACTCTGCCAATTACTTTGAAGCCCGGATTCAACCAGATATTAGTAGGCCCCGAAATCAAAGGAAAAACTGGAAGCGACCGGATAACCATTTGATTTCCTTCTGAAGACTGGACGTTGACCAGATAGGAATAAAGGTATTGTGAAACCTGGATGTTGACCAGATAGCAATGCAACACTGTGAAACCTAGATGTTGACCAGATAACAGTTAACCGTTAACAGAATAAAGATCCCCATTCTTAAAACCTAATAAGATTGGCATACTCCCAAGCTCCTGATACCGTTAACAGAATGAAGATTCTCATTCTTAAAACCCCAGTAGATTGGCATACACCCAACCTCCTGACCCAAACTCCTGAATGAAGATTATCATTCTTGCTTCCCCAGTAGATTGGCATGCACCCAAGCTCCTGATATTCCCGACAGAATGAAGATTCTCATTCTCAAAGTGGCATATAATCTGAATTCCTGATATTCCCGATAGAATGAAGATTCTCATTCTCAAAGTGGCATATAACCCAAGTTCCTAATATTCCCGACAGAATGAAGATTCTCATTCTCAAAGTGGCATACAACCTAAACTCCTGAACTTCTTCCGAACAGAAATAAGCTTTTCCCCAGAGTCCTGAGCTTACTTTCCAGCAGGATAGCTACTCCCCAACAGTATAGTTGTTCCCCACAGAGTTTTTACTCCCCAACAAAATCAAGGTTCTCATCCTTGATTCTCCAATGAAGTTGCCAGAGCCTTCTTTACTCTCAGCATAAATTTGTCAGAGTTTTTAATCCACTGCAGATCGAAGATTCTCGTTCTTGGCTCCTCAGCACAAATTCCCCTAGCAGAATGAAGATTCTCATTCTCAATTCCCGATAGAGTTTTCAAATATTCCCTAGCGGAGTTCTCCTCAAACAACAAAACAGGAATCCCCAGTAGATTGGCATACAACCGAAACTCCTGATTTTCCCCAGCAGTATAAGTTCTCCCCACAGAGGTTGTCAAAAAGCTTGAAGACACACATACTCTTCAACAGTGGTCCAGGATTTATCTTCCCCGACAGTGGTCAATGATTTTATTATCTCCAGCTATCCAGGATTTATCTTCCTCAGTAAAGACAGCCCATCAGCTTACATGCGCATACATTGCATTCATATATCATAAACATTGATAAAACACATATATTGCATCATACATTTCATGCAACATAACTTTGTGTTTCAGCTAATATTTTGCCCTTTTCAGGATAAGATTAGCAAGCTTCGAATTCAAGGATCATGAAAACAGTTTACGGGTGCTTCCGAACATGGATGTTAATCTATCGCTTGTTCAGATTCAGTTTATTAAAAACAGTTTACGGATGCTCCAAACATGGATGTTAATCTATTGCTTATTCAGCTCCAAGGATCATGAAAACAGTTTACAGATGCTCCAAACATGGATGTTAATCTATCACTTGTTCAGATTCATCTCATGAAAATAGTTTACGGATGCTCCGAACACGGATGTTAATCTATTGCTTGTTCAAACTCAAAGCTCATTGAAAATAGTTTACGGATGCTCCAAACACGGATGCTAATCTATTTCTTATTCAAACCCCCATCTCAGAGACGTTCTAGACATGGATACCTTTCTGATACTCATTCTTTCACCTACAACATACAGTTCAACAAACATTCTTGGATGGCATCTTTAAGCCCATTACCTCAACTATGTTTTGACGAGTGCAAATTTATGGGCACTCTAGTGTCCAATCATCTTTTACCTTCGAGTCGCAAATGGAAAACTCGCCGATCTAACTCTTCAAGTTCAAGAAGATTGAACAGGGGCAGCTGTTGTACCCCAAAATGTGCCCTCCCTTTTTCACAAGAAATCACAACCCTAGGGTTTTCTTAGATTTTCAAGATTGGCTCAAGAATCGATCAAACAGACTTTTCTTTGGCAGTAAATCAAGAATTAGGGTTTCTCTCGCATTTCTCAGAAGAAATTGAATTCTCAGAAATTCAGTTAACTGTCACATGTTTTCACACTTTTTTAAGCCTACTGAAAGATTGCTGGTTGTTCTCAAGGCTTGTTTATCTGGGATAAGAGATAGGGGCTGAGATGGTCATTTGAAATATTCAGTTTTTGTCTGATCCAGGTTAACCAAACAATGTGCGTCTGTTAAGACATTTGCTTGTTTATGGAATGAAATGCTTCCTTATTGGAATACACAATGCGTATTTTGTTTGGAATGCTGTTGCAAGGTTACGAGATTGCAAAGTTTTGGGATTGCTTGGAATTTAAGTTATCTGTATTAAAATTGTTGGAATGTGGTTTCAATTACTTTGATCTGAGAATCTTAAAAGATTAAGTGAAGATGTAAAGAAAGAATTGCAAGATTATTGGACAGTAAAAGATTTTACTGGATGTCAGATTGCCTCACAGAGATTTTTCAGATGTTGATACAAAAATAATTTATTGTTTGAATATTGTAGGTTTTTCAACTTATAGTACTTGAAAAATAAATTGTTACAATTAATGGAAAATCTATCTAATCTAAGCCTAAGCCTCCATTGCTCCATTGCTCCCATGCTCAAAGTCTTCTGCTTCCTTTGCTTTGTCATCACCCAATTTATGCTCACATGAAAAAGACACAAAGGAAAAGGAATTAGTACAGTCAGTTGAATATGAAAATTATTTTCAAACAAAAAAGAAAAAGAAAATATTCATCATTAAAGTTTGCCGTATGGAATCATAAGTGCTATTGTTCATCACGTTTTTATTTTCCTCTTTGCAAACCACAAGAAGACTGCTCTTCTTGGTTCACAAAGAGAAAAATAAAAAATGCAAAAGGAAAAATGCAAGCATACAAAAGCAATTGGTTCAAATGCAAACATAGGCCAAACTGAAGCATTGCAATTTAATCAAACAACAACCAAACATTGCAAAGTCAGCAAACCAAGTAGTGCAGCAAACAGCATTGCAACAAAACTAAACAATGCATTACATAACAGACGTCAAACTGCATTACCAAACAACAAGGCAAACTGTTAAACTAAAACACTGCACCAAACATTGCAGCTAACCAAGTCTTGCCACAAACCAAACTGTCAAGCAAAGAAAACTGGAAGCAAACTGGATGCAGCAAGTACAAATGCAGTAGAAATGTAACAGGCATCAAGTACATGGAAAATCAAACAGCAGGCAAATGCATGCGATAAACCAATTGACAAGCAAAAAGCTTGTCATAGCTTTTCATCATTTTCCAGCAAAAAGGCAAACTTTTCAGAAAAGTAAAAAAAGAAAATATGATTTGTCATAGAGAGAGAAAGAGAGAAAAGATTTCACCTTGGATGGAATGTACAATTTGGCAAAAGGCTATCACAAGTTGCAAAACAAAGAGAAAAGGGATATAAGACAAAAACTGCAAAACAGTTTGGAGGAGAGAACATTTAGCCAAGCCTGAAAAACTCAGAAGTTAAAAACATATATCTCCAAGCCTGAAACGACCAACTCAAAAAAACCCTATTATCAAAAACTCCCAATCCTGCTATCAAGCAAAGAGGCCAACTGACCGAAACACAAAAAAAAAACCTGTGAATCATAACCACCCTACAAACCATAAACTTGCAGTTCTCAAACAAAGCAAGTTGGCCAAACTGTAAAGCTTACCAAAACTGCACAGCCAGCTAACCAAAAACCAGAAAGCCTGTTAGCACAACAACTCAAACCAGACAACCTTGTGAACCAACAAACAGCCAAGCCAAATCATCCACAAAAAAAATGTTAACAGTTTCAAACCCTTAACAAACCAAAACTGTATAACCTGCAAAGTTAGCAAAACTACAAACAAGCCAAACTGCCTAGCCAAACTGCAAAGCTTGCCAAACTGTAACAAGTTTATCAAACCCTGCAATGCTAGCAAAACTGCAAACAAGCCACAAACAGCCAAGCCAAAACAAAGCTTGCCAAACTGCAACATAACATCACCAAACCCTGTTATCAAAATAGTCAAACTGTAACCAAACTGCAACAAAACTTACAAATCACAAAACCAGCAGTTCCCACCAAAACAAGTGTTCCAAACTGTAAACACACCAAAGAAACTGCACAACATCCGAAAAACATCAACCAACAACCAAGTTTCAACAAGAAGCAACAAACAAGGTTTAATCATCATCATTATCAACCATTTCAATAACCAAATCAGTTTCAGCAACAACACTCATCATTAACAATAACTACAAACAATCAAAAGTTTCAGAGGCAAAGTTTCATCAACTACCATCACAAATCCAAACCAACGGGGTTTTCAGAAATAATTCATCATCAACAAATCCATCAATAACAAGTTTCAGAACTGTACTCATCATCAACAAAAAGCTAACAACAAAATCCCCAAAAGCATACATCAAATCAAAACTCAGTTCAACAAAACAACAACAAAGTATCAGAAGAACAACCAACAAACAACGTCAGAAGCGTTCAACGCCATCATCATTCGAAGGCAAGAGAAAGGAAAGAAGTTACCAAAAGCAAGTGCGTTCATCATTTCCTCCCCTCCGCCTCTAGCCGCCAAGGAGCGCCGCCAGCCCGACCTCTCTCTTTCATCACAGAGAAAATCCCACAGGTATGCTTCTCAAACCTTTTATTGTGTTTTAGGCATAAGCACAATAGATTAAAAAAACGAAATCATAAAGTCAAGCATGCGAATCAAACAACGAAACTGTAAAATGCCAAATCAAAAACGAACCATACTGTTTCAACAAAGCCTTGGATCTTTATGAGGAGATGAGAGAGTGAGGGATGGCGTTCTGACAACCACGGGGAAGGGAAGATCAGAGTTTGTTTGGCTGAGAAAGATGAAGAGAAGAACGAAGCTAGCGGCGCCGCTGTGAGGATTGTTCTACAAACCCTAAGTTCTGAAACCCTCACAAATTGTACAAACTCACCTCTGGGCCTTTCTGGCCCCAAATAATCTTAAGCCCAATATGAAATGCAGGCTCACACCCCCCACTTTTCCATTCTGACCCCTTTGTTTTTTCTTTTAGTTTTTGTTTTGGGCCCAACTCTCAAATCCCTAAAGCCCATTATACAACTTGTTCTAATTTTCTTTCTTTCTTGAATAAACTCATAAAGAAAAACTCAATACCTTTTTTTAATTATTTATTTAAAATTAGCTTAGTTAATTTATCTTTTTCTCTTAGTTAATAATGACACTAAGTAATATATTAAAACTCCATTTTTGTAAAAATAAAATTTGATCTTTGTTTTAATCATTTTCTTTTTCTTGCACATAATGAAAATACCAAAAAATAATAAAGAACATTAAATTAATTAATTTTGTTTTCTTTAAACCTTTTTTTATTGATTAATAAAAATACAAGAATAATAGAAATTTTGTTTAATGAAATTTTCTTCCTTTGAACTTTTTTTATTTACATAGCTAATAAAATACACAAATAATAATAATAAAATATTTAATCTTTCTTTTTAGAATAGATTTTATTTATTTATTTTTAAGTAAATACATGCATTTCATAATTTATTGATTTTATTTATTTCATAATTTGTTATGGCTTTATATTGAATTGCGACAATTCGATTTAGTTGTAATACTTGATATTTAGACATTATTATTCTTGTGAGACTCATCCCCATTTGTAACAATTTGTACCCCCATTCCCGGATACTTTTGTAATAACTTAGACTTTTAATTCCCACAATTTATTGCTTTCAATATACTGTATAGTAATTAGGCGTGTATGGCAAGATTCAAAATCAATCGCTAGATGACCTAATCCAAGAATAAATAACTTGAAATCAATACATAATGCACACTTGCACCCCTAGGGTTTCATCCACTTGTTGCCTTAAAAAATGGCCATGTTATGCATGTTGAGTATTTTAGCAATACAAAAATAAAACAAAAGATCATAGTCCCTCGATGATGCTATCTTGGTTGCCTAAACAAAATGATCTAGTCCCTCGGAAAATTGCTAAAGATACTTGGCAATATTGCTATCATGGTCAATACGATAACTCGCGCCTGTCCCGTTTAACATCCTAATACAAGGTTGTTTACCAAATGCAATGGTAAAACAACACGTTCAAAAGGGTTAAAAATGTATAGGAAAGACCTTTGAGTAAAATAGGGTAGACAACTCTTAGTTACTTGATCAAAACTTGCAAAACATCCTTGCTATTTTCAAACACACCTCACAACACAATTTCAAAACATTTCCCAAATCAAACTTTCAAACATTAAAAAATATTTTCAAAAGACAGTACACCTTTGTATTCAAACAAGAATTGTTACAAAGGTTGCCACAACGATGGCCTCTTTTTCAAAAGCATTTTCAAAAAACCACACACAAAACACCATTTCAAACAATTGAAAAGCAAAAGCAAATGATCTAAACAAGTAACTAAGAGCCCATGGATAACCATGTATGAAAAGGTTGCTAGCACCTTTCCTTTTCATAATCTACCCCCCGAACCCAAGAAAACATCTCAAAGGTCTTTCCTGTGCTTTTTGACCTTTCCTTTGGATAAAATAAAAAGTCGGTGGTGACTCTTGCTAAACCGAAACATTTGCAAACACAAACGCAAAACCTCAAGTCAGTTATCCCACCGTATCACATATATGCTTGACTATTATTTTGGTAATGAATTCTTGGCGAAGTTTGTGTTCGGGTGGAGATATCCGTTCGACCCCTATGTCGGTTCGACGCATTTTAGAATGTGTCTAACGCGCTGAGTGGAATCCGCGTGTTGGGCGTATGACCATGATTGGGATTCTATGCCCGTTGCATGAACATGTCCATCGCGAGCTGGGTGTTCTGCCATGTGGGGTCTTTGACAGTAGAGCTCGATCGAGGTGTCCCTGTCGGGCATGTACGTTTGGTTCATTGAAGTGAACGACAGTATACCCTTGTTGGACAGTAAAAGTCCCTCAACGGGTGAGGGCTTTAGCTATAGTATTGTTTCAGCTTCGCAGCATTCCAGGATCGTGGTAACGGTTCTCCATTTAATTGCTCCATATAATATGCTCTGCTGCCTGTAGCTCCCTGGACGCGATAAGGTCCTTCCCAGTTTGCAGCCAATTTTCCTTCGTGGGAATCTTTTAGGTTCCTTCGCAAGACTAGGCTGCCGACCTGAAATTCGCGTCTTATGATCTTATTGTCGTGGCGTAGGGCTACCCGCTATTTCAGAGTGGCCTCGCGCAGGGCTGCTCCCAATCAGATTTCCTCGACCAGGTCGAGCTCGTCCCTCAGAGCCTCTTCGTTCATTTCCTCGTCAAGAGGCATCTATGTTCGCCTAGATGGATCCAAGATCTCTACTAGGATGACCGCCTCGGTGCCATAGGTCAGTCGGAATGGAGTCTCACCTGTCGTCGAATGGGGCGTGGTGCGGTGAGCCCATAGAATGCTATGAAGTTCTTCGAACCACCCCCTTTTTTCTTCGCCTAGTCTGCGCTTCAGTCCTTGTAGGATGACCCTGTTGGCGGCCTCGGCTTGCCCGTTGGTTTGAGGATGCTCGATTGAGGTAAAATGTTGTTTGGTGCCGAGTTTGGCGATGAAGCTTTGAAAGCCTTGGTCGGTGAATTGGATACCGCTATCTGTGATTAGCGCCTGCGGGATTCCAAACCGGGCGAGAATGTTTCGCTTGTAAAAGTAGAGGATGTTATGTAAGGTGATTTTCACAAGGGCCTCGGCCTCTATCCACTTTGTAAAGTAATCCAAGGCCACGATGAGGAATTTGTTTTGGTACGTTCCTTGCACGAATGGTTCGAGGATGTCCATCCTCCACCAGGAAAATGGCCACAGGGATGACAATATATTCAACTCATGTGGCCAGGCGAGATGCATGTCGGCGTGTCTTTGGCATTTGTCGCATCTTTTAACGTGGTCTTTGGCGTCTTGCTGCATTGTCGGGCAGTAATACCCCACTCGTAGTGCCTTCCTTGCTAGGGATTTTCCGCCCATGTGCTGGCCATTAATACCTTCGTGTATTTCCCGTAATATCTTGGGGACTGCGGATTCGTCGATGCACTTCAAGAGTGGGATGGAAAATCCCCTACGATATAGTTTGTGTTCGAGCACCACATAGGAGCACGCTCGCCATTTGGTTGCGGATACTTCTCTTTGGTCTAGGAGGAGTTCCCCCTTCATTAGGAAGTTGAACATCGGGGTCATCCAGGATGAGGTGTCTCTGATGGCGTTTACCTCGGGTGGAGTTGTGGAATTTTCGATGCTCGGGCGAGATAGAGACTCTTGTATGACAGATTTGTTTCCGCCTTTCTTTCTCGTGCTTGCGAGCTTCAAAAGTATGTCGGCCCTTGTGTTTTACTTGCGTGGTACGTGCAAAATTTCTGCTCGGTCGAATTTTTTCATGTGCTTCCTGACTAAGTTCAGATACTCGATGAGGCTGTTGTTTTTGGCCTGGTATTCCCCTTGAACTTGGGATGTGACGAGTTGAGAGTCGGTGAAAATTTGTACTTCACAGACCCCTAAATCCTCGACCAGTCTTAGACCCGCGAGTAGGGCCTCGTATTCCGCCTGGTTGTTAGAGGTTGGGAATGAGAGGGTGAGCGAATGCTCGACCACCACACCTTCCTCGTTCTCTAGAAGGATTCCTGCTCCGCTCCCGGTCGAGCTGAATGCTCCGTTGACGAATATGATCCACTTGTGCTCTTTCGCTACGGGGGGTTTTTAAGCGGTTATCTCAGCGACGAAATCGGCCAAAGCCTATGCCTTTAGGGATTTCCTACTCTCGTATTGGATGTCGAAATCAGAAAGTTCCAAGGACCACTTCAACATTCGACCCGCCATGTCTGGTCGACCCAGGAGCTGTTTCACGGGCTGGTCTGTTCGCATCATGATCGTGTGCGCGAGGAAGTTTGTTGTTGCATTAACGAGGGCCAGATCTACCATTTCTATCTGTTGGTATCTGACCTCGGGCCCCTGAAGCTCCTTGCTCATGAAATAAATGGGTTTTTGTTTATCGTGCGTCTCACGAATGAGGGTTGCGCTGATGGTTTCGACCGAGATGGCCAGGTATAGGAACAAAGGTTCCCCATCGACTGGTCTTGATAACATGGGTGGCTGCGAGAAGCTTTGTTTAAGATGGAGCAGCGCCTTCTCGCATTCCTCGGTCCATTCGAAGGCCGCTTCCTTGCGAAGAAGCTTGAAGAAAGGGAGGGTGTGTTGAGCGGATTTTGCAACGAAACGGGATAGCGAAGTGATCATGCCATTCAAGACTTGGATGGATTTTTTCAAGTTAGGTGTGGAGAGGTCGGAGAAAGCCCAGAACTTGTCGGGGTTGGCTTCAATTCCTCATTCTGTTAAGTAGAAGCCGAGGAACTTGCCAGCCTTGACCCCTAACATGCACTTCTTGGGGTTAAATCTTATTTTGCATTTCCTTGCTTGGGAAAAGACTTCCCTGAGATGAGTGGCATGGTCGATGTCTGCTCGGGACTTAACGATAATGTCGTCCATGTATAGCTCGAGCATATCCCCGATTTGGTTGCTGAAGACTTTGTTCATCATTCACTGATACGTTTCTCCTGCGTTTTTCAGACCGAAGGGCATTACGTTGTAGTAATAGTTGCCCGAGCTAGTCATGAAAGTAGTGCAGTGCTTGTCTCCTATTGCCATTGGGATTTGGTTATAGCCCGAATAGGCGTCCATGAATGATATTATTTTATAATCGGCTGAGTTGTCGACCAACATATCAATATTAGGTAAAGGAAATGCATCTTTGGGGCATGCCCAGTTAAGATCAGTGTAGTCAATGCACATTCGCCATTTTCCATTATTTTTCTTGACAAGTACAACATTTGACAGCCAAGTTGAATACCGGGCTTCAGAAATAAAATTTTCCTCTAAGAGGTCTTTTACAGCTTTTTCAACAGCCTCCATTTTCTTACGTCTATGGATATCGAGTCGGCATTTGGAGGGGCTCTCTGCTCTTCCGCTATGATAGGCTCTGGTCGATGAGGTTCTGGTCGCGTAGTTGCAGCTCTGATCGATGAGGTTCATAGTCCATCGGAATCCTTGTTTAGGTTCGTCATACGGTCCAGGTTTTGCACAATCGGTTATTAGCATGATGTTCTCATCAGGGAAATCGAAGTTCATATACTGGTAATCATCAATAGCTTGGTGGGACAAATGATCTGCTAGTACGCTCCCTTTGATGGCCTTTTGCATTGTGTATTGAATGTCGTACTCAGTCAAGATCATTTCCACCTATCTATCCGCCCGGAAAGAGCAGGTTTCTTGAAGATGTACTTGATTGGGTCCATCTTAGAAATCAACAGAGTGGTATGAGTCAACATATGTTGCCTTAGCCGGCGAGCAGTCCATGCCAGAGCGCAACAAGTTTTCTCGAGCAGTGAATATCTGGTTTCAAAGTCGGTAAACTTTTTGCTCATGTAGTAAATAGCATGCTCTTTTCGGCCAGACTCGTCATGTTGGCCCAAAACACACCCCATAGAGTTCTCTAGTACTATCAAGTACATGATCAAGGGTCTTCCTTCAACTGGAGGAATGAGAATAAGAGGTTCTTATAGATATTATTTGATTTTTTCGAAGGCAACTTGGCATTCATCATTCCATCTGACTACTTGATCTTTCTTCAAGAGTTTGAAGATTGGCTCACAAGTAGCAGTCAAGTGAGATATGAAGCGGGCGATGTAACTAAGATGACCCAAGAAACCTCTAACGTCCTTTTCAGAGTGGGGGACTGGCATTTCTTGGATGCCCTTCACCTTGGAAGGATCAACTTCAATTCCTTTATTGCTGACAACAAAACCTAGAAGCTTTCCAGATCGTACTCCAAATGTGAACTTGTTAGGGTTTAACCTCAACATGTACTTTTTCAGCCTCTCGAATAGCTTGTACAGGTGAACAAGATGTTCCTCTTCAGTTTGTGATCTAGCAATCATATCATCCCCATATACCTCTATTTTATGATGGATCATATCATGAAACAAAGCTACCATATCCCTTTGATATGTTTCCCCTACATTCTTCAATCCGAACGGCATGACCTTGTAATAAAAGGTTCCCTATTGCGTAACGAAAGTAGTCTTCTCCATGTCTTCGGGAGCCATCTTTATCTGATTATAGCCAGAGAAACCATCCATGAAAGAGAAGACTTTATGTTGAGCAGTATTATCAACCAAGACGTCAATGTGTGTGTTGTACCCCAAAATTTACCCTCTCATTTTATTCAACATGCCCATTGAGGTCCTCAACTTGCTCAAGGATGCCCAAGAGTTGATCAGACAAACTATCTCCTAAGGCAATGTACCTCAAACTAGGGTTTCCATTTTCATCAGGGTGTGGGAACTCCAAAGGTCCAAAATTCCTTCCATGGTCCCAATATTGTTCTCAAGATCATCCATGTCAAGTTTCATGCCTTGCACAAGAAGTTTGCTCATTCAATTGCCCAGATGCCTGAAAATCAATTGTACTAGCTCAAAAGTCAATTGTGGCCTACATACAGTCAAACTTCATGATTTTTGGTCAACATCAACATTTTGAAGATATATACATCATTTGATCAAGGGTTGATTATGATTCCTCAAGGAGTGCCCCCAAATTCATCAAAACCCAAAAGTTGCTAAATTAGGGTTTTATAAGAAAAGTCAACCAAATTTTGACCAAGCATAACTTTCTCATAATTTATCATAAATTTTCCATCCAATGCTCATTTTGAAGAGGATGCAATTCCCTACAACTCATCTTCATCCCACAAGTTCAAAATATGCACTCATAAAAAGATATTAATTTCTACATTATAGGTCCTTTTGAAAAGTCAACAAAAACACATTTTCGGTCAAAGCTTCTTACATGAATATGGAAGACCCGATTGAGATGAAATTAAGGGGTTGTTTAGGGGATATCCTAAGTTTTCTAAAAAGTCAAAGAACACTCTCTTAGGGTTAAAATTGAGGGAGATATGTATTGTCAAAATTGACCAATTTTTGGAAATGTGTATGAAGTCAATATTGATCAAAATAACTTTTTTTCCAAATGGGCCCATGTTTTCTTGTTTGAAACTTGTTCCTAAGATGTCCCACGACCCCTGAGCTTATCCACCTATTATTTTATTATTTTTATTATTTATTTTGATTTTTTATCCATTTAAATCAAAATAAATCAATTTAAAAAGTAGAATAATCAAATAAAATCAAAGATTTGATTTTATGAGCATACTATGAGTCCATGAACAGATAGCAAATAAAAAAATTCGTGCAAGAGCTAATTGATTGGAAAAGATCTTAATTTGGTCTATTTTGGAAACAAATCATACAAGGCAAAGAATGAAATCAAATCTCCATAATTTGCAAAGATATGACCAGTTTTTGTTGACCTAAATCATGTTATGATATATACACAATATTTTCAAAGCATAAGAGAGGTTTTTGGGTCGTGAAAACAAGGAGGTCAACTTCAATTTTTTGTAAAAAAAAGTTTTGATCACATATTCCTCCATAGACTAATTCCAGTAATTCCAAGGCCAGCAATCTGTTCCTGGACATTTCTTGAAGCTATTCCAATCATCCTACATCCTTAAAACCTTTAGAAATCACGCCTCACAATGCCACAATTTGCATCTTTTTTCAAGATTCATTTTTAATAATTTATCTATCATAAACATGTTTTGGTCATATATCTATGCTTGCTATCATATTTGCAATGTTTTTGATTGGTTTGATTGAAGTTTAAGTGTAGGAATGGCACGATTAGGGTTTTGAGGTCCCAAATTGGGAATTCTATATAGAGGAAAAACTGGACAAAATCAGGGGTACTATCATGCTTAGAAGATGATTTGAAATTGATTCACGTCTTTGGTTTGAATTTATTCTGCTTGTGCCGCGTTTTTGAATTTTACAGGTTTATGGCTACGAACAAAATCTGTCACTATAGCTTTTAGTGACAGAAACGACTGTAGGTAAAAGTGTGGTAAAAAACAACAGTTATGAGGAAGAAGACAATTAGGTGACAGAATCCCATTGGGTGATTTGAATCACGCGCACGTTTGGGAAAGACCACTTTATTTCCTTTATATTTTATTTATGTTATTAAATTTACAACTAACAATCCCATCATTTTATTATTTTCTTAATACTTATATGCAGATCTTGTGCAGCACCCATTCCAGGCGCCCACTATACACTCTGATCTCAACCATTGGATTCATCATCAATCCAGATCCAACGTCCATCAATGAAAGACTATGGTGCACCCCCCAGGCTGACACAACGCTGGATCTCACGTGGGACTGGGCTAAGCAAGGAATTTGGGTCTGAACAATTCAACATACACCCCCCTTTCAGCAATACAGGCTCATTCTTTTCTTTTCTATTTTAATTTTTCTTATTTTAATTATTTCATTAATTATTTTCTTTTTTACAAAATAATCCAAAAAATCATTTTTTTATTAAATCAAAAATCACAAAAACATAAAAAATTATTTTTTCATAAAATATTTTATTTCCTTAATTAATTAGATTAATTTAAATTAGGGAAATTTAATTCCTTTTTATATAATCTAAAATAATTAGAAATTAGGGTTTAATTTGTACATAACCTAATTTTTCTCAAAAAGTAACCCAAATCTTTTTTCAACTAGATTTTTAGGATCCTTAATTTATTCTCGCATTTAATTCGCCGCACGAATTTTTTTAATTCCTTTTTCTATTATTGTAACTGCTCCGAGTTTGTAATAGTAATTAGGATTTTAAATTCCGCATTTTATTTTCAGTCCAAAATAATTATGTATCTACAAAAGCCTTGTAATAGCGTAGATTTACTTTTTCGCTTTTAATTTCCGCAACTATGAACTGTCTAGATGTGTGGATAATAGGCTTGCATGAAAAAGACAAATAAAATTAAAATATTAGATCACCTTAATTGTGCAAAGATTAAATAACTGAAATCAAACACATGCACATGCTTACTCCTAGGGTTTTCCTCACTTGGTTGGCTTCGGAAACAATGGTCATGTCCCTCGAACGTAGGGATATCTTAGCAAAAGACCCTCAATCTAAAAATCATCTTAAAGATCATAGTCTCTTAATGTTACCTTCAATGACCATAAACGTCCCTTTCGATAGTCCCTCAAACATCTAACAACTAGGGTTACCTACTCACTAATAGTAGGATAACACAGTCTAAAGGATAGAAGGAAAAAAACGCCTTTTTTCGAGTAGGTAGATAACTGTTATATACTTGCTCAAACAAATAAACTTTTTCACACAAACACTTTTCAAACAAAGTTTTCAAAAACAACTTCGTAACACTCTTGAGGACAGAAACAAGGGTTAAAACGAAGTAAAGCAAACTTTTCATAACAAGCACACACAAGCAATTTCAAAATGAGCAAGTACCTTAGAGCCCGTGGAAAGCCACGGATAGAAAGGGTGCTAACACCTTCCCTTTCTATAATCTACCCCCCGTACTAAGAAACATCTCGAAAAAGGTTTTTTCTGTTCTTTTTCCTTTTCCTGATTGGATAAAATAAAAGTCGGCGACGACTCTTGCTTACCGCGACATTTTGTGAACAAGAAACGTAAACCAGTATTAACAGTCGGTTCTGCCACCGTATCACAGAACTGGCGACTCTGCTGGGGAATATAAAGTGGGGTTTACCTTAGGATCTAGGTCATTTTAAAATTTCTTTCTTGTTTTGCCTTGCCTGCTTTAAATTCAAGGGTTTTGTTTGGGTATTATTAAAGATCCTACACCCGGATCTGGGGACACTTTTTAGGTAAACAACAATAGATCGTGGATACTGTACGACGTAGACCGATATGGTTTAAGCGATGGATGTGTTGGTGTGACACTTTGGTTGGTAGCAGTAACCTTCATGGGGAAACGAGGAACACACAGGGCCGTCGCATGGTGTCGTGAAGCACTAACGGACCTTAGAACCTTAGTTGAACAAACTTGGCCATTAGGAAGTAGTGAGATAGCGGGCCTCGGTATAAAGCAGAGGATTGGTTGATACTCGATGCTACACTCATTGGGATCAGACTTTCGGGATATTTCGGCCGCAAGAAAAGATTGCTTGAGCTGAAACAATGCCCGATAAAGGATGATCACTAATATTGAGAAACTTTAGAACCCGATTACTTTTCTAAGACTGGTTTGAAACCAACTAATCTTCAAGAGGGTATGACCTTAAAACTCAAGAAAGCCTTAAACCTAAGGACTTGGTGTGATTTGTCTGTGTTTGCTATACCTGTGATTTATCATGACATCATAAACATCATACCATAACATATCATGACTAACCATTTCAAGTATCTCGAGGGTATGTGATGCAGGTTATGATAAATCAGGCGTCTAATAAGGGGCAAAGGGATTTATTTTCCTCTAGCCAATGTTGTCAAAAGATAAAAACTCAACAACTTGAGTCAGGGGCTATGACCCACTTGATATGGTGAGTTTGACTCTTGTAGAAGGACTCTCAACGATACAAAGTTCTTCAATCAAAGCTTCAAAATTCAACTTCTGACATTTTCTTGTTTACCCCGCGAGATCCTTGAAAACATTGCATACATATATAATACATATCATTGCATAAGCCGGTTTTAAAGCATGTCTCCAATAAGACAACAAAGATCTCTAAGCTTAAGATGCCCAGTTCAAGGAATTTCTCCTGAATCTATCCAAGGGGCAAGAAGACCTGAGAACACTCTTCGTCGGGAATCTGACCAAGGAACGTCCTGACAATGACAAGGATGAACAATTGGAACAACTGCAAGTTGAGGTAGAAGCAATGAGAATCCAGATGTTGGGGCAGATGTTTCTTATCCAAAACTTAGCTCGAGGACAAGAATGGCTAAGAGCCTTCCTCAACAAGCTTCACCAAGATGGATGCAGATCCATGAAATAAACAGTTAAAATTTTGGGTCAAGGCATTAATCATCCCCCAGTGAGATAAGAGGTTAGTGTGGTCAGGAACAAAACTTTCCAGATTGCTACTACATCACAAGCCCAACCACAACCTCGCCAATGACAACGGGGCAATCGGCATAAGAAGAATACATCCGAAAGATGCTTCACCGAAATCAACATGTCATTGGCTCAAGCATTGCAATGCATGTTAAAGGCCAAGTCGGTTACATTAAGGGACCCTCCTCAGAATCCCATCATAGCCTCCTCGAGGTACAATCCAAATGCAAGATGTGCGTACCACTTCAACAGTCCTCGATATGACACCAACAGTTGTTGGGTGTTGAGAAATAAAATTCAAGACCTGGTTGATGAAGGAGCGCTAGAATTCTCACAAGACGGTCAGGTTGAATTCTTCTGCCATCCCTCCAAGGCATACCATCTGAAGTGACAAGTTCTCACAAGAAGAATTTTCGGTCATTAGAATTTTCAATGTGTAATTTTCTTTTGATTTGTTTAAACATTTATTTTGCACATGTTTGTCTTGAATCAATTCATTCGTATTCACTATTTCAAAAATGCATTCTTATTTCCTTTTGTGATATTCAACTCTCGATTAAAAAACTCTAAGCCTTAGAGGGAGGATGACGAAAATGATATCATAATCTCTACGGTATGCTTTTGAACAGACCCTGCTGACGATGTACAGGCGTTGTTTCAAATCAAACAGTGGAGTTATAAGGAAGATAATCCCTAGTCAACCCCTTCGAGCCAAAGAAGTAGGAGTTTTTCTTTTCACATAAATTAAAATCCTTAATCATAACCTGGGGTAGGGTAGTTTTCTCAGTTAATTCAGAGGCGCATTCAATCACAATCTGCCACTTCGTACACAATGAAGGGCATCGAAGACGTCCTTCCAAAACAAAAGACGATGACGGTTCCATTTAATCGTCAAGACAGTCAGTCATTATCTTTCGAAATAAAAGCCCATTAAGTCAAAACCTATGAAGGAGACTTAAGAGAAAAATTGGGGCATCCCGCTAACTGTAATCACAAAAGAAACAGTTAAGGAAAAAGAAGGGATAACGAAAACAAAAAAAAGAGGTTACTACAAATCCTTGACAAAAAGAAGATTACAAAAATGACTGACTTTTCAAAACAAATGTTCAATTTCCGATTCATCACCAAGTATTAGAGCAAAGATTCCAGACTTAATCGGGATCTAAACGCGCAATCAACTGAGGATAGGACTGAAGAACATCACGAAGAGCGGGTTGGGTACAAATAAAATTTGAGCCTTTATCCTTTGTTTCTTGAACCGTGAACCGGGCCACGTTATAACCCTTAAAAGTCTTAGCTGAAGCATGGGTTAGTTTGAGATCATACTGTTACAAAGGTATCCTGACTCTCGTAGGCTTTGTTACGAATCCTGAGTGGATATCACATTCTTGCAAATTTCGTTTTACTACACAAAACACATTTTCAAAAAATTTTCAAGACAAACATGAGTTTTGCATTCTTTAAATGACATTATTTGCATATGACAAATTATTTGACAGTAGAGAAATCCACACAATGGATATTCAATGAACATACATCCTCTCAATGGATAAAGTCACCTCAACGGGAAAGACACTTCCCATAATAGGTCTTCCATAAGCAAGGGGCATGAAATGATGTCTAAACACACCTGGGGCAGTCTCTCCAAAAGTGCCAAATAACCAAGGGCAGATCTCCATCTGAATTGGTTGGGGCATTACGCACGCATTCCAGCGACGAATCATGTGCCATAAAGAAAATATTTTTGACAGTACTACAACACAACACTATGGAAAGTGACAACTCTCTACATCCTTAAAGCGTGGACATAGTCGGAAGATACTACACATGAAAAAAACACCCGCTAGGTTGATACACCTAGGCAAAAATAAGGGCATCCCGGCGAACCAAAAGGGTTCGGGCAAAATTAGGGATAAAAAATGAAAAAAATTTGTACACCCGACAAGTCGAAAACCCGAAAGGGCGTTTTGGGCAAAAAAGGGTATCCCGGTGGACTGAAAACCCGAAAGCGCGGTCCAGGCAAAAGTTAGGGATTTAAAACGTACGACTATGTCCTGTCACCTGTTTATCAGTGGAAGACTTATACGTTAATCAACATTCATCAAGAGCACCAGAATCAGATACAGTTCAGATACACTCGAGATACGGATGCCATTCTGATACTCATTCAGATTCAGCTTTAAGATACAGTTCAGATACGCTCCAGATACAGATGCTAATCTGATACTCATTCAGATTCAGCTTTTAGATACAGTTCAGATATACTCCAGATACATATGCCATTTTGATACTCATTTAGATTCAACTTTCAGATATGCTCTAGATACGAATGCCATTTTGATACTCATTCAGATTTAGCTTTTAGATACAGTTCAGATACGCTCCAGATACGGGTGCCATTCTGATACTCATTCAGATTCAACTTTCAGATACATTTCAAATACGCTCCAGATACAGATTCCATTCTGATACTCATTCAGATTCAACTTTCAGATACTATTCAGATACGCTCTAGATACGGATGCTATTCTGATACTCATTCAGATTCAGCTTTCCGATACAGTTCAGATATGCTCTAGATACGGATGCCATTCTAATACTCATTCAGATTCATCTTTCAGATACAGTTCAGATATGCTCCAGATACGGATGCCATTCTGATACGCATTCAGATTCAACTTTCAGATACAGTTCAGATACACTCCAGATATGGATGTCATTCTGATACTCATTCAGATTCAGCTTTCAGATACAGTTTAGATACGCACCAGATACGGATGCCATTCTGATACCATTTCAGATTCAGCTTTCAGATACAGTTCAGATACGCAATGGATACGGATGCCATTCTGATACTCATTCAGATTCAGATTTCAGATACAGTTTAGATATGCTCTAGATACGAATTCCATTCTGATACTCATTCAAATTTAGCTTTCAGATACAGTTCAGATACGCTCCAGATATGGATGCCATCCTGATACTCATTCAGATTCAGCTTTCATATACAGTTTAGATACGCTCCAGATATAGATGCCATTCTGATACTCATTCAGATCTAGCTTCTAGATACAATTCAGATATGCTCCAAATATGGATGCCATTCTGATACTCATTCGGATCCAGCTTTCGGTATAGGTCAGATACGATCTGGAGACGGATGTCATCCTGACACTCATTAAATACATGTTCAAGTACAATCACGACATAAATCCATCCACAAAATCTCCGCATGTACTTTTTCCAGCATGGTACAAGGGGAAGAGACAGTTGGAAGCAAAGTCACTATCACATACACGTCCGTGATATTTATATTCCCCATAGAGTAAGGACAACGAAAGTTCGGTCTCTAGGTCCCCAAGCAAGAATTCCTTCCCCAGTAGGTTCTTTCAGAAAGCCAATGTCTGTATTCCCCATCAGAGATTTATAACCATGAGCAGTTTATAAAGCCATCTCCCGAGCAGAGTTTATTTCTCAGACAGCGGAAGCTCAATCTCCAACAGAGCTCTTCTCTCCAGTAATGGAAGTTCATCTCCAGCTGAGTTTATTTCTCCAAATCAGAAGATCTTCCAACAGAGTATCTCTCTTCCCCATAGAGTCATTCCCCTGCAGGATTGTTCTCAGACAGAGTCTCCCCCGACAGAATATTCTCAAACAGAATGGATGTAAATCTCCAGCTAATCATCTTTGGTCACTATCCCCAGCAGAAACGAAGAACTCAACTCCTTATACTCTCCAACAGTAGTCCAGGATTTATTTTCCCCAGTAGGAGAATATCACAATAGCATTGCATATCCATACATCATGACATTACATACGACTAACTCTTTACCTTTCAGGGAAAGATGCAATCAAGTTCTCATAAGTTCTCTCTGGTTCAATCAAACCGACACCAAGGTTTCTATTTTAGTTGAAGATATTCCAAAAAATTTCAAGATTTTCTCTGGTTCAGTCAAACCGAAACTAAGGTTTCTATTCTAGTTGAAGATGTTCTAAAACTTTCGTTTGGGTCAGCCGAACCGCCGCTAAGAGTCCCCTGATTTCTATGCCTGTAAAAGTTAATCTGAGACCTCTCCCGAGTTCAGTCAAACCGATACTAAGATTTCTCTCCCAGTTGAAGACAACTCGAGTTCTCTATGGTTTAGTCAAATTAACACCAAGATTTCTATTATAGTTCAAAAGTTATGAAGCCCGGAAACTGATCGGATAATAGTCAACCAACAATACATCATACTGTGAAGCCTGGGACACGACCAGATAACAGTACAAAATACTATGAAGCCTGGAGTCGACCAGATAGTGGTATATCTCAAATTTAAGTTATGAAACCCGGAAATCGACCGGATAACATCTTAATTTCCCTAAATTACTGAAGCCTGGAGCACGACCAGATAACGGTATAAGACGCTGTGAAGTCTGGAGCACGACCAGATAGCGGCTAGAGACACTGAAACCTGGAGCACGACTAGATAATAGTATGAGGTACTGCAAAGCTTGGAATTCGACCAGATAGCAGTTTACTCGGCCAATTACTATGAAGCCTGGAAACGGTCGGATGTTAGTATGCCTTAAATTCAAGTTGAAACCCGGATGCAACCGGATAACCACTTAATTCCTTCTGAAGCCTGGAGCACGACCAGATAAGAATTGAGCAATTGCAAAGCCTGGAGCACGACCAGATAGCAAGTTTAATCTCATCTCCCCAGCAAGTCACTGTGAAACCTGGAGCATGACCAGATATCAGTTAATCTTATTATCCTCAGCAAATCACTGTAAAGCCTGGAGCACGGCCAGATAGTAGTTCATTTTCACCTCCTCGACTAAGACATGATTCCCCAGTCGAGTAACGGACAACTAAAGCTCCTAAAATTCTATTTCTCACAAGACAGAGACCAACATTCCTCAGCAGATTCCTCCTCAATGACAGGAACAAGAATTCTCATAAAAGGAATATCTCAGGAAATTAACATCCTCTAGATGGCATCTTTAAGCCTATCTCCGATGATTCTCTGTCATATCTTCCGGATGGCATCTTTAAGCCCATATCCGGTGACCTTCCATCATCTCCTCCGAATGGCATATGTAAGCCCATTCCCGATACTACCTACACAGTCCATCACCATCTCAGACGAGTGCAAATTTCTGGGTACTCTAGTATTCAATAATCTTCCACCTTCAGATTACGAAAGGCAGACAGCCAATCTACATCCTCAAGTTTAAGAAGATTGAACAAGGGCAACTGTTGTACCCTAAAATTTTCCCTCTCATTTTACTCAACATGCCCATTGAGGTCCTCAACTTGCTCAAGGATGCCCAAGTGTTGACCAAACAAACTATCTCCTAAGGCAATGTACCTCAAACTAGGGTTTCCATTTTCATCAATGTGTGGGAACTCCAAAGGTCCAAAATTCCTTCCATGGTCCCAATATTGTTCTCAAGATCATTCATGTCAAGTTTCATGCCTTGCACAAGAAGTTTGCTTAGTCAATTGCCCATATGTGTGAAAATCAATTGTACTAGGTCAAAAGTCAATTGTGGCCCACATACAGTCAAACTTCAAGATTTTTGGTCAACATCAACATTTTGAAGAGATATCCATCACTTGATCAAGGGTTGATCATTATTCCTCAAGGAGTGTGTTGTACCCCAAAATTTTCCCTCCCATATTTCTCAAAACATTTCAAGTGAGGTCCTTAAGTTGCTCAAGGAAGTCCAATGATTGACCAGACAAGCTCCCTCCTAAGGCAGTTTACCTCAAATTAGGGTTTCATGTTGCATCAAGATACTTGAGTCCAAGGGATCCCAAATTCTCACCATTGTCCTAATATGTTCTCCAGATCATCCATGTCAAGTTTCAAGCCTTACAGAGAAAATTTGCTCAGTCAATTGCTCAAATGCCTGAAAATCGACTGTGTTAGGGCAAAAGTCAATTGTGGCCCACATACAGTCAAACTTCAAGATTTTTGGTCAACGTCCTCATTTTGAAGTATATTTCATCATTTGATCAAGGGTTTATCATGATTCATCAAGGATTACTCAAAATTCATCAAGAACCAAAAGTTGCTAAATTAGGGTTTTCTAGGAAAAGTCAACTCAACTTTGACCAAGAATAACGTTCTCATACTTTATGAGAAATGACCCATCCAAGGCTCATTTTAAATAGGATGCAATTCTATACAATCCATATTCATCTCCCAAGTTCAAAATATGCACCCACAAGAAGTTATGAATTTTGACATTATAGGTCATTTTGAAAAGTCAACAAAAACACCTTTTTTGTCAAAGATTCATACATGAGCATGGAATATCAAATTGAGATGAGACCAAAAGCTTTGCTTATAGGACATCTAAAGCTTTCTAAAAAGTCCAAGAACACCTTCAAAGAGTCAAAATTGAGGAAGTTATGCATTGGTGAAATTGACCTTTTTTTTGCAAAATTGCCAAAAGTCAACTATGCCTAAAAATGCAAATTTTGCCAAATGGGCCCAATCTTTTGCATTTGTTTTGAGTTGGCAACATGGTCCACGAGCTCTAGCCTTTTCCACTTGTCATTATCTTGTTTTTATTATTTATTTTGATTTTTATTTGAATTAAATCATTTTAAAACAAAACAAATCATAGAAAATCCAAAATATCGAAAACTCAAGATTTTGTACATGTTTCAAGTCTTAAATTCCAGCTAGCATAAGATTGAATTCGTGTAAAGGCTTGGAGTGCACAAAAAGATTGGTTTTAGGCTATTTTTGGAATGATATTCAAGTGTATCAAATCAAAATCAAATTCAATAATGGAGGAAGATTGTGATCATATTGGCAACCCTAATCCATTCCTCAATACATATAGAAGGTATGCAGACCTAAAACAAGGCTAGAAAGAGGCGTGTGAACCAGAACCAAACTTGAAAAAAACACCAAAAAATGTAGACATGAATTCATATTTCCAGGCATCCTCAAGGCCTTCTAGCGATCCCAATCGCTTCCTGGGAGTGTAAGAAAGTGAAATCAATCAAGAACAAGGCTTTTCCAATACCAAAACACGTTGTAAGTCATCCACGACCCCGGTTCTTTCTTGAAATCGATTTGCGTAATTCTTGCACATTCATCACATTCTAATCAATATTATTGTTCACCATCATATTTGCAAGCTTTCTGTAATATTCAGTTGTGTTTTCATGAACTGTATGAGATTTCACCATTGTTAGGGTTTTTGGGTTCAAATTGGGATCTTAGTGTACAGGTGAAATTGGGCTACGATTAGGGTACCATGAAGTTCGTGAGACTGAGATGAATGGATTGGTACCATCACCATTGATTTATTGTGCTTGTACATGATTTTTGATATGCCTAGGGTTTTAGCTACGGAGAGTGTCTGTTGGTATAGGTCTTTTGTCTAAAACAACAAATCCTTGGAGAAGACAAAGACGTGGCGGACAACCATTCACGTGTTTGAATTTAGCGCGTTTTGGACTTAGTGTTTTTACTTTTCATATATTATCATTATTATTTATTGTATATACAAACAGAACAAATGGCGCATTGGTAGTGGAGTGTGTAGAAAGAGCTTCAGGACCTGGGTTCGAATCCCAGGTCCCCCAATTTCTTGCATATTATTTTCCTTTTTAGGATCCAGCGCGTACATAAAGCCAGCGACCACCACGGTCCATCATGATCTAGAGTGCCAAGTGTCCTGAGGGCCAGATCTAAAGGCCATCAATGGAGGAGCATCATAAGCCTAGTCAACGTGGAGCATGTGATCTTGAAGGTCAATGTGGACCTCATTCTTCTTGGGCCAGATTGCTATCCACACACCCCAAATCTCCAAACCAGGCCCAAGTTTATTTTCTTTTTTCTTTTTATATCTTTGTTTTATTTTATTTATTTTTTTTTACTAACAAATTTAATTCTTTTTTTAACCAATAAAAAAAATCACAAAAATATTTTTTTCATCCAATTAAATTTAGGATATTTATTTTTTATACAAAAAATTAATTAATTTAATTAGGTTGTTAATTTTATATAACTTTAAATCCTTTTTGTAAATAAATTAAAAATGGTTAGAATAATTAGGGTTTTGTTTTTAACTTAATTATATTTTCTTATTTCTTAAAAATAACTAAAAAACACAAAAATAGGCCATATTTATTTTCATTAATTAATTTAATTAACTAATTAATTTTTGTATTTTATTTAGAAAACCTAATTCTTTTCTTAAAAATAATTAAAAACAACAAAAACAAATTTTCTTTTAATTAGGTTAGAAAGGGTCAAAACCCTAGTTCTCTCCCGATTTAAATTTCTTCGCGCGCGCTTTATGATTTATTTTTATCCTATTGATGTAATTGTTCACAAGTTGTAATAGTTAATTAGGTATTTTATTTTCATTTAATCGCTTTATTTTTTAAGGGTTTGTTTTTGGCTATGTAAATACCCGAAGCCTTGTAATAGCGTAGTTTAATTTCCGCACTTTTAATTCCGCAAAATATTAAACTGTTAGATGTATGATATTAGGATGCATGACAAGAATGTATGTAGAATTTAAAACAAATAGCAAACCCTAAATGTGCAAAGATAAATAATTTGAAATTGAATCACTCGCACATGCCCACTCCTAGGGTACATTCCCACTTGGTTGCCTTCGGTAAACGGTCATTGAGTATAGGATGCTTTAGTGGTCGTCCTTTTGTCCAAAGATCAAAGTTGCCTCGGATATTGTCGCCTCGAATAATTAATCTAAGACATTAGGGTTATTACTAAGACGTCCTAACATTGCTTTAGTGACCGTACGTCCCTTTCGAATTGACCCTCAAAACTCCAACGATGGTGCTACCTACTCACTAATAGTGGGATAACGCTGTCTAAAGGAAACGAACATAGAACAATTCTTTTTTCGAGTAGGTAGATTAGTTCTTAAGTACTTGCTCAATGAAAACAAACTTTTTCACACCTACACTCTTTTACAAACAAAATTTTCAAAAACACTTCATTACACTCTTGAAGACAGAAGCAAGGGTTAAATCGAAGTCAAACCAAAAACTTTTCAAATCACACAAGCACACAAAGAAGCAATTTTGAAAATGATGAGCAAGTACCTAAGAGCCCGTAGATAACTACGGATAATAAGGGTGTTAATACCTTCCCTTTCTATAATCTACCCCCGTACTCAGAAATATCTCGAAAAAGGAATTTTTTTGTGCTTTTTTCCTTTCCTTTGTTGGATAAAATAAAAGTCGGTGGCGACTCTTGCTTACTGCGACATTTTGCAAACATAAACGCAAAACGCAAACCAGCATTCCTACAAAAACAGTCCCGGCTCTGGCCACTGTATCACAAAACTGGGGACTCTGCTGGGGATAATAATAAGTGGGGTGTACCTTAGGATTAGTTCATCATATTGTTTTCTAATGTTTGATTTGATTGCTTTATTTTCATGGGCTTTGTATCAGAGTTATTATAGATCCTAACTCGGATCTGGGGGATACCTTTTAGGTAAGTAGCAATAGACTGTGAGGGAACTGTACGGCGTAGACCGATACGGTTGAAGCAGTAGCAACATTGATGTGGCACATTAGTTGGTACCGATATCCCTTGTGGAGCAACAAGGAGAATATGGGGATGCTATATGAGTCATTAAGCATAAACTGACCTTAGAACCTATAATTGACCAACTTGGCCATAGGAAGTAGCAAGATGCTACACTCATTGAGACCATACTCTCGAGATGGTTCCGACTGCAAGAAAAGATTGTGTGAGCTGAAACTATGACCGATGGAGGATGGTCAGTGATATTGAGAACCTCTAGAACCCGGTTACTATTATTAGGACAGGTTAAACCAACTAAACTGCAAGAGGGTAGTACCTAGACTCCATGCAAGCCTAAACTTAAGGGTTATTGTGTGACTTGTTTGCCCTTACCATGTTTGTTGTGTGTGATACCTGTTGTGTGTTTTTATCATGACATCATGCATCAGGACATTGCATGCATATTTCATTAGACTAAACATTTCAAAGACCGAGGGGATTCATCTTTGTTCTGCTTTGCAGATCATGACCTCTATGCGCAGAAATACCATTCGGGTCAACTTCGTGCAAATCCCTGCTTAGCTCAGAGACTTAGTTTCAAAAGTTCCTGATACTTCTTCCTTTTTTAGAAGACATGGTCATCTCCTTAGCCTGGTCACTTCAAAGTTGGATGAGCAAATGATGAGCGTGTTGTTCCAGTTCTTTGACCCGTTGCATCATTGTTTCACCTTCCCGGACAATCAGCTAGTCCCTACTTTGGAGGAGTTTTCTGATTTACTGGGCATATCTATTCTAGAGCAGACACCCTTTACAGGTTTGGAAATAGCTCCTAGGCCTGAGGATATTGCTTCAGCCCTACATCTAAAAATGGCTGATGTAGTATCTAACTGGGAGACTCGAAGCAGGGTTAAAGGTTTCTTTGCTAAGTTTTTGATCGATCAAGCTCAACAGTTCTGGGATAGTTTGGACTTTCAAGAATTTGAAGACATCTTGGCTCTCCTCATCTACGGTTTGGTTCTGTTCCCTAATCCAGATTCTTTCATAGATGTGCACGCAGTCAAGATCTTCATGTCTCGTAACCCAGTGCCTACTCTTCTAGGTGATATTCTACATGCTCTCTATACTCGTACTATGCGGAGAAGGGGAACTCTCATGTGTTGTACACCGTTGCTGGCGAGGTGGTTTATTTCGCACCTCCCCAAATCTGTATTGAAGAATGAGGAAGGTGTAGTTTGGGCTTATAGAATCATGTCCCTTGCTCATACGGACATCCTTTGGAGTTCTAAAGACATGGAAAAAGTAGTTGTCATTGATCTATGTGGGGAATACCCTAATGTTCCATTGCTTGGAATTCGAGGGGGTATAACCTATAACCCTTGTTTGGCTTTATGACAGCTTGGACGCGCTCGGAGAGATGGTTCCCATGAGTTGCTGCTTACAGACATTGTCTTTGACTACAAGGGGGGTGTCGAGGGACATCGCCGCAGGTTTATACGAGCTTGGGGCATGGTGACCAGGTCTGACCCACATAAGCTAGGATTGAAGATTTCTCTCCCGATGCAACCCTATCTCATGTGGGTTCGAGCCCGTGCTCAAATGCTGGGGAGGCCATATGAAGTTGTTTTGCCGGTGATTATAGAGCATACTAATGATCTGGGGGCATTGAAAAGATCTTGGATCTAGTTAAAGGAAGAAAGGGATACCTACAAAGAGAAGTATCATGAGCAGGAGCGAAAGATCTTGAAGCTTACAAGGCAGCTTGAGAATGAGAGGACAAACAACGATTATGTCAGCACGAAAGGAAAACGACCATGGGATTTCTGATTTCTTATTTTTTGTTTTTAGTCTAGATTGGATTTTCAGTTCATTTCTTTTGTAACGCCTTAAAGGCATTTGTTAAACATTGTTTCAAGTTTTAATCTAATAAAGTGTGTTTTATTTTGGTTTACAAAGTTGAATCTCCTTAAGTCTTTGAAATCATTTCATACGCATTCCATTACCATGCACCTCATTACAGGTACCATTACAGGTTTCTTATCTTCTTCGCTGTTTATTTCAGCATAAAATGTCTTCTGAAACACCTACTGATCAAGCTATCAAGGCTCTTCAAGCTCAGAATACTCAGTTCCAGGAGATGTTCTTGAACATAGCCAAAGGGCGGCAAGATTTGAAGACTCTCATCTTGAAGGACAAGAAGAAGAAGAAGAAAAAGAAGAAGAGGGTGGTTCTGCTGAATATGGGTCACAGATTCGGGAACAATTTGCGATAGGAAGCTGATCTGTCTCATTCATCTGGAGGAGGAGAGAATCAAGAGGAAAGGAAGGGTCCTAGCCCTGTGGTTTCTGACAATGACACTGATTTTGAACAGTACCCTCCTGCTGAGGATAGGTACAAACAACTTGAAGACCGTCTGAGTGCCATGGAGATTCAGAAGGTTCCTGGTTTGGATTTTGGAGACTTGGGGCTGGCATCGGGAGTGGTAATTCCTCACAAGTTTAAGGCTCCAGTTTTTGCTAAGTATAATGTTGTGTCCTGTCCAAAGCTACACCTCCGCTCATACGTCAGAAAGATTCAACCATATACTGCTGATAGGAACCTCTAGGTTCATTTCTTTCAAGATAGTCTCTCAGGGACTCAACTTGAATGGTTCTATCAACTGGAAGGAGCTAATGTTCGCAACTGGGAGGACCTTGCTGCTGCTTTTTACAAGCAATACCAGTATAATGCCGACCTTGCTCCCACGCATACTCAACTTCAGGGTATGTCTATGGGTGCGAGCGAAGGTTTTAAGGACTACGCTCAGAAGTGGAGAGATCTGGATGGAAGAGTACAACCCCCTCTGTCTGATAGGGAGTTGGTAGATATGTTTCTTTGGAATTTGTCTGGTCCATATTTCAATCATTTGATCGGTAGTTCATCGTCTGGGTTCACTGAATTGATTATGAATGGGGAGAGAGTAGAGGCTGGTATCAGAAGTGGCAAAATACAAAAAGGTGCTTCATCAAGTACAGAAAAGAAGCCTTTCAAAAAAGAAGCTAGTGCTTTTTACAACTAGAGGAGCCAAAATCGACCTTGTAAGTTTAAGATTGCGCCTAAGAGGGGGGGTGAATTAGGTGGTGGTCGATTTTTGACTTATTTTACACTTTCTGGTTTTGTTTTAGTGCTTTGGAAAATGGTAAAGTGCATAAAGTAAAGAGACACAGAGATTTATCCTGGTTCCTTCCACACCCCGGAAGTACGTCCAGTCCCCTTGCAAACACGCAATAGATTTCACTATTTTGTCAGAACTTTTACAAGACTCTTCCTAGTCTTATCAACTAAAGACACTAACAAATACCAAGAATACCCTCTTGGATTTCCAATAAGTCTCTTGATAACAATCCTCTCAAAAGATACCTCTTGATTCCAACAATGGACAACAAGGTAGACAAGTATTCTAATACTTAATTCCAATAATCCTGGAAAAAAGTTACACTTTGTATAATTCTATGAAATATGATTTCTTGAAAGATGTTGATCACATAGAGTGACTTCAATGAAGTTTCTTCTTTCTTCTCTTGTAAGCAATTCAAATTGTAACACAATGGTTAGACAATGCTCAAAGATTTTACAAAGTTCAGAATTATTGCATAAGAGAATAGTTAGACAATCTTTGTTCTTAAAAATTAAGAAATATGAAGTTTGAATCTTTTACAAAGTTCAGAATTATTGCATAAGAGAATAGTTGTTTTATAATTTGAAAGATTTTGTATTTAAAGAAATCAAGATACCTTTCCAAAAGGATACTTTTCTTTTTTTAAAACTTGAGAAGATGCAATGTATGACCATGCAACCATTAGAGAAAAGGTGTGAAGGATATCTTGAAACCAGTTCAGATTTTTTCAAAAATTACAACGTGTAAATCGATTAGCATTAGATGTAAATCGATTGCACGGGTTTGTAACGTTCTTGTTTTCAAAATTTCTGAAGTGTAAATCGATTTACATGATGTGTTAATCGATTTACTAGTGTTAAAAAATTAACCCAGTTCAGTAATCAATCGGTTTACACTCCATGTAAATCGATTGCTGCCAGGGGCAATCAGTTTTTGAAAAAACATGTGTAAATCGATTTACATGATATGTTAATCGATTTACATTAGTGAAAAACTTAGAATTCGCTTTAAACTTTAAGTGAAGTGTTGTGGCAAGTGTGTATATCATTTTTGAGCATTTCTAATCAATGTAGTTCAAATGAGAATTGATATACTTGTTTGCTTGCCATGATCCTTGAAGCTTTGAGTGAATGATGCTTTAAGCTAATTCCACTTATTTTCCTTCTTACCATAGTGCTTGTTTGTCTTTCATCAAAACTAGCTTGTTTGTCTTTCATCAAAACTAAAGTTGAGTTGAGGCTTGAGATTACATTCTCCCCCTTTTTGATGATGACAAACCATCTTTCTTTATGAGTTCTTCAGAATTGGAGCAAAAGGAGTTTTCTTCCCCTAAGATAGATTTCTCCCCCTATGGAGAAAAAGGTTTGAAAACTTGCCCTGAAAAGAAAACTGAAACAAACAACCATAAAGTTCTATCACACCCTTCTCCCCCTTTGACATTATCAAAAAGAAGGGAAAGATGTAACATAAGATGATACTTATAACAATTTGAAACAGATATGAACATAAACTAAAACGCAAATTTCTAAAAATATCGTACGAAGTTCAAATACACATAATACAAAACTAACACTTGAAGCAATTATCAAACAAAAAATATAATGATAAAGAACAGGAATTTAATAATATTGGCCAGGAAAATATTAGAAGGGTCCTTGATATGGAAACTGTTGTTGTAGAGGTGGTTCGGTGTATTGAGGAGGCGGAGGTGCTGGATTGTTCAGATCGTATGGAGGAATATGGAGATGTGAGTAGAGGTATGAAAAATGTTGGTTCACATCGTTCTGAAAAGCATTGATGCGAGAGGAGGTAGAATCATTTATCGCGGTCCATTGAGCATTGATGTTAGTGTTGAGAGATGCAAACTGTTGAGTCATATAATCCATAACATCTTGGTTGGTTGGACCAGAAGAGGCAGCAGCAGGAGGAACTTCATTTTCTTCTTCATACGCATTATTGCCTTCATTACCTACAACATCCTCTCCAATATATGTGATGGTTTTTACTTCAGAATCGAAATGAACACCCATCTGAGAATCAACATTTTTGATGGATATCCTATTGCTGATTGGATCCATTTCAACCCTCTCAAACCCAGTAAAATCAATATCAAATGCTTCCAAGATCCTTGTGATGAAGTATGCATATGGCAGAAAAGTAGCCCTTGTGGCAACTCTTAACATATGCACCACAATCAGTTTAGCCCAGTTTACCGAAATGCCATGTTTCCTCGCATAGAGAATTTGCAATTCTAGATCGGTCACAGTGCAGTGATTTCCTCCTCTAGGAAATAAAATATATACCAGAAAATAATGGAACAATCTATCATCAATATGAAAATTACCAGCACTCCAAGTGTCCTGAGTCGGAATAACACCGCCAAGACTACGAATCCTCTTTGCACGGTATTCTGCTTCTGACAACTGGCCAATGCTATAGAAGAATTCTCTCTTCCTATAATTTTCCCAGTCAGCATCCTCTGGATCATAGAGAGAACTTCCAGTATATGGAATGTTCAAAATTCTCCCTATTGTCTTTGAATGCAGAGGAATTCTTGTTCCGAGCATATAGGTGTAGCATTTGTTGTTATCATAATGCATGTTGCTGTAAAATACTCGAACTAGATCCGGATAATAGTAACCACATAATTATATTAACGGTTCTAACCCATAAGTAATCAAATCCATTTGAAAAGTGAAGCATTCATCGGGAAAGGTAGATAGCATACCGAATTTTGGAGCTGAGATTATTTTCTTTTGAAAATGCTTGATAAATCTTTCGCTTTGTGTATCCGAGTGGTACTCGAGCAATGAGTTTTCAGAGGCTGCAACAGTTTTCTTCTTTCCTTTTTCTGAGGCTGTTGCTTTTCTTTTGGGAGCCATGGAGATGATTAGGGTTTTGAGTAAGGAAGATAGAGAATTTTTGGTGTTGTTATGAGATAGTGAGGGAGTTTTGGTGTTATGAGATAGTGAGGGAGTTTTGGTGAGATTAAATAGTAGAGAGAGTAAGTGAGGTTTTTATGAGACTTAATTGAGTGGAGTTGGTGAAGATTCCATGATTGGTCAAAAAGAAGGTGGGAGGTTGAGAGGCAAGGTAAGGATGACCAATATATTAAAGACTCATAAAAATATCACATGCTGAACAGGTGTAAATCGATTGGTGTGTAGGATCAATCGATTTGCACAGTGAAAAATTAAATAAAAACGCTTCAGTTTCTGTGATAAATCGAATTGCCCATTTGATAAATCGATTTACACAAAAAATATTTTATTAAAATTGATTTTGGTTCAGTGGTAAATCGATTTACATACTTGGTAAATCGATTTACTCAAAAAGATTTTAAAAAAAGAGTTTTGCTTCAGTGGTAAATCGATTTACACACTTGGTAAATCGATTTACTTCTAAAAAACATTTTAAAAAAATATTTTTAACATTTGAAACATTTTCTAAGCCCATATATATATGTACATTAATGTATAGTTAAGGATAGAGTGCACCTTATATATCTTGTTCATCTAGGATTCCGAGTTCACGACGAATTTTAAAGAATGCATCCTTTGCAAGTTCTATCAAAGACCTATTTTTCCTTTCAACTACTCCATTTTGTTGTGGAGTTTTTGGTGCTGAAAAATTGTGGAAGATCCCATTTTCTTCCCAAAATTCTTCAAACAGACTGTTTTGGAACTCTCCACCATGATCACTTCGGATTGATGTTATCTTTAATGACTTCTCATTTTGAACTTTTTTTGCATATCTCTTGAATGCCTTGAATGCGTCATTTTTGTGCACTAAAAACAAAGTCCAAGCAAAACGGGAAAAATCATCTACAATAACTAAAGCATAAATGTTACCTCTGAAGCTTCTTGTTCTAGATGGACCAAAAAGATCCATGTGCAACAATTGAAGTGGTCTTTTTGTTGAAACCACATTCTTTGGTTTGAAAGTTGATTTGGTTTGTTTGCCCTTTTGGCATGCAGTACATAATTTGTCTTTGATGAATTTCATCTTTGGTAGACCAATAACCAAGTCATGCTTAACTAATTTGTTCAAGTGCTCCATGTGTATGTGAGCAATCCTCTTGTGCCATAACCAAGCGTCATTGTTGTTTACCATAAGACATTGTACCTTCATAGACAAATCATCTAAAGTAATCATAAAAATATTGTTAGATCTTATACATTTGAGTTTTACCTCATTGGTTGCCTCATCCATAATTAGGCATTCTTCTTTGTTGAATTTGATTTTGAACCCTCTATCGCAAAGTTGACTTATGCTAAGAAGGTTGTGCTTTAATCCTTCAACATAGAGAACATCCTCAATTTGAATGGATGGAGGTGTGCCAACTATTCCAACACCAAGAATCTTTCCTTTGGTATTGTCTCCATAGGTGACATACCCTTTGGCTTTATGTACTAGATATGAAAATTGGTGTACATCTCCTGTCATATGCTTTGAACATCCACTGTCGAGATACCAAAGGTTTGATGTGGATTTCAAGCATACCTACAAAAACAAATTATTTCTTGTTAGGTACCCAAGTGGCCTTGGTTCCTTCATAGTTAGTTCCCTTTTTCACCCATGCATAGTGTCCACTAGCCAAACTAAAATTTCTAATATAGCATGCATTAGGTGTGTGTCCAACAATACCACAGTAAAAACAGTTTGGAACAAATTTGCTCTTGTATCTAGGAATTTGTTTTCTTTTAGATACATTAGGTTTTTTCATTTGATGATTATGAACAACTTGCTTATTTTCTACTATCTTGGGATTGGAACTATTACTAGCCTTTACATAACGTTGTTGGCTTAGTAATCCTTCCAATCCTATTTGTCCTTTTTCATATCGTTCAATGACTCTTTTCAATTGAACAATTTGAAAGACATTTGATTCACACTTGGTGCATGCAAAGTTTTCCTTTTCTTTTATAAAATTCTGTTTTTGAAGATCAAAATCTTTAGTCACGGTGTCAATTTTTTCGTGACAAATTAGTAGTTCTTTTTCTTGGCTTGACACCTTTTTGTGTAAACTTTTGCATTCTTTCAAGAGTTCATCAATGACACCTTGAACATCATCATCAAAAAGATTAAATTCATTACTAACCTTTTCTTCGTTGTCGGAGTGATGCGATGCCATTAAGGCTAAATTTGCACATTCGTCGCTTTCCGATTCCGATGTACTACTCATATCATTATCTTCCCATGCTATGTAGGCTTTCTTGTGTTTTGAATCCTTTCCTTTGAATCCGTTTTTCTTTGGGAGATTTGGACAGTTTGGCTTGATATGTCCTTGCTTTCCACATTCATAACATGAGACATCTTGTGTTGATGTGGAGGCTTCTCTTTTCTTGAAGTGCTTTCTCTTATTTGCATGAGATCCGCCCTTGTCATTTCTGCCAAAAAACTTCCCAAGTCTTTTAACAAGAAGCATGAAATTTTCATCTTCTTCCGGATTGTCTTCTTTTACTACTTCCTTTGAATCAATTTTTAAAGCAATGTTTTTGGATTTCTTTTCTAGATTCTCATGTTTTTCAAGTCTACCGAGTTCCGTTTCATATTCTTGAAGTTTGCCAAATAATGTAGCGGAAGTCATTACGGAGAGACTCTTCTTTTCCGAGATTGTCGTTACCTTTGGTTGCCATTCCCTAGTCAATGATCTAAGGAATTTCAAGTTGAGTTCATCATTTGTCAAGGTTTTACCAAGAGCACTTAAGTGATTTGTTAAGTGGATGAATCTCTTTTGTAGGCCGAGAATGGTTTCTCCGGGCTGCATTCGGAATAACTCGTATTCTTGACTTAAAGTATTCAGCCTTGATCTCTTAACTTCAACGGTTCCTTCATGTGTTTGTACCAAGGTGTCCCATATTTCTTTCGCCGATTTACATGCAGATACACGAAATAACTCATCCATGCATAGTGAACCTTGAAGTAGATTTACGGCCTTTTTATCATAGAGGACTTTTTTCTTGTCGTCATCATCCGATGCAGTTTTGGGTTTAGCCGTGCCGACACCATTGATAATTGTTATAGGAATGAATGGACCATTTTCTACGGCATCCCAGATTTCTTCTCCTTGTGCTTCTAGATGCGCCTTCATGCGTATTTTCCAAATGTCAAAATATTCACCATAGAATAGAGGAGGCTTGTTGTTACTACCACCATCTCTGAAAACGGGTTGATGATTTGTGGAAGCCATTCTGGATCTCTAGGAGCAGGTTACTTATAACCTGCTCTGATACCAATTGTAAGTTTAAGATTGCGCCTAAGAGGGGGGTGAATTAGGTGGTGGTCGATTTTTGACTTATTTTACACTTTCTGGATTTGTTTTAGTGCTTTGGAAAATGGTAAAGTGCAAAAAGTAAAGATACACGGAGATTTATCCTGGTTCCTTCCACACCCCGGAAGTACGTCCAGTCCCCTTGCAAACACGCAAGAGATTTCACTATTTTGTTAGAACTTTTACAAGACTCTTCCTAGTCTTATCAACTAAAGACACTAACAAATACCAAGAACACCCTCTTGGATTTCCAATAAGTCTATTGAGAACAATCCTCTCAAAAGATACCTCTTGTTTCCAACAATGGACAACAAGGTACACAAGTATTCTAATACTTAATTCCAACAATCCTGGAAAAAAAGTTACACTTTGTATAATTCTATGAAATATGATTTCTTGAAAGATGTTGATCACATAGAGTGACTTCAATGAAGTTTCTTCTTTCTTCTCTTATAAGCAATTCAAACTGTAACACAATGGTTAGACAATGCTCAAAGATTTCTGTTCTTATATGTGTGAAAGTGCAGAAAATCTCTGTTCTTAAAAATTAAGAAATATGAAGTTTGAATCTTTTACAAAGTTCAGAATTATTGCATAAGAGAAGAGTTGTTTTATAATTTGAAAGATTTTGTATTTAAAGCAATCAAGATACCTTTCCAAAAGGATACTTTTCTGTTTGTAAAACTTGAGAAGATGCAATGTATGACCATGCAACCATTGGAGAAAAGGTGTGAAGGATATCTTGAAACCAGTTCAGATTTTTTCAAAAATTACAACGTGTAAATCGATTAGCATTAGATGTAAATCGATTGCACGGGTTTGTAACGTTCTTGTTTTCAAAAAATTTGAAGTGTAAATCGATTTACATGATGTGTTAATCAATTTACTAGTGTTAAAAATTAACTCAGTTCAGTAATCAATCGATTTACACTCCATGTAAATCGATTGCTTCCAGGGGAAATCAGTTTTTGAAAAAACATGTGTAAATCGATTTACATGATATGTTAATCGATTTACATTAGTGAAAAACTTAGAATTCTCTTTAAACTTTAAGTGATGTGTTGTGGCAAGTGTGTATATCATTTTTGAGCATTTCTAATCAATGTAGTTCAAATGAGAATTGATATACTTGTTTGCTTGCCATGATCCTTGAAGCTTTGAGTGAATGATGCTTTAAGCTTATTCCACTTCTTTTCCTTCTTTCCATAGTGCTTGTTTGTCTTTCATAAAAACTAGCTTGTTTGTCTTTCATCAAAACTAAAGTTGAGTTGAGGCTTGAGATTACAGACCTGAGCGCCGCCAAGCAGTTAATGCGGTGGTAATATCAAGACCCACTGTTGCCCTACAATGCAACAATCAGCAAAGAGTAGAGAGACCGCAAAGACAGTATACTCGGCTCAGTATGACCTTATCTCAAATCTTACCACAATTGTTGAAGACTAACCTGGTAACTCTGAGGGAAGCCCCAAAGAATCCCAGTACCACATCTCTGCTGTATAATTCGAACGCCCGTTGTGCCTATCACTCTGATAGCCCAGGGCATGATACCAACAACTGCTGGGCCTTGAGGAATAAGGTGCAAGATTTGATTGAAGCTAAGGAAATTGAGTTTGACGCACCAGAAAAGCCTAATGTCATGACTGCTCCTATGCCCAAGTATGGAGTGAATGTTGTGGATGATGATTCATTTGTGACCTTTGTGGAAGACATTTCTACTCCGTTGTTGACCTTTAAGAAGAATCTATTGTTGGCCGGTTTATTTCCGGGTTGTGGCGAAGGTTTCCACCTGTGTTCCATCCTACCTAGTGGTTTCCATCTATTTAAGTCAGGTGTTCAACGTCTGATGGATAACAAAGAGATCTTGTTTGAGAAAACTTTGGTTCCATTGATTCCTGTTGAAGATGTTTCCATAATAACCATTTCCGCCAATCCTTCCAAGGCTTCCTCGAGAAATCCTGTTAGGATTACATCTGTTCCGAGAGTTGCTCCATTGATCATTACTATTTCGGGTCCTATCCCTTACACTTCAGATAAAGCTGTCCCGTGGCACTATGGGGCCGATGTGTATTATCATGGGATTAAACAATACTTGAAGGTTGAAGAGGCTTATATTGATGTCAGCAATATTGTCGGGTCTAGCAAGGTCACCCTAAGAGGAATACTCTTCTCTCCTAAGATTTCTCCTCCAACTGTTCAAAAGCCTATTGTCATTCCATCAGCCAGTACATCTGTTGTTGTTCTGATTCTTACTCCAGTTATCACCCCTGTCGCTGAGTCATCTGACACTCGGGGCAAAGAAGTTATAGGTGGGCCTTCCCGGATGGAGGCACCTAAGAAAGTCATTGTTGAAACCTCTAGGCAGGAGATAGAGGAAATTCTGAAGATTATCAAGAAAAGCGACTACAACGTAGTCGAACAGCTAGGGCAAACCCCGTCGAAGATCTCCATGTTATCTTTATTGTTGTGCTCATAAGCCCATGCTAAGGCTTTAATTTATTTCCTTAAAACTGCATATGTGCCGCAGGAAACATCTGCTGATCAATACAAATACTGTGCGGCTAGTTTGACCGCTGACAACGGGTTGGGTTTCTCCGACGCAGATCTGACTGCCAAAGGAAGGAATCACAATGATGCTCTGCACGTCTCGATCGAGTGCAGGGGCACTACTTTGTCCCACGTACTGGTGGATACTGGGTCTTCCTTAAATTTTTTACCCAATAAAGCATTAGATCGGTTGGATTGTGAAGGGTTGGTTCTAAAGCCAAGTAATATTGTGGTTAGGGCCTTTGACGGGTCTAAAAGGATGGTACATGGGGAGGTGGATGTCCCTGTTAAGGTTGGTTCTCAGACTTTTGCGTCTACGTTCTATGTGATGGATATTCGACCATCTTATTCTTGTTTGTTGGGTCGCCCATGGATTCATAAGGCTAGGGAAGTAACTTCTACGCTCCATCAGATGTTAAAGTATCCAGTAAAGGGGAAGATTGTTACGGTACAGGGTGAGGAGGAATACATGGTGAGCCACCTTAACTCTTTCCGGTATGTAGAGATGGATGAGGAGTTCATTGAAACCCCGTGTCAGAACTTTGAAGAAGTTCCCCAGACTCTGGCGTCGACTGAAACTATTGCTGAAGAATTTCCAATGAAGATGGCTTCCCTCAAGGATGCCAGGGCTGTTATTGAAAAAGGTGGGTGTGCGAATTGGGGCCAACTCCCTGACTTTGCACACAAGACTGACAAGTTTGGTTTGGGTTTTACTGCAGAAGCTCAAAGGGCTGTTCGGCATGCGCGGATTGGAAGACCTCCCTTGCATATCAGTAATCCAGGAGTGAATGCAATTGAAGATGATGATGAAGAGTCGGATTTCGACAGCTGGATTTACCCGACTACTGACGGTGGCTTGAACAATTGGACAGCGAAGGACTTCGTGCCCGTTTCTTTTATTACACAGTAATAGACTTTTGTTTTGAGACTTGTAACAGACAATTTGAAACTTTTACGGCCCGATGACTTGACCGAGACAACGTGGCTTTGTTTGTGTGGGCTTATTATGTGTCATTTCCATATGTCATCAATAAAGCATTGGACGTTTTTTTGCATTACAAATTTTGCGCTCCTTGTTTTTCTTTCCTGTCTTGCACTTTATCAAAACAGCTATTTGTCTTACACACACTCACATATCATAATACAGGTCTACATCCACTCTGGATCCCACTGATAACGACTCTGCTACTTCTAGTTATGACTTCGAAAGTCCGGTCAACCAAGCCGAGGACGAAGGTGAGGATGATTGTGAAGTTCCTGGGGAACTTGCTAGACTGTTACTTCAGGAAGAGAGGGCCATACAGCCGCATGAAGAGCCAGTGGAATTAATAAATCTGGGTACAAAAGAAGATAAGAAAGAGGTCAAGATAGGTGCAAATCTGGAACCTAGTGTTAAGAAACGGTTGATACAAATGCTGCGTAACTATGTTGAGATCTTCGCTTTGTCTTATGAAGATATGCCTGGGTTGGATACAAATATTGTGGTACACCGCTTACCAACTAAGGAAGACTGTCCTCCAGTAAAGCAGAAAGTTCGTCGAATGCGCCCAGAGATGTCTGAGAAAATCAAGGCTGAGGTTATGAAATAGTTTGATGCCGGTTTTCTAGCAGTTACTTCCTACCCGCAGTGGGTTGCCAACGTGGTTCCGGTGCCGAAGAAAGATGGTAAGGTTCAGATGTGTGTGGACTATAGGGATTTGAACAGGGCGAGCCCTAAGGATGATTTCCCTTTGCCTCATATCGATGTTCTGGTTGACAACACCGCACATCATAAGGTCTTCTCCTTTATGATGGCTCCCTAAGACATGGAAAAGATAACCTTCGTTACACAGTGGGGTACCTTTTGCTACAAGGTAATGCCTTTTTGGTTGAAGAATATTGGGGCAACGTATCAGCGCGCCATGGTCACCTTGTTCCATGACATGATTCATCATGAGATTGAGGTATACATTGACGACATGATTGCAATGTCCCAAAATGAAAAGGAACACCTTTACCATCTTCAGAAGCTATTTGACATGTTGAAACTGTATAAGCTGAGGTTAAACCCGAACAAGTGCACCTTCGGGGTAAGGTCCGGTAAGCTGCTGGGTTTCGTCGTTAGTGATAAAGGTATTCAAGTGGATCCTGCAAAGTTGAAAGCTATACAGGAAATGCCAGCTCCCTGAAGAGAAAAAGAAGTCAGAGGCTTTTTGGGACGTCTAAACTACATTTCCCGATTCATTTCACATTTGACTGGTACTTGTGATCCGATCTTCAAGCTGCTGAAGAAAGATCAAGTGGTAAAATGGAATGATGAATGTCAAGCCGCTTTCGAAAAGATCAAAGAATATCTCCAAGAGCTACCTATTCTGATGCCTCCAGTTGAAGGGAGACCTTTGATCTTATACTTGACAGTACTCGACAATTCAATGGGGTGCGTGCTGGGGTAGTATGACGAGTCTGGCCAAAAAGAGCATGCTATTTACTACCTTAGCAAAAATTTTACCGACTGTGAGACCCGATACTCACTGCTTGAGAAAAATTGATGCGCTTTGGCATGGGCTGCTCGCTAGCTGAGACAGTATATGTTGACTCACACTACTCTATTAATATCAAAGATGGACCTAATTAAGTATATCTTCGAAAAGCCTGCCTTGTCCGGAAGAATAGCAAGATGGCAGATGATCTTGACTGAGTATGACATTCAATATAAAACCCAAAAGGAAATCAAAGGGAGTGTGTTAGTAGATCATTTGGAACATCAGGCAGTGGATGATTACCAGTCTATGAACTTCGAATTCCCGGATGAGAACATCATGTTGGTAACCGACTGTGAAATACCTGGACCAGATGAAGGACCTGAGGAAGGATCCCGATGGTCTATGTATTTTGATGGAGCTTAAAACGCTTTGGGTAATGGCATTGGCGCCGTGATCATCTCTCCTGAAGGTTGTCATACTCCGTTCACCGCCCGATTATGTTTTAGCTGCACCAACAATATGGCGGAGTATGAAGCGTGCATCATGGGCCTTCAAGCAGCTATTGACCTAAGGATTAAGTTCTTGAGTGTATTCGGAGATTCCACTCTCGTGATCAGTCAGATCAAAGGCGAGTGGGATACGAAACACCCAAATCTTATTCCTTACAAAGAGTATGTACTGACGTTGCTTCCACACTTCGAGGAGATAACCTTTGAACATTTACCTAGGGAGGAGAATCAGTTGGCGGACGCGTTAGCTACCATGTCTTCTATGTTCAAGGTTAAATGGGACAATGAGGCTCCCCAGATTACCATTGAGAGGTTGGACAAACCCTCACATTGCTGTAACATTGAGACTGAAGAGGTAACAGATAAACCCTGGTTTCGTGAGGTAAAAAGATATCTTGAGGCTCAAGAATACCCCGATGGTGCATCTGTTAATGACAAGAAGTTTCTGAGAAGGTTCGCGACAAAGTTCTTCATCAGTAATGGTATCCTTTACAAGCGTAACCATGATTCAACCTTACTGCGGTGTGTGGATAGGTGCGGGGCAGAAAGGATCATGGCAGAGTTACATGAAGGTACTTTCGGAACTCATTCCAGTGGACATACCATGGCAAAGAAAATCTTACGGGCAGGATACTATTGGTCTACTATGGAAGCCGACTGTTATCAGCATTCTCGGACCTATCAAAAGTGCCAAGTCTATGCTGATAAGGTGCATGTACCTCCAGTTCCTCTGAATGTTTTGACGGAACCTTGGCCTTTTGCAATGTGGGGTATCGATATGATTGGTGAGATCAGACCTACTGCGTCCAACGGGCATCGTTTCATCCTGGTAGCCATTGATTACTTTACAAAGTGTGTTGAAGCAACTTCCTTTGCTACTGTAACCAAGAACATTGTGGCACGGTTCATTCGGCATAACCTGATCTGTTGATATGGTGTACCAGAGAGGATCATTACAGACAATGGTATAAATCTCAACAATACAATAATCACCGAGCTCTGTAAGCAGTTTAAGATACAGCATCACAGCTCTTCTCCTTACCGGCCGAAGATGAATGGGGCTGTTGAAGCGGCTAATAAGAACATCAAGAAGATTGTGCAGAAGATGACGGTGACATACAAAGACTGGCATGAGATGTTACCATTTGCTCTCCACAGGTATCGCACCTCAGCGCGGACGTCAACAGGGGCAACACCTTATTCCTTGGTATATGGTATGGAGGCAGTCTTTCCCATTGAAGTTCAAATACCCTCTCTTCGGATTATGAAAGATGCAGGTTTGAGCGAAGACGACTGGATCTAGACCCGGCTTGATCAGCTGAATTTAATCGACGAAAAAAGACTTACTATTATTTGTCATGGTCAGACGTATCAAAAACGGATGATCAAGGCATTTAACAAGAAAGTTAGACAACAAGAGTATCAAGTCAGGGATCTGGTTTTCAAGCGCATCATACTGCCACAAGGTGATCCCAGGGGTAAGTGGACCCCTACGTACGAAGGGCCATTTGTGGTTAAGAACATTTTATTAAGAGGAGCTATGATTCTAACCAACATGGATGGTGACGACCTTCCTCACCCCGTCAATGTAGACATAGTGAAAAAATACTATGCATGATCAAAGACTTGCTAGGTTGACTGGCCTAGGCAAAAATAAGGGCTTCCCGGTGAACCAAAAGGGTTCGGGCAAAAATAAGGGATGAAAATGAGAAAAAACTACACCCGACAAGTCGAAAACCTGAAAAGTCGGCTTGGGCAAAAAGGGGTATCCCGGTGGACTGAAAACCCGAAAGGGCGGTCCAGGAAAAAATTAGGGATCAAAGTGTAACACTATGTCTCATTGGATCATCTTGCAACCAGACTTCGGTATCGACTATCAAGCTCGGACGACACCAACCAATCTGACCTACCTTCAACCAAGTAGCAAAGTGATGAGACGCTCAAAGACATAGGGGCAATAGCAGAGTTCGAACCCAGTGGGATTGTCCACATAGCTGTTTTTCTTTGTTTTTCACAAATTGTGTAAATTCTATCATTCGGCGGTGTTCTCTTACTAGGACGTCAACCTCTTGTACAAAAATGCCTATTTACAGGCCAACTTCAAAATCAATACGATTCATTTTCACAAAGAAGCTTCAAATTATTTTCCTTTTTCTGTTTTGTTTTGCAAGAACGTCTAATGATTCATTTTTGATATATGAATTCGAAAATAATTGTTGCTCACAAATATTTACATGCGAAACAAAAGACAATTACTCGTAATATCAGAAACCGGGGCAAACAAGAAATGTCTGAGCCTTACAGTTGCTCTATCCATCAGGTACATGGATAAACCTAGCTGAAGAATATGAATATGGTACATTCACTTCCTGCAGAGTAAGAAAAATACAGTATTATCAACTCTCCCCGCTGAGGCTCGCAACCGCGAATGAGTCGGTAAGATTCTCCCCAAGCAGAGCTTATCTATCACCAGCACTAGAAGATTATCCCTAGTAGAGTCTGGAGGATTATCCCGAGTAGAATCTGGAAGATTATCCCTAGTGAAGTCGCCACTAAAATATTATCCCCAACAGAGTTCTTTTATTTCACAAACAGGAAATTCATCCCCAACAGAGTTTATCATCACCAGCAACGGTAATTCATCCACAGCCGAGGGTTACTTCTCCAAAATCAGAAAATCCTTAGCAAAGCATCTTTTCCCCACAGAGTCATTCTCTCACTAATATATTCCCCAGCAGGATTATTCTCCCAATCATCTTCGGTCGTTATCCCCAGCGAACGAAACTCTTTCTCTCTCCAATAGCAATCCGGAATTTATTTTCCCCCAACTAGAGAATATCATAAAACATTGCATGTCCATACATCATGACATATGCATACGCATCATATAGCACAATCTCATTTATTTTGAGAACATCATTGCTTGATACATGTCATACAGCTAACCTTTACCTTTCAGGAAAGATACAATCAAATTCTCACAAAACTCAAGCTATGAAGCCCGGGTACGACTGGATAGTATCTTGATCTCTCCCTCATATTGTGAAGCCCGGAGAACGACCGGATAACAGTATCAGACTACCGTGAAGCCTGGATTACGACCAGATAGTGGTATCTCTTAAAAGCAAGCTATGAAGCCCGGATTCCACCGGATAATAGTTTAATCCCCAGCAAGCCGTGAAGCCCGGACTACGACCGGATAGCAGCTTAGCAAGTTACCATGAAGCCTGGATTCGACCAGTTAGTGGTATATCATAAACACAAGTCGTGAAGCCCGAATTACGACCGGATAACAGCTCAACAAGTTATTGTGAAGCCTGGATTACGACCAGATAGCAATACAAGACTATGAAGCCTGGATTACGACCGGATAATGGTAGAAGATGTTGTGAAGCCTGGATTACGACCAGATAGAAACCAAGAATACTACGAAGCCTGGATTACGACCAGATAGTGGTATATCTTTAATACAAGTTATGAAGCCCGGATTCAAACGGATAGTATCTTGATTTCTCAGAACACCATGAAGCCTGGATTCGACTAGATAATGGTATAAAACATCGTGAAGCCTGGATTACGACCAGATAATAGTACAAGACACTGTGAAGCTTGGATTTCGACCAAATAGCAGTTTACATGGACAATTACTAAGAAGCCCGGAGTCGACCGAATATTAGTGTGCCCTAAATTCAAGTTGAGGTCCGGATGCGACCGGATAACATTTAAATTCCTTCTGAAGCCTAGATTACGACCAGATAAGATTCGAGAAATTGCGAAGCCTGGATTACGACCAGATAGCAAGTTTAATCTCATCTCCCCAGTAAGTCACTGTAAATCCTGGATTACAACCAGATAGTAGTCAGTCTTATTACTATGAAGCCTGGATCACGACCAGATAGTAGTTCATTCTCACCTCTTTAACAGAGACGATTCCTCAGTAGAATACCGGACGACCGAAGCTCCTAAAATTCAACTTTTCTTAACAGAGATGATTCCCCAGTAGAATAACGGACGACCAAAGCTCCTAAAATTCCGCTTCTCTCAAGATAGAGATCAGCATTCCCCAGCCGAATCTTCCTCAACAACAGGTATACAAGCTCTCGCTAAGGAATATCTTGGGCGATCGACACTCCTTTGGATGGCATCTTTAAGCCCATTCCATGTTAGCAATTTCCAAATGGCATCTGTAAGCCCATTCCTGACATCACAAGACAAATACCACATCATGTGAGTGCAAATTTCTGGGCACTCTAGTGTTCAATCATCTTCCACCTTCAGATCATGAAAGGAAGACAAGCCAATCGAAATCTTCAAGTTTAAGAAGATTGAACAGGGGCAGCTGTTGTACCCCAAAATTTTCCCTCCCATATTTCTCAAAACATTTCAAGTGAGGTCCTTAAGTTGCTCAAGGAAGTCCAAGGATTGACCAGACAAGCTCCCTCCTAAGGCAGTTTACCTCAAATTAGGGTTTCATGTTGCATCAAGATACTTGAGTCCAAGGGATCCCAAATTGTCACCACTGTCCTAATATGTTCTCAAGATCATCCATGTCAAGTTTCAAGCCTTGCATAGAAAATTTGCTCAGTCAATTGCTCAAATGCCTGAAAATCGACTATGCTAGGGCAAAAGTCAAATGTGGCCCACATACAGTCAAACTTCAAGATTTTTGGTCAACATCCTCATTTTGAAGTATATTTCATCATTTGATCAAGGGTTGATCATGATTCATCAAGGATTTCTCACATTTCATCAAGAACTAAAAGTTACTAAATTAGGGTTTTGTAGGAAAAGTCAACTCAACTTTGACCAAGCCTAACTTTCTCATACTTTATGATAAATGACCCATCCAAAGCTCATTTTGAAGAGGATGAAATGCTATACAATCCATCTTCAGCTCCCAAGTTCAAAATATGCACACACAAGAAGTTATGAATTTTGACATTATAGGTCATTTTGAAAAGTCAACAAAAACACATGTTTTGTCAAAGCTTTATACATGAGAATGGAATATCAAATTGAGATGAGAATAAAAGGGTTTCTTAGAGGATATCTCAAGCTTTCTAAAAAGTCCAAGAACACCTTCAAAGAGTCAAAGTTGAGGAAGTTATGCATTGGGGAAGTTGACCTTTTTTGCAAAATTGCCAAAAGTCAACTATGCCTAAAAATGCAATTTTTGCCAAATGGGCCCAATCTTTTGCATTTGTTTTGAGTTGGTAACATGGTCCACGAGCTCTAGCCTTTGCCACTTGTCATTATCTGGTTTTTATTATTTATTTTGATTTTTATTTGAATTAAATTATTGTAAATCAAAACAAATCATAGAAAATCCAAAATATTGAAAACTCAAGATTTTGTACATGTTTTAGGTCTTAAATTTCAGCTAGCATAAGATTGAATTCGTGTAAAGGCTTGGAGTGCAAAAAAAGATTGGTTTTAGGCTATTTTTGGAATGATATTCAAGTGTATCAAATCAAAATCAAATTCAATAATGGAGGAAGATTGTGATCATATTCGCAACCCTAATCCATTCCTCAATACATATGGAAGGTATGCAGACCTAAAACGAGGCTAGAAAGAGGCGTGTGAACCATAGCCAGACATGAAAAAACACCAAAAAGTGTAGACATGAATTCATACTTCCAGGCATCCTCAAGGCCTTCTAGCGATCCCAATCGCTTCCTGGGAGTGTAAGCAAGTGAAATCAATCAAGAACAAGGCTTTTCTAATACCAAAACGCGCTGTAAGTCATCCACGACCCCGATTCTTTCTTGAAATCGATTTGCGTAATTCTTGCACATTCATCACATTCTAATCACATATTATTGTTCACCATCATATTTGCAAGCTTTCTGTAATATTCAGTTGTGTTTTCATGAACTGTATAAGATTTCACCATTGTTAGGGTTTTTGGGTTCAAATTGGGATCTTGGTGTACAGGTGAAATTGGGCTACGATTAGGGTACCATGAAGTTCGTGAGACTGAGACGAATAGATTGGTACCATCACCATTGATTTATTGTGCTTGTACATGATTTTTGATATGCCTAGGGTTTTAGCTACGGAGAGTGTCCGTTGGTATAGGTCTGTTGTCTAAAACAACAGATCCTTGGAGAAGACGAAAACATGGCGGACAACCATTCACGTGTTTGAATTTCGCGCATTTTGGACTTAGTGTTTTTACTTTTCATATATTATCATTATTATTTATTGTATATACAAACAGAACAAATGGCGCAGTGGTAGTTGAGTGTGTAGAAAGAGCTTCAGGACCTGGGTTCGAATCCCAGGTCCCCCAATTTCTTGCATATTATTTTCCTTTTTAGGATCCAGCGCGTACATAAAGCCACCGACCACCACGGTCCATCATGATCCAGAGTGCCAAGTGTCCTGAGGGCCAGATCCAAAGGCCATCAATGGAGGAGCATCATAAGCCTAGTCAACGTGGAGCATGTGATCTTGAAGGTCAACGTGGACCTCATTCTTCTTGGGCCAGATTGATATCCACACACCCCAAATCTCCAAATCAGGCCCAAGTTTATTTTCTTTTTTCTTTTTATATCTTTGTTTTATTTTATTTATTTGTTTTTACTAACAAATTTAATTCTTTTTTTAACCAATAAAAAAAATCACAAAAATATATTTTTCAACCAATTCAATTTAGGATATTTATTTTTTATACAAAAAATTAATTAATTTAATTAGGTTGTTAATTTTAGATAACTTTAAATCCTTTTTGTAAATAAATTAAAAATGGTTAGAATAATTAGGGTTTTGTTTCTAACTTAATTATATTTTCTTTTTTCTTAAAAATAACCAAAAAACACAAAAATAGGACATATTTATTTTCATTAATTAATTTAATTAACTAATTAATTTTTGTATTTTATTTAGAAAACCTAATTCTTTTCTTAAAAATAATTAAAAACAACAAAAACAATTTTTCTTTTAATTAGGTTAGAAAGGGTCAAAACCCTAGTTCTCTCCCGACTTAAATTTCTTCGCGCGCGCTTTATTATTATTTTTATCCTATTGATGTAATTGTTCACAAGTTGTAATAGTTAATTAGGTATTTTATTTTCATTTAATCGATTTAGTTTTTAAGGGTTTGTTTTTGGCTATGTAAATACCCGAAGCCTTGTAATAGCGTAGTTTAATTTCTGCACTTTTATTTCCGCAAAATATTAAACTGTTAGATGTATGATATTAGGATGCATGATAAGAATGTATGTAAAATTTAAAACAGTTAGTAAACCCTAAATGTGCAAAGATAAATAATCTGAAATTGAATCACTCGCACATGCGCACTCCTAGGGTACATTCCCACTTGGTTGCCTTCGGTAAACAGTCATTGAGTATAGGATGCTTTAGTGGTCGTCCTTTTGTCCAAAGATCAAAGTTGCCTCGGAAAGGTTGCCTCGTATATTGTCCCCTCGAATAATTGATCTAAGACATTAGGGTTATTACTAAGACGTCCTAACATTACTTTAGTTACCGTACGTCCCTTTCGAATTGACTCTCAAAACTCCAACGATGGTGCTACCTACTCACTAATAGTGGGATAACGCTGTCTAAAGGAAACGAACATAGAACGATTCTTTTTTCGAGTAGGTAGATTATTTCTTAAGTACTTGCTCAATCAAAACAAACTTTTTCACACCTACACTCTTTTACAAACAAAGTTTTCAAAAACACTTCATTACACTCTTGAAGACAGAAGAAAGTGTTAAATCGAAGTCAAAATAAAAAATTTTCAAATCACACAAGCACACAAAGAAGAAATTTTGAAAATGATGAGCAAGTACCTAAGAGCCCGTAGATAACTACAGATATAAAGGGTGCTAATACCTTCCCTTTCTATAATCTACCCCCCGTACTCAGAAATATCTCGAAAAAGGAATTTTTCTGTGCTTTTTTCCTTTCCTTTGTTGGATAAAATAAAAGTCGGTGGCGAATCTTGCTTACCGCGACATTTTGCAAACACAAACGCAAAACGCAAACCAGCATTCCTTCAAAAACAGTCCCAGTTCTGGCCACCGTATCACAGAGTGCCCCCAAATTCATCAAAACCCAAAAGTTGCTAAATTAGGGTTTCATAGGAAAAGTCAACCAAACTTTGACCAAGCATAACTTCCTCATACTTTATCATAAACTTTCCATCCAAGGCTCATTTTGAAGAGGATGCAATTCCCTACAACTCATCTTCATCCCACAAGTTCAAAATATGCACTCATAAAAAGATATTAATTTCTACATTATAGGTCCTTTTGAAAAGTCAACAAAAACACCTTTTGGGTCAAAGCTTCTTACATGAACATGGAAGACCCAATTGAGATGAAACTAAAAGCGTTGTTTAGGGGATATCCTAAGCTTTCTAAAAAGTCAAAGAACACCCTCTTAGGGTTAAAATTGAGGGAGATATGTATTGTCAAAATTGACCAATTTTTGGAAATGTGCATGAAGTCAATATTGATCAAAATGACATTTTTTCTAAACGGGACCATGTTTTCTTGTTTGAAACTTGTTCCTAAGATGACCCACGACCCCTGAGCTTATCCACCTATTATTTTATTATTTTTATTATTATTTTTTATTTTTTATCCATTTAAATCAAAATAAATCAATTTAAATAGTAGAATAATCAAATAAAATGAAAGATTTGATTTTATGAGCATATTATGAGTCCATGAACATCTAGCAAATAAAAAATTCGTGCAAGAGCTAATTGATTGGAAAAGATCTTAATTTGGTCTATTTTGGAAACAAATCATACAAGGCAAAGAATAAAATCAAATCTCCATAATTTGCAAACATATGATCAGTTTTTGTTGACCTAAATCATGTTATGATATATACACAACATTTCCAAAGCATAAGAGAGATTTTTGGGTCGTGAAAACAAGGAGGTTAACTTCAATTTTTTGTCAAAAAAAGTGCTGATCACATATTCCTCCATAGACTGATTCCAGTAATTCCAAGACCAGTAATCCGTTCCTGGACATTTCTTGAAGTTATTCTGATCGTCCTCCAACCTTAAAACCTTCATAAATCACGCCTCACAGTGCTACGGTTTGCATCTTTTTTCAAGATTCATTTTCAATAATTTATCCATCATAAACATGTTTTGATCATATATCCATGCTTGCTATCATATTTGCAATGTTTTTGATTAGTTTGATTGAAGTTTAAGTGCAGGAATGGCACAATGCCATTGTTAGGGTTTTGAGGTCCCAAATTGGGAATTCCATATAGAGGAAAAATTGGACAAAATCAGGGGTACTATCATGCTTAGAAGATGATTTGCAATTGATCCATGTCTTTGGTTTGAATTTATTCTGCTTGTGCTGCGTTTTTGAATTTTACAGGTTTATGGCTACGAACAAAATCTGTCACTATAGCTTTTAGTGACGGAAACGACTGTAGGTAAAAGTGTGGCAAAAAACAACAGTTGTGCGGAAGAAGACAATTAGGTGGCAGAATCCCATTGGGTGATTTAAATCACGCCCGCGTTTGGTAAAGACCACTTTATTTCCTTTATATTTTATTTATGTTATTATATTTACAACTAACCATCCCAGCATTTTATTATTTTCTTAACGCTTATATGCAGATCTTGTGCACCACCCATTCTAGGCGCCCACTATACACCCTGATCTCAACCATTGGATTCATCATCAATCTAGATCCAACACCCATCAATAAAAGACTATGGTGCACCCCCCAGGCTGGCACAACGCTGGATCTCACGTGGGACTGGGCTAAGCAAGGAATTTGGGCCTGAACAATTCAACATACACCCCCTTTCAGCAATACAGGCCCATTCTTTTCTTTTCTATTTTAATTTTTCTTATTTTAATTATTTCATTAATTATTTTCTTTTTTACAAAATAACCCAAAAAATAATTTTTTTATTAAATCAAAAATCACAAAAACATCAAAAATTATTTTTTCATAAAATATTTTATTTCGTTAATTAATTAGATTAATTTAAGTTAGGGCAATTTAATTTCTTTTTATATAATTTAAAATAATTAGAAATTAGGGTTTAATTTGTACATAACCTAATTTTTCTCAAAAACTAACCCAAATCTTTTTTCAACTAGATTTTTAGGATCCTTAATTTTTCTCAAGCACGCTCTAGGTTCAAGGTAAGTCTTTATGACTTTGCTTGTTTTTCATTCTGAACATTATTAACATGTAAATATCATAGTATTAATGTTGTATATATCATTGCATGAATAGAAAAACTATGGATCAGAACTTCTTGATTAGGGTTAGACTCAGATTTAGGATTAGCACTTCTATAAACGGTTGTGCTATTATCCTTCTGATTTGCTGTTTATTAAGAATTAAATAAATTGTTGATGTGCTGATTAAGAGTTGAAGTATGGTATATAACTTCTGATGTTCACTCACAGCTTTAGCATAACACAAAACTTCTGAGTTCTCCTCGCTGTTTAAACACACTGAACTTATGATATTCACTCACTGATAACACGCTGAATTGCTGATTATTCACTCACTGTTTTAACACTTAGAACTTCTAATTTTCATGCGCTGATAACATGCTGAACTGCTGATTGTTCGTTCACTATCTTAGCACCATACAGAACTTCTGAGTTATCCCTACTGTTTTGACACGCACAGAGCTTCTAAAGTTTTCTCATTGTTCTAACATTCAGAAGTTTAGCACATATCAATCCAGAACTTCTGTGTTTTCCCTCTAAAGTGTCTTGCAGGACTTCAGAGTGTACCAATCCAGAACTTCTGATTCCATTGACGTTCGTTTATGAGTCATCACGCGCCTGGCTTCATAACTTCTGATCCCTATTGTTTTTCTTGTAGTAGCATGCTATTTTCTATCTTTCATTTATTTTCCTTTTCATCATTTTTAATATTAACATAAAAAGACATAAAAATATTTTTCTTTTATTAATTCATTTCTTTTTCATTAAGATAAAAAACCATTTTCTAAACAAGTCCATTTCATTATTATATTGTACATTTCAATATGGTTGTAATAGTAACTTAGGACTTATTTTTTACTTGCAACCCCCATTCATAAATATGTACCCCCATCCCTAAAATATTGTAATAGCGTAGGACTTTACATTTATGCAATTTATCGCTTTTGAATGTAAATGCTAGTAATTAGGGTGTGTATGGCAAGACATGAAATTGACAAATAGATCACCCTAATCAAGACTAAATGCATGCAATCAAACACACTTTGCGCACATGCACCCTTAGGGTAATCTCACTTGTTGCCTATTGGAAAAATAGTCATGTCCCTCGAACATGGGTGTTTTAGCAAAACACCCTCGATGAAAGATCGTAGTCCTTCGATGAAAGATCATAGTCCCTCGATGAACGATCTAGTCCCTAAACGACATTGCTAAAACGTCTCATAAGTTGCCTTATATGTATTCAAACGTTCCAACACTCATCCCTTCACATCTGAACCATGGGGCTTCTTACCAAATCAATGGTAGCATAACAACATCTAAAGGAGGAGGAAAAGCACATTTAAGACCTTTTGAGTAGGTAGGATCGCTCTCAGTTGCTCGCTTGCTCACAACAAAAACATTTTTATCTACCTACACTCTCATCTTTGAACTATTTTCGAAACAAACACTTTGTATGCATTCTTATAGAAACGAGAATGATTACAAAGTTACATTTTCAAAATACTTTCAAAAACACATCTCACAAACACTTCTTTGAACTATTTTTGAAACAAACACTTTGTATGCGTTCTTATAGAAACGAGAATCACTAAAAGTTACATTTTCGAAATACTTTCAAAAATACACACCACAAGCACATTTAAACAAAAGCAAGTGATCTAGCAAGTAACTAAGAGCCCATGGAAAACCATGGATGAAAAGGGTGATAATACCTCCCCTTTTCATAATCTACCCCCCCCCCCCCCCCCCCCCCCCGAACTCAAGAAAACATCTCTAAAGGTCTTTCCGGTGCTTTTTCACCTTTCCTTTTGGATAAAAGAAAAGTCGGTGGTGACTCTTGCTAAACCACAACATTTGCAAACACAAACGCAAAGCCTCAAGTCAGTTCTCCCACCGTATCACATAACTGGCGACTCTGTTGGGGAATACTTAAAAATGGGGTTACCTTAGGGTTAGATCACCTTTACTTGCTTTCATTGTTTTATTTGTATGCTTTAAGTTATTATTCTCTGTTTGGGCTTGCTTTGATCCTCCACCCGGATCTGGGACACCTTTTAGGTAAGTAGCAATAGATTGTGGAAACTGTACAGCGTAGACCGATATGGTTGAAGCAATGGCTACGTTAATGTGACGCATTTGTGGGTACCGGTATCCCTCGTGGTGAATCGAGGAGAATACGAGGCCACTGAGTGGCGTCATGAAGCACTAACTGACTTTAGAACCCTAATTGAACTAACTTGGTCATTAGGACGTAGTGAGATAACCGGTTTCGGTGTAGAGCTGAAAATTGGTTGATACTCGATACTACACTCATTGAGACCGGACTTTTGGGATATCTCGGCCGCAAGAAAAGATTGATTATGCTGAGACAATGCCTAAGAGAAAAGTCAGTGATATTGAGATCCCTTAGAACCCGGATACTATTAACTAGGACAGGTTGAGCCAACTAAACGTCAAGAGGGTTCTTACCTACAAACTTCATGCAAGCCTAAAACATAGGGACTTGTCTACTTTGTGTGAATATGATTATTTGTATATAAACTTGCTTACCTCGCATATTTGTACATAACATCATAACATCACACCATAGCATTTTCAATAACATTGAACCATAGCATTTCTAGGATCTCAAGGGTCTTTGATGCAGGGTCACATTGAACCAAACGTCTATCAAGGGACAAGAGGATTTATTTCCCTCTAGCTGAACACCATCAAAAATCAAGTCCAACAAACCGGATTCAAGGGATATGACCCACTCGATATGGTGAGCTTGACTCTTGAAAAAGGACTCTCAATGACACGAAGTTTCTTCAATCAAGCTACAATCAAATTCTAAAAATTTCTTATTTACCCCGCGAGATCCTTGAAAACATTGCATGCATATCATACACATCATTACAGGTACCATTACTAGTTTCTCACCTTCTTCGCTGTTTATTTCAGCAAAAATGTCTTCCGAACAAAGCATCAAGGACCTTCAAGCACAAAACGCCCAGTTCCAACAAATGTTCATAAATCTGCTAAAAGGGCAGGAGGATCTGAAAACCCTCATCCTGCAAGAGTAAAAGAAAAAGAAGAAGGCTTCCGGTATTCTGAATATAGGCAGAAGATTTAGAGGGACGTTGAAGCAACAAGTCAATCTGACCTCTTCATCTAAGGAAGGGGAGAATCAAGAAGAAGAGACAAGGGAGAAAGATACCAGTCCTGAAGTTTCTGACAATGATACTGATTATAACGATGAGCAGTATCCTCCCACTGAGGATAGATACAAGTAGATGGAAGATCACTTGAATGCTATGGAGGTCCAGAGGATACATGCGTTGGATTTCAAAGAATTGGGATTGGTGTCGGGAGTGGTCATCCCGCAGAAGTTCAAAGCTCCAGTTTTCGCTAAGTATGATGGGGTGTCCTGCCCAAAACTCCATCTCCGCTCTTATGTCATAAAGATCCAACCCCACACCGCTGATAGAAATATGTGGGTTCATTTCTTTTAAGATAGTTTGTCAGGGACTCAGCTTGTACGATTCTATCAACTGGAGATAGCCAATGTCCGAAACTGGGAAGATCTGGCTGTTGCTTTTTATAAGCAGTATCAATATAATGCTGACCTTGCTCCTACTCGTACTCAACTCCAGAGTATGTCCATGGGGGAGAGTGAAGGCTTTAAGGACTATGCATAAAAGTGGAGAGATCTGGAAGGGAGAGTCCAACCCCCTTTGTCTGATAAGGAGTTGTTGGATATGTTCCTTGGTACGTTGTTTGTTCCGTTCTTCAATCACTTGATTGATAGCTCCTTAGCTGGTTTCATAGAGATGATTCTGACTGGAGAAAGAGTATAAGCTGGGATTCGGAGTGGTAAGATCCAGAAAAATACCTCTTCGAGTACAGAGAAGAAGTCATTTGGTGGCAAGAGGGAAGCCAATGCTGTGCACAGCCAGAAGGGGCGTAGCAAGGCAGACTACCACCAATCTGTGGGAGCAGTGCTGATCTCTAATTTCGCACGTGCACAACGACCACAACAACGAAACAATCAGCCAAGGGTGGAAAGACCTCGAAGGCAGTTCACCCAAATCAACATGCCATTGTCACAAGCATTACAACACATGTTGAAGATGAATCTGATTATGGTTAGAAACCCTCATCTGAACCCTAAGACTTCTTCTCCTAACTACAACCCGGGTGCAAGGTGTGCTTATCATTCTGGTAGCCCAGGGCATGACACAAACAACTGTTGGGCTCTGAAGAACAAGGTCCAAGACATGATTGATGCCAAGGAGATCGAGTTTGACCCTCCGGAGACTCCAAACATAATCATTGCTCCTATGAAGAATCATTGAAAGCTTTTGTTCATTTGAATTTTCAAGTTGTAATTTCTCTTTTGTTATTCAAACAATTATCTATTAATGTCAAACTTTGTTTCATTAATGCATTGCATATGTTTGTCTTGAATTCATCCGTTCGTTTTCTCTATATTTAAAATATGCCTTTTACTCTCTTTATGGCATTCAACTCTTGCTAAAAGATACAAGCCTTTAGAGGGAGGATGACGAAAATAATGCCATAATCTCATACAATATGCTTTTGAACAAGACCTTGCTGACGATATACATGCATTTTTTTTCAAATCCTAAACACTAGAGTTATAAGGAAGATAATCCCTAGTCAACCCCTTCGAGCCAAAGAAGTAGAAGTTTTTTGTTTTAACACAAATTGAAACCTTTAATCAAAACCTGGGGCAGGGTAGTCTCAGTTAATTCAAACGCGCGTTAAGCCGCAAACTCTCATCTCGTAATACAACGAATGATGTCAAGAAACATTCCTCTGGAATCAAAAGACGGTGATGGTTCCCTATCACATAGGCAGTCATTATCTCTCAAAAAAAGAAAATCCCACTAAGTCAAAACCTACGAAGGAGACTTAAAGAAAACTGGGGCATCCCGCTGACTGTAATCTAAAAACAAGAATAGTCTGGCAAAAATTAGGGATAACAAATCAAAAGAAAGAGGTCACTACAAATCCTCGACAACATGAAAAATATTGCAAAAATGACTGCCTTCCGAAAAACCTAACTTGTCTGAACCATCACTAAAATGTCTTTCCAGACTCAATTGGAGTTCAAACACACAATTAGGTGACTTTAGGACCGAAGAACATCATGAAGAACGAGCGGATACAAATACACTTTGAGCCTTTATCCTTTGTTTCTTAAAACCGTGAACCAAGCCAAGTTACAACCCTTCAAAAGTCCTAATTGAAGCACGGGTTAGTTCGAAAGCATACTATTACAAAAGGTATCCTGACTCCTGTAAGGCTTTACTCAAAATCCAGAGTTGAATTACAAACTTCTTTACTTGCTAAAAATGCATTTTTCAAAACTTCAAGACAAACATAAACTTTTCATTACTTGAATATCACTGTTTGCATATGGATATTTGTTTGACAGCAGAGAAATTCATACAATATCCAGTGAACGAAATCTCTCTCAGTGAAAAAAATTAATTCAAGTAGAATGACACTCCCATTGACAAATCTCCTATCAATAGGGGGGAATGACATGTCACTATCCGAGCACACATGAGGCAGTCCAGTCAAGATTCCAAGAAATCTCTAAAGAAGTACAGAATAACCAGGGACAGGTCTCCATCTCCATTACTTGGGGAATTGAACGCCAATCTCAGCAAAGGGTTACGTACAATCAAACATTTCTTGGCAGTGCCACAAACACTCACTACTAGGGGCAGTGACAAATCTCCCCAACAATCCTTCTCATAGGATGATTCTCCAGCCAGATTTTCAATCTCTGAAAACCTCTTCCCAACTGAGTCGACTTCAAGAATCCTCGAGGATTTCTTCCAGTGAAGTCGTCACCTCTCCAACAGACTAAGCAACAGGGTTTATTTCCCCAACAAACGCCAGGATTCCCCAGTTTGAGTTGGCCTCTCCGGCTACTACAAATCAAAGGACCACAACTCCTCTTCCCCAATAGACTACTCTACAATCCCTAATAGGTTACTGTGAAGCCTGGACCCAACCAGAAATTAGTTCAACTTCGACTCCCTAGTAGAGCAACGGACAACCGAGACTCCTGAACATTTTCCCCCAAGCAGGAATCAATACTCTCCACAAAGTTCTAAACTTTCCCCGACGGAGTTCTCCTCAACAAAACAGGAATCCTTGGTGGAAATATTCTAAGAAAATTTTGAAGACTCACCTACTCTTCAACAGCAGTCTGGGATTTAATGACTCTCCAGCATTTGTCAAGGATTTATTTTTCGGACAAAGATACATTCAAATAAACATCTCACATTTCATATATCATATTACATACATGACAAGTGCACACGACACAATCTCATTTATTTTTTAGAACATCATGACATCATGCATTTCATACATCATGACATTACATACAACTAACATTTTACCTTTTTCAGGAAAAGGTCAATCAACAGATGGCTACCATCAACCTTTTCAAGTTCCAGATTAATACCTGTAACAAGCCAGGAAAACTATTTGTGGACGACTGATTGTAGATTAATACATGTAACAAGCCAGGAAAACTATCTACATGAAGAGATTGAAGATTAACACCTGTAACAAGCCAGGAAAACTATCTTTCTTTCTCAAGTCAGAGATTAATACCTGAAACCAGACATGACAACTATCTCATCAACCAACCTTTTCAAGTTCCAGATTAATACATGTAATAAGCCAGGAAAACTATTTGTGGACGACTGATTGTAGATTAACACCTGTAACAAGCCAGGAAAACTATCTACATGAAGAGATTGAAGATTAACACCTGTAACAAGCCAGGAAAACTATCTTTCTTTCTCAGGTCAGAGATTAATACCTGAAACCAGACAAGAGAACTATCTCATCGACCAACCTTTTCAAGTTCCAGATTAATACCTGTAACAAGCCAGGAAAACTATCTACATGAAGAGATTGAAGATTAACACCAGTAACAAGCCAGGAAAACTATCTTTATTTCTCAGGTCATAATACCTGAAACCAGACAAGACAACTATCTCATCGACCAACCTTTTCAAGTTCCAGATTAATACCTGTAACAAGCCAGGAAAACCATCTGTGGATGACTGATTATAGATTAATACTTGTAACAAGCCAGGAAAACTATCTACATGATGAGATTGAAGATTAACATCTGTAACAAGCCAGGAAAACTATCTTTCTTTCTCAGGTCAGAGATTAATACCTGAAACCAGACAGGACAACTATCTCATCGACCAACCTTTTCAAGTTCCAAATTAATACTTGTAACAAGCCAGGAAAACTATCTGTGGATGACTGATTGTAGATTAATACCTGTAACAAGCCAGGAAAACTATCTACATGAAGAGATTGAAGATTAACACCTATAACAAGCAAGGAAAACTATCTTTCTTTCTCAGGTCAGAGATTAATACCTGAAACCAGATAGGACAACTATCTACTCGACCAGCTCAAACAACCCAACCTTCCGATACAGTTCAGATGCGCTCCAGACACGGACGCCATGCTAATAATCATTTTAGTTCCAGCTTTCAGATACAGTCCAACAATCATTTCTGGATGGCATCTTTAAGCCCATCTCCAACAACTATCCATTATCTCTCCAAATGGCATCTTTAAGCACATTCCCTACATAATCAACTAACACATCTTCGAGTGCAAATTTTCTGGGCACTCTAGTGTTCAATCATCTTTCACCTTCAAGTCACGAATGGTGGACTCACCAATCTAACTCTTCAGGTGTAAGAAGATTGAACAGGGGCAGCTGTTGTACCCCAAAATTTTCCCTCTCATTTCTCAGGGAATCACCCTGGATCTTTAAGTTTGCTTTCATCCAATTCCAAGCCTTGAACTGCAATTTTTCAAGGAAATCATCCATAAGGGCAAAATGGTCAAAAGCACATTGAAAAGTCAAACTTTGACTTTCAGATGAAATCAAGTTCCAAGAATCATATTTCATTAAGGCATGAAATTGGTTCATCAAAAATCAAAAGTCAGAAGTTACTTTGAAAATCAAATTTTTTAAACATTTAGAAACTTTTCTAAGTGTCTAGAGAATATGACACTTCAGAACTTTTGATCCAGCCTCTATGCAAGTGCAGTCAGAAGTTGCAAACACGGTTCAGAACATGACGCTTCAATCAGAACATGCAGAAGCGATGCTATTTGGTCAGAACATGATGCTTCAGCCAGAACATGATTCTTCAGCATATGAAGGCTATGTTCAACGCTCCGGTCAGAAGATGCCCCTTCAGCATTTGGAGGTTATGTTTCTGATCTTCTGCAATCAGAACATCACCAAATCCCAAGACCTTGTTTAAACAACCTGCTACACTATTACAGTACAGTACTCTAACCAGCAGTTAATCCAGTCCACGCCTGCATCTTCAAAAATCTTGTATTTGTACCAAGTACAAAAAGCTGTGATCAAAAAGCAATGGAATAGTGTGCCAAAAAAGTTTAAATCCCATCTGTTTTTCCCCCCAAAACCACAACAAATTCATCTATAAATAAGTGGCTCCATCACACTTCCAAGGGGCTGGCTTTTGGAAAGAGAGAACTATTAAAAGAGAAAAAGAAACCTATGAAACCCTTCATAAAAATCAAGATTTCCCAAACAAAAAACCAAACCTTTGTTCTTCCCTTTGAATCAAAGAACTTGGAATTTTCTCTTCCGTTACTCTTGCTGATTCCAGAACATCCAAAGGCAGCAACTCAAAGCTTCAAGCACACTCCAGGTTCAAGGTAAGTCTTTCTGACTTTGCTTGTTTTTCATTCTGAACATCATTAACATGTAAATATCATAGTATTAATGTTGTATATATCATTGCATGAATATAAAAACTATGGATCAAAACTTCTTGATTAGGGCTAGACTCAGATTTAGGATTAGAACTTCTATAAACGGTTGTGTTATTATCCTTCTGATTTGATGTTTATTAAGAATTAAATAAATTGTTGATGTGCTGATTAAGAGTTGAAGTATGGTATAGAACTTATGATGTTCACTCACAGCTTTAGCATAACACAGAATTTCTGAGTTCTCCTCACTGTTTAAACACACTGAACTTTTGATATTCACTCATTGATAACACGCTGAATTGCTGATTGTTCACTCACTGTTTTAACACTTAGAACTTCTGATTTTCATGCGCTGATAACATGCTTTACTGCTGATTGTTCGTTCACTGTCTTAGCACCATACAGAACTTCTGAGTTATCCCTACTGTTTTGACACGCGCAAAGCTTCTAAGTTTTTCTCACTGTTCTAACATTCATAAGTTCAACACATAGCAATCCAGAACTTCTGTGTTTTCCCTCTAACGTGTCTTGCAAGACTTCAAAGTGTACCAATCCAGAACTTCTGATTCCACTGACGTTCCTTTCTGAGTCATCACGCGCCTGGCTTTAGAACTTCTGATCCATGTTGTTTTTCTTGCATCAGCATGTTGTTTTCTATCTTTCATTTATTTTCCTTTTCATCATTATTAATATTAACATAAAAAGACATAAAAATATTTTTTTTATTAATTCCTTTCTTTTTCATTAAGATAAAAAACCATTTCCTAAACAAGTCCATTTCTTTCTTATATTGTACATTTCAATATGGTTGTAATAGTAACTTAGGACTTATTTTTTACTTGCAACCCCCATTCATAAATATTTACCCCCATCCCTAAAATATTATAATAGCGTAGGACTTTACATTTCTGCAAATTATCGCTTTTGAATGTAAATGCTAGTAATTAGGGTGTGTATGGAAAGACATGAAATTGACAAATATATCACCCTAATCAAGACTAAATGCATCAATCAAACACACTTTGCACACATGCACCCTTAGGGTAATCTCACGTGTTGCCTATCGAAAAAATAGTCATGTCCCTCGAACATGGGCGTTTTAGCAAAAGACCCTCGATGAAAGATCGTAGTCCCTCGATGTTGCCCTCGGTAAAATGATCTAGTCCCTAAATGGCATTGCTAAAACGTCTCATAAGTTGCCTTCTATGACTATTCAAACGTTCCAACGCTCGTCCCTTCACATCCAAACGATGGGGCTTCTTACCAAATCAATGGTAGGATAGCAACATCTAAAGGAGGAGGAAAAGCATATTTAAGACCTTTTGAGTAGGTAGGTTCACTCTCAGTTGCTCGCTTGCTCATAACAAAGACATTTTTATACACCCACACTCTCATCTTTGAACTATTTTTGAAACAAACACTTTGTATGCGTTCTTATAGAAACGAGAATCATTACAAAGTTACATTTTCAAAATACTTTCAAAAACACATCTCACAAACACTTCTTTGAACTATTTTCGAAACAAACACTTTGTATGCGTTCTTGTAGAAACGAGAATCACTACAAAGTTACATTTTCAAAAATACACACCACAAGCACATTTAAACAAAAGAAAGTGATCTAGCAAGTAACTAAGAGCCCGTGGAAAACCATGGATGAAAAGGATGCTAATACCTTCCCTTTTCATAATCTACCCCCTGAACTCAAGAAAACATCTCTAAAGGTCTTTCTTGTGCTTTTTCACCTTTCCTTTTGGATAAAAGAAAAATCGGTGGCGACTCTTGCTAAACCGCAACATTTGCGAACACAAACGAAAAACCTTAACTCAGTTCTCCCACCGTATCATAGAACTGGGGACTCTGTTGGGGAATACTTAAAAAGTGGGGTTACCTTAGGATTAGATCACCTTTACTTGCTTTCATTGTTTGATTTGTATGCTTTACATTATTATTCTCTGTTTGGGCTTGCTTTGATCCTCCACCCAGATCTAGGACACCTTTTAGGTAGGTAGCAATAGATTGTGGAAACTGTACGGCGTATACCGATATGGTTGAAGAAATGGCTACATTAGTGTGACGCATTTGTGGGTACCAGGAAGCTAATGCAATGCTTACTTAATGCTGGGAGTATTTGAATCGTGCTAGAGAAGTCAAGGTGAAAGCTCTGTTTTTTGGTTATGGAAGTTGATGAAGATGATGTTACAGTCATGTAACAGGGTGTGGGGTTGTTTGTAGATGATGTTTAGGAACTTTTAGAAGTGAAAAGCCAAGAAACGCACGAGTGGATTCTGAGTTTGGAGATTTTGGTCAGAATATGCAACAATGGTGGTTTGTTATGAAGTTATGAGTTTAGGAGAGTTTGAGAGCTTGTGTATTCATGTGTTATGTTGCAATAGACTTGTGCATATGTATGGAAAAGGTTTGAGATCAATGTACTCAATATTTGAGTTCTAGCCTTTTGGCTCTATAGCTTGCTTTTGAAGAAAAGTTAGAAGACAAATCTCAAAGTGTTGTACAAGTACGATATGAGTTAATAGAGGCTTTAGACATATTGCTTTTGGTTTATAGGGGTTGTGTGTGCATAAATAACAACTGCAAGGCTCAAGAAGTTGACAATTTCAAAAGTGATGCTTTATCAAAATGGAAATGGCAACTTTGTGCCATAAATGTAAAATCATTTTGGACAAAGCTTAAACCAAGTGAATAAGGGCCTAAAGATTTATGTAAAACATTAATTATCGAGTGACAAAAAAGTTTGAGGCCTGCAAAGAAAAGACTATGCACCCTAGCATGGATTTGGTTCATGTTCATCCCAAAAATCTGCCTTGTAAAATAAGAATAGAACCCTAACTTCTTGCCTTCGATTTTCCTTGCTCAAGTATGATATCAATAAGTTCTTTGACATTTTAGAAAGCTTGTAACATACTAAACAACCTCTATGTTGGACATTTTTTAAGATTCATCTTGGAACTATATGAAAATTTTCCATGAAGTTAGGTCAAAATCCAACCTAAACTAGGGCAAAATTTCACTAAGTTTTCAAGTTTCATGAACATGTTTTCACAAAATCATAACTTGAAATCCAAGGATTTATAGAAAAAGTTATGCTCTATAATGTTTTAGATCTAATTGAGATATACAACTTTCATCTTGGAAGTTTCCTTTGAATCATCTTACATCATGGTGAAAATTTGGCTCAAAGTTATGAAAAACATGTGAGTTTCCAACACTTAGAAAATTTTCTAAGTTTAGAAATTTTGACTTTTCAAAATGAAATCTTGACTTTTTGATTTCTTGATGAAGAAGTTTCATATTTTGACATGTCTTGATGAATTGTGATCTTTGATACTTGATTTTGACCAAAAAGTCAAAATTTGACTTTTCAGTGTACAGTTGACTTTTTATCAGTTGACTGAAATTCATCTGTCAATCAACTAATCTTGAGAGATGTTTTGAGCCATGTCATTAGGTCAAAATGAAGAATTTTAATTATTGAGATCAAGTCTCAAACCAATAAGTCATTTGCTAGGTCAGAAATCAGAAATTGCACCTTCTCAGTCAAAACCCTAATTTTGACCATTTTACCCTTTTGATGATTTGATCAAATTTCTTGAGGAATTGTGATCCAAACTTGATCAAATGACATATATGAGTTCATGATGTTGATATGGATAAAAAATTATGAAGTTTGACTGTAAATTGACCATAGTTGACTTTTTCCCCAATATGGTTGATTTTAGGTCAACTGATTAATTGACTGAGCAAAAATGTGATCCAAGACTTGAAACTTGACATGAGAAATCTTGAAGGTCCAAAATGATCCATGAAAGTCATATGGGAATTAAAAGTCCAATTGTCCTTGTGCAAACCCAAACCCTAATTCTCAGTCATCAGTGCTTAAGGAGGTGTCTTAAGCTGATCAAACCTTGTGCAGTCTTGAATCAATGGAAATCTTGTGAGAGATTACTTGAGAAAATGAAAGGGAAAATTTTGGGGTGCAACATATCTCCCTGTGCATCTCTCTTATGAAGCTTACCTCGTAGGACCTGTTCAATACAGATGGATGTATCAAGTTGAACGTTTCATGGGTGATTCAAAGCGATCAATGAAAAATAAGGCAAGAGTTGAGGGATCAATATATGCATATTACTTGCATCGCGAAACATCAAAATTTTGCTCCCATTATTTCAATCACATGATGTTGACTCCAAGAATCATAAGGAACTAAGTTCACTTTATTGAAAGAAGTCAGTTCACCTTATCTGTTTTCGGTCGTCCTGGCCGTTCAGCCGAAAAGACAAGTGATCATTGGTTGTCTGAAAAAGAAATGCAATTTGCTCATGTTCATGTGTTGATTAATTGCCATGAAGTGAAACCATATCTTGAGTAAGTATATATATATATATATATATATATATATATATATATATATATATATATATATATATATATATATATATATATATATATATATATATATATATATATATATATATATATATATATATATATATATATATATATATATATATATATATATATATATATTAAATTACGTATATATTTATTACCTTTGAAATATCTTATTCTCTAACCTATTATTACTTTTTAAATAGGGCATTTAGTACCAACTATTTCCAAAGCACTGGCGAACAACCATCGACTGGTTACACTTATGCCAATCTTCTTGCATGGTTCAAACAACAGCTATCACTCATTGTTGCACCAAGTCCTAAAATAATCTATTTGAAGAGTTTGTCTGAAGGCCCTCATCAACGTGCAAATCAATGGCATACATACTTTGTAAATGGATATAAATTTCACACTAAATCATGGGCAGAAGGGAAGAAAACAATAAATAGTGGTGTAGTTGTAAAGGGAATTACAGAAGATGGTGAGGACGACTTCTATGGTTTTATCACACATATTTACGAGTTGGTATATAATTATATGGACTCAGAAAACAAAGTTGTCTTGTTTTATTGTGACTGGTATGATCCATCTTCTAGAGGAACAAAAATAGACAAAAAATACAACATTGTTGAGGTTCGAGTGGACATGAAGTACAAAGAGTATGACCCTTTCATAATGGCACACAATTTTAGGCAAGTTTATTATGGACCTTATCCTTCCATTCAACCACGAAAATAAGGATGGTGTGTTGCAATCAAGTCTAACCCAATAGGTCATATTGAAACTAGAGATGTAACAGAGTATGTGGCATTCCAAGATGATGAGATTTCACCTGTCAATGGGGATATTGAAATTGAGGAGATTGCAACCTTGTGTGATACTGCAGTTGAGGGTCAACAAGTTGACACCACTATTTCATTGACACCTATAGAAAAGGAGCATGAAGATTCAGGAGAGTCTAAAGACTATAATAACATATCTGATGAAGATAGTGAAGATGAGCATGAATGATGATTAATTTGTGTAATATTAATTTGTTTAATATAATTTGTGTAATATTATATTGCTCGTGTCTAACAACTCTTGGGTAATAATATCATTCTTTCCTGAATTATTATATATTATTCTTGTAAGTTTGATGTATCAATTATTTTATGTTTGTCTTTAAAAATAGAAAAAAATTCCACCCGACGTGAAGATAAGGGTAAGACCCCAGTAGATAATCCTTGCCGCAATCAATCGAGGTATATTATAGAAGACGTTCCTTACACGGCTAACCTTATTTCTATACCACAATCGAGTCAACAACCACATCATCCTCTTATGAATCCCATTCCATAATTAATGCATCCTACTCTACCACATATGCATCCCACTCCACCATCTATACGTCCCACTCCACCATCAATGCATCCTACTCTAGCACATATGCATCACACTCCACCATATATGCGTCCCCCTCCACCATTTATGCATCCTTCTCCTTCTATAATCACAGACATACTATCCACACCTTATTCTACATTTCCTGACATTTCCCCCTCATCTTTTCTTAGTCCTCCTGGACATACATCTTATATTCCCCAGGCTGGACCTAACACCTCCATACCTACTATAGATCCAACATTTACGCAGTATAGGGATCCAGGTGGTGGATCTAGCACGTCACATTCATCACCCATGCATTCTCCGCATGAGGAGCAGGGTGATGATGATGACCATGCAAAGCAGGTTGTTCAGGACGAGACTGGCCAAGAGCATAGGAATGCATGCATTTTGAGAAATGTATCACAAGTAATTAGGAAGAGGAATGGACGATTTGTCATTCAGCCAGAGGGATCATCGTAAGTGTTTATGTTTAAATTATAAATTTCAGTTGTTCGTTTATAATTAATACTAACTCATTTTTTGGTTGCTTAGATTTTACCCATCACATCAGGTAGCAGCTTGCATCACTGAGATCATTAAAGAAAAGTATATCAAATTTTGGCATACGTATGGTGTAGTTAATGGTGATGAGAGGGAGGCTTAGTTTAGGTTATTTCAGGTATAATCAACTTGTTTTAATCTTTTTGATCTTTGTTACCTTTATTAAAGTAATTCACTCAATCATGATTATAACTTTATTTCATATTTTTTGAAGGAGAAATGTTGTTGGGACCCTAGAGATGATATCTAAATAAGAGATAATTTTAACATTAAATGTGCTCAACGATTTTTTGACACGATGAGGCTTATTAGAATTACTTGGGAAAATAAACGCTTGCGTCCCCGTTGGATAAGTCCAGATGTATTTGAGCAGCTTATTTCCCATTGGAATTTTGATTCCTTTAAGAGTACATCTAAAAAGGCCAAGAAAAATAGTGCCTTTGAAATTGGCAGCTGCAACTACGCCTATGGTAGTATTAGTATTTCTGATGTTGCACAGAGAATGGTAAATTTAATTATTTTGTAATTAACTCAACAGTTTTAGATTTTGTTATAACTATTTTTTATGTCATCTAAGCGTGATGAAATAAGCAGAACTCCTCTTCTTAATGAGTTCCATAAGGAGACTCATCTCAAGAAAAATGGAGAGTTTGTTGATGAGCGCTCAAGAAAAACTCCAGTAAGTTTTCCTTAAACTTAGTCATTTTATTTATTTCTTTTGTGTCTAGCATAATTTAAATTGCAATAACACCTACTCTTTTTAATAGGAGGAGTATGAAAAATAGCTTGCCCTAAGATTATCACAACATCATGAATATACACCACCTCCATCGGGATTTCTCACTGATCCTAGTTTGAGTTTTTAGACTTGGTATGATGTATCTTGTGGGAAGAGAAAAAATGGGAGAGTGTATGGTGCTGGAGGTCTCGCCAAAACAATTCGGCAGCGTGATAGGAGTTTCATAATGCAAATTGATGATGGTGAAGAATCATCGACTCAACCTTCACTTACCCCCGACATGATGGAAACTATGAGATCATTAGCGCACTCTGAGGCTACCCGTGAAGTGGAAGCGAGAAATTTTGAAATAGAAGAATTAAAGAAGAGACAAAGAGAGATGGAGGAATAAATGAGAAGAAAAACTAGAAAATATGAGGAATCTATGCGTATTTTTCAACAACTTATGCAACAATTTGGAGGGCGTGATAATCAAGGGCAAAATGACAATGAAGACAATAACACCGATAAAGAAAATTAATCTTTATCAATAACACTTTTTATTTATAATTATAAATAATGTTCTTGTAATATTTTAATTTTAATTTTGTATTTTATTAATATAATATTAATTATAAATTATATTATTTATTATATTTAAAAATATATTACTAATATTATTAATATTGAATTTTTTTATTTTATTAAATTATAATTATGAAATTCATTGATTATAAATATAATAATAATAAGAAAACTAAATATGACGTTTATAATTTAAAAAATAAATTTTGGTTTTAAGCTTGGGTTAAACCCCCTAGCTAATGTAGGAGTAAAGCCCCTAGCCAATGGACAATCAAATTTTGTCTTTGGTGAGGGGTTTATCCTCAAGCTAATTGACTAGCTGCTTAGCTCCTCACCACTTGTCTGCGACCGGTGATTTAGTTCGGGGACATAACCCCTCACAAATGTTGATTTTGTGAAGTGTTTTTTTAGCTTAGTAAGGAGTTAACCTCTTAACTAAAGGGCTTTTTTCTTGTAGTGATATATATATATATATATACCTGAAATAAAATAGGTTTATTTATAGTATTATAGACAATTACAAACTGTGGCGAAGTGAGAAAAATTATAAAATAAATTATCAAATGAAAAATGAGCACTACTAAAAAAATGACATTTGAGAAAAGGTTTTTACATCAGGTATAAAAATATACGATGTAAAAAATAAAATTAAAAACATTTTACATCAGGTATTTATTTGCAATGATATAAACAATATGAAAAAAAAATATTTTTCGCTATCTATTACATCGGGCCATTTAATCCACCGATGTAAAAGGTTTCGTAAAAAAAACACGGTAGCAGTTTTGTAAATAAAAAACCAGGTGGCAGAATTGTAAATAAAAAACACGCTAGCTATTACATCGGTTCCTGCATTCCACCGATGTAAAAAAGAGGGTGACAGATTGGTAATATAAAAACATGCTAACCCTTACATCGGGCCATTTAATCCACCAATGTAAAAAACCTGAGAAACCTTACATCGGTCCTTTCGATAAACCGATGTTAAAAACCTCAAAATGTAACTATTACATCGGGTCAATTCTTGCACCGATGTAAAAAAGATAAGCTCCTATGAACCCTTACATCGGTTTATATGTCCACCGATGTAAAAACTAATATATATATATATATATATATATATATATATATATATATATATATATATATATATATATATATATATATATATATATATATATATATATATATATATTTGAGAAATAAACCCAGAATGTGCTTTATTTCGTTATTGTTCGTCCGTCTCAGCCCGAACCTTTACAACCCTCGATGTTACTCTGTCTGTCTCCGCCCGTATCCTCCCGTCTCCGCCCATTTCTCCAATGAACGCATCCGCCTACGAACGTTGTCCACCGTTCGCCCTCCCTCCGCCGTCTCCTCGCAGATTCACCGTCTCCTCACAGATCCTCCGCCTACGAACGATGCCCTACCATCACAGGCCGCCGAATCTCCAGTCGTCATATTTGCCGGTTGCACGAAGACGGAGGCGTTTCTCCAGCTGTCACACTGTCGCCGTCTTTGAAACCTCCTCCTCCATCCAACTACGATTCCGATACGAAATTTTCTATTTTGTTCAACTTCATTGTATATCTATGGATTTCTAAGAGTTATATATACAAAAAAGTTTTTAAGATATTCTTGTTTTTTTGCTTGCTACTGAGATTCATTATAAAAAATTAGAAGTACATAGAAAAATAATTAGAATATTATACTTTGAATCCATTACTTTGTTCATATCTGTTTTTTAATTACTAAACAGTTTATTATTATTAGAGAGGTTAATTAAGTCTAATTAGTTATAAATAGTATATATTTTGTATAAAGTTAAGAATATAGTACACGTTGTGTATAATTAGTCATTCTTTTTCATTAGAGAAATTGTCTACTTAGAAACCTCCGAAAAAAAACGTTAATGGTCCTCTCAGAAACATACAGTTTATCTTTAACCTATCAAACTTAATAGAGTTATCACCTTGCCATTGAAATTTGATTCTATTTTTCTTTCTCCGCGAAGCAGCGCAACTTGCAATCTCGGAATCTCCGTGAAGTAGCGCAACCGCGGGCACACCCTTTGTCAGACCTTCCTCTGTGTGAACATAGTCATGGATCATAGTTGGATGAGAGCTAATCGATTAAGTGACGAGTAAGAACACTGAGTGATGGAATTTCTACAGTTTGCTGAAAGTAATGCTGAAAAAAGTCTTCCTACGCTTTTTCTCTGTCCATGTGTTTGTTGTGAAAATAAAGAACCAAAACGTAGTAAGAAAGAAATCATGGATCATCTAATTTGTGTAGGGATTTGTCAAAGTTATACATAATGGATATGGCATGGTGAAGTAGTAGCAAAGTCAAAAGTGTCTCAAAGAGATGATGTTAGTGTAGAAATGGATGATCGTCTAGAAGACATGATGCGTGATATTGGACAAGATTTGTTTAAGAGGGCACATACGTATGATACTATATGCAGTGACAAGGATAAACCATTGTATCCGGGATGCAAAAAATTTACACGTCTGTCAGTCGTGTTAAAATTATTTAATCTGAAGGCAAAGAATGGGTGGACTGATAAAAGTTTTACCGAGTTGCTTGAAATGTTGACTGAAATGCTTCTAGAAGGTAATGTAATGCCAAGTTGTTATTACGAGGCGAAGAAAATATTGTGTTCGATGGGTTTGGAGTATGAAAAGATACATGCTTGCCCTAATGATTGCATATTATACAGAAAAGAGTATGTAAACTATAATCATTATCCGAAGTGCAAGGCGTCACGCTACAAAAAGAAAGATGGTGAACCAATTGATTATGAGGTGGACAAAAAGGGTCCTCCTGCGAAAGTGGTATGGTACCTACCAATAATTTCAAGGTTCAAGAGATTATTTGCCAATGCAGATGACACAAAGAATTTTATATGGCATGCAGAAGAAAGAAAATATGATGTACAAATTCGTCATGTAGCTAATTCTTTGCAATGGAAGTGTGATCGGTGGGAACGAGAACTGACTATTTTGGGAATGCTGGTTCGCGTTTGCGTTTGTTTTTGCAAAATGTCGCGGTTAAGCAAGATTTTCCACCGTCTTTTATTTTATCCAACAAGGGAAAGGACAAAAGCACAGAAAAATTCCTTTTCGAGATGTTTCTCAGGTTCGGGAGGTAGATTATAGAAAGGGAAGGTGTTAGCACCCTTTCTATCTGTGGTTATCAACGGGCTCTTAGGTACTTGCTCACTATGTTTTCAAAAGTTTGATTTTCTTTGTGTTTGTGGGTTTTGAAAAGAGTTTTGTTTGAAGAAAAGTGTAAGTGCGAAAAGTTTGTTTTTGTTTTTAAAATGAGCAAGTATTTAAGAACCTCTACCTACTCGAAAAGGAATTAAATTGTGCGAATGTCTTTTAGACAGTGCTATCCCACTATTGAGGAGTAGGTAGCACCGTCGTTGGAGTTTTCGGGTCAATTCGATTTTAGGGACGTGTGGTCACTGAAGCAACGTTAGGACGCTTTAGTGGTAATCCTAATGTCTTAGATCATTTTTATCGAGGAAACCGTTTCGAGGCAACTTATGATCTTGGGACAACAGGACGACCTCTAAAACATCCTATACTTAATGACCACATTTGAGGCAACCAAGTGAGGTGTACCCTAGGAGTGGCATGTGCAAGTGTGTCAATTTTTAGTTTGTATTATCTTTGCACACGTTAAGGTGAGTTGTGGTTGATTTTAAATTAAGATAGATCTTGCCATGCAATCCTAGTTAGCATACATCTAAACAGTTAATATATGTACAGGAGTTTAAAGTGCGGGAATTGTAAATCCTACGCTATTACAAAGCTTCGGGAAGGGGGATTATTTACATGTCCAAAACTTGGGGGAATAAAAGCAGTAAAGTAAAAAAAATCTTAATTTAAGCTACCACAGACCAGTAAGCAGTTACAATAAAATAAACGCGCGTGAATCTACAAAAAATCCTAAGAATAAGAACTATTTTTTGTTGTTTTATTTTATTTTGAGAAAATGATCTAAATATACTTAATTTTAGTTTTGGAAAAATGTTAAAATAATTAATAGATTAATTAACAAAGTTAATTTTAATAGAAAAAAACTAGCCTAATGTTTTTGTGGTTTTTTTATTTTAATGTTAATTAAAAGATAAAAAGAAGTCTATGAAAAAAAACAAGAAAAAAAATAAAGTACAAGGGGGATCCTTCGATCCAGGCAAAAAAGGGAGTTTCGACCCATAGAGGGAATGGAAGTTTCGATTGGGCCAGACAATCATGGCTCTTTCGATTGGGCCAGGAAGTGGGCATGAACAGCCTTCAATCCAGGGAAGGGGATTGTCTTTTGATCATGGAGGTCATGGCTTTCGATCCAGGAGTGAGATGCCTCCTTCGATCCAACGTGCTAATGGGTTCGATCCAGAGAAGGTGTCTCCTTCGATCTGGAATGTTATACCTGCAAAAGTATGTTAGTGAAATAAAATGCAAGGCCTGGGTACTGAACCCCAGGCCCTTCGATCCTGCACTTGTTGGGTCTCTTCAGGCTAAATCTACAGCAAATGTTAGCAAACGAAGAACATGACCTGGGGCCAAACCCAGGCTTCTTGATCCTGTCTAGGATAGAAAATTGAAGGTAACAACCAGTATGAATGTATTATACAAATATGAGGTTGGATAGTTTACCCTTTCTTACCAACAGATTGGACTTTCGATTTGGGCACTTGCTGGAGGTGAGCAGTTTCGATCTGGAGTTTCTAGGCGTGGATGTTTTTGTTGAAGGGTTGCTTTGGCCTGTGCAAGGATTGGGTATGGCTTCTTGGCAGCGTATCTCCAAGTTCTCTATCTTTCTGTATATTTTTTTGTGTGTGTGCAACATTTGTGATTTCTTTATATAGAGGGGGTGGAGGGGACAGGAAGACAAAGGTTTAAATGACCTTGATTATGTGTTTTGACAGTCATGAAGGAGGATTTGTAACGTTAATTATGTGTTTGAAAGCCATGAATAATAGTTTGTAACGTTGGCTAAACACATGAGATCCTGTCCCTTTTTGAATTTTGAATGACCTGCAGCTGGCCTTCGAATGCTCCTCTTCGAATGGGATGATGGTCTCCTTCGAATGCTCTTTCGAAAGCTTCTTCGAATGGACCCTTTGAATGCTCCTTCGAATGGACCTTTTTGGAATTCCAACTGAAGGACACTGTTATAATGCCAATCGAAGTACTTGTCCATAATGCCAATCGAAAGGCTTGTCCAGAATGCCAATCGAAAGGCTCCTTCAGAACACCAATCGAAGGATCTTTCAGAATGCAAATCGAAAGCGCCTGTCCAGAATGCCAATCGAAGTGCACCTTCAGAATGCCAATCGAAATGCTCCTTCAGAATTCCAATCGAAGGGTCTTTCAGAATGCCAATCGAAATGTACTTAAAGCATCACTCAAAAATTTTCCTTTTCCTTAGGCAAGAGTTTGTGATCAACCATGCAGGGGGGAGACTTTGGAAAACATGAGAGAGAAAATTTTGGGGTACAACAGTTGCCCCTGTTCAATCTTCTTAAACCTAAGGATGTAGATTGGCTTGCGTGCCTTTCGTGATCCGAAGGTGGAAGATGGTTGAACACTAGAGTGCCCAGAAATTTGCACTCGAATGGTGTAGTATCAGCATTGTGATGTCAGGAATGGGCTTACAGATGCCATTTGGAGATTGTTGGTAGGAGGATGGGCTTATAGATGCCATCTGCAGGAGTGTCGATCGCATAAGAGATTCCTTAGCGAGAACTTGCATACCTGTTGTTGTAGAAGATTCCACTGGGGAAGTCTAACTTCGTTGAGATTTAGGAACCTGCCTGTACTTCAACTGGGAGAACGTCTCAGCTGAGTTTTAAGAACCTGTTTGTAATTCAATTGGGGGAAACATCTTCATTAAGATCTAGGAACTGTCTCGTGCTCAATGGAGTAAATCGCTGAGGTTATAGAACTTGTCCACACTATGACGGAGGAAAACATCAAGATCTAGGAATTGAATCATGCTCAATGGAGTATACCGTTGAGGTTATAGTACTCGTCCACACTATGACGTAGGGAAACATCTTCATCAAGATCTAGGAACTGTCTCGTGCTCAATGGAGTAAACCGCTGAGGTTATAGAACTTGTCCACACTATGACTGAGGAAAACATCAAGATCTAGGAACTGACTCGTGCTCAATGGAGTATACCGTTGAGTTTATAGTACTCGTCCATACTATGACGTAGGGAAACATCTTCATCAAGATCTAGGAACTGTCTCGTGCTCAATGGAGTAGACCGCTGAGGTTATAAAACTTGTCCACACTATGATGGAGGAAAACATCAAGATCTAGGAACTGACTCGTGCTCAATGGAGTATATCATTGAGGTTATAGTACTCATCCATACTATGACGTAGGGAAACATCTTCATCAAGATCTAGGAATTGTCTCGTGCTCAATGGAGTAAACTGCTGAGGTTATAGAACTTGTCCATACTATGACGGAGGAAAACATCAAGATCTAGGAACTGACTCGTGCTCAATGGAGTATATCGTTGAGGTTATAGTACTCGTCCATACTATAACGTAGGGAAACATCTTCATCAAGATTTAGGAACTGTCTCGTGCTCAATGGAGTAGACCGCTGAGGTTATAGAACTTGTCCACACTATGACGGAGGAAAATATCAAGATCTAGGAACTGACTCGTGCTCAATGGAGTATACCGTTGAGGTTATAGTACTCGTCCATACTATGACGTAGGGAAACATCTTCATCAAGATCTAGGAACTGTCTCGTGCTCAATGGAGTAGACTGTTGAGGTTATAGAACTTGTCCACACTATGACGGAGGAAAACATCAAGATCTAGGAACTGACTCGTGCTCAATGGAGTATACCGTTGAGGTTATAGTACTCGTCCATACTATGACGTAGGGAAACATCTTCATCAAGATCTAGGAACTGTCTCGTGCTCAATGGAGTAAACTGCTGAGGTTATAGAACTTGTCCACACTATGACGGAGGAAAACATCAAGATCTAGGAACTGACTCGTGCTCAATGGAGTATACCGTTGAGGTTATAGTACTCGTCCATACTATGACGTAGGGAAACATCTTCATCAAGATCTAGGAACTGTCTCGTACTCAATGGAGTAGACCGCTGAGGTTATAAAACTTGTCCATACTATGACGGAGGAAAACATCAAGATGTAGGAACTGACTCGTGCTCAATGGAGTATACCGTTGAGGTTATAGTACTCGTCCATACTATGACGTAGGGAAACATCTTCATCAAGATCTAGGAACTGTCTCGTGCTCAATGGAGTAAATCGCTGAGGTTATAGAACTTTTCCACACTATGACGGAGGAAAACATCAAGATCTAGGAACTGACTCGTGCTCAATGGAGTATACTGTTGAGGTTATAGTACTTGTCCATACTATGACGTAGGGAAACATCTTCATCAAGATCTAGGAATTGTCTCGTGCTCAATGGAGTAAACCGCTGAGGTTATAGAACTTGTCCACACTATGACGGAGGAACCGTCGAGATTGAGAACCTTATCTGAAATTCAACCGATGATAATTCAATTGAGATTTAAGAACTGTTCAGATCTTCGACTAAGCTGAGAACTTTAACTGTATCTTTCCTGAAAGGTAAAGGTCAGTCATATGCAATGCATGATATGGATCAGGCAATGATGTTCTCAAAATAAATGAGATTGTACGGTATGATGCGTATATGCATGTATCATGATGTATGGATATGTAATGTTTTAGCTGGGGAAAATAAATCCCGAAGCTGCTGGAGAATAGAGTTGAGTTTTTAGTTTCCACTGGGGATGACGAACGAAGATGATTGCAAGGATAAACCTGTTAAGAGAAAAGAACTCCGTTGTGGGATAAACACGATGAAGAGATTATTCCGAGGGGAAATACTCTATGGGGAAGAAATGTTCTGTTGATGATTTTAATGATAACTCCGCTGGGGATTCCATTAATAAGCTCTGTTGGGGATTTCAATGATAAACTCCGCTGGGGATAGATTACCATTGCTGGTGATATTGAATCTGTTGAGGATAGAAGTCCTGCTTGGGGAAAGAAAGAACTTTGCTGGGGATGATCTTTCAGTTGTGACTTGCTGAGGATAATCCAGTTAGACTCTTGTGAGGATAACCTTCTGAATTTGGATGGGGAGATACATATGTATTCTGCAGGGGACAAGCTTCTAGAATCTACTGGGTAAGATGATTCAAACTCTGGCGGGGAAGCCTTTTTATACTGTGCTGGGGAAATGGCTCCACTGGGGGTATCTTGTATTCTGCTGGGGAACATTCTTATACTCCGCTGAGGAATATTAAGACCTTCTGGGGATACCAAGCCTTTTCGGGCTGATGGTAGATCAACTCTTCTTGGGAAGAGTCTTGCTGATTTGTTCATGGTTGCAAGTCTCAATGGGGAGAACTACTATTACCATTTTTATTCTGCGGGGAGTGAAGGTATCTTAGCCATATTCTTCAGCTGAATATACCTCGGTGCCTTGGTGGACAGAGCAACTAGACAGCTCAGACAAATCTTATTGCCCCTGTTTCTGATATCACCTGTAATTAGTCCTTTGTTTCGTATGTAAATATTTATGAGCAGCAATTAATGTCAAATGCATATATCAAAAATGAACATTAGACGTTCTTTGCAAAACAAAACAGATAAAGGGAAAATAGTTTGAAATTTGTCCGAAAATGAATTTGTATTGATTTTTGAAGTTTGGCCTGTAAATAGGCATTTTGTACAAGAGGCTGACGTACTAGTAAGAGAACGCCGCGGAACAAATAGGATTTATACAATTTGTGAAAAGAAAACAAAACAGCTATGTGAATATTCCCACTGGGTTCCAACTCTGCTATTGCCTTTATATCTTCAAGCATCTCATCACTTTGCTGCTTAGTTGAAGATGAATCTGTTTGACTGGCGTCGTCCGAGCCTGATAGTTGATACCGAAGTCCGGATGCGAGGTGATCCAATGAGACATAGTATTACGCTTTAATCCCTAACTTTTTCCTGGACCTCCCTTTCGGGTTTTCGGTCCACCGGGATACCCATTTTTGCCCAAGCCGCCTTTTCAGGTTTTCGACTTGCCGGGTGTACAGATTTTTTTTATTTTCATCCCTTATTTTTGCCCGAACCCTTTTGGTTCGCCGGGAAGTCCTTATTTTTGCCTAGGCCAGTCAACCTAGCGGGTCTTTGATTATGCGTAGTATCTTTTTACTATGTCTGCATTGACGGGGTGTGGAAGGTTGTCACCATCCATGGTGGTTAGAATCATCGCTCCTCTAGAGAATATGTTTTTAACCACAAATGGCCCTTCGTAAGTAGGGGTCCATTTACCCCTAGGATCACCTTGAGGTAGAATGATGCGCTTGATCACCAGGTTCCCAACTTGATACTCTTGTCGTCTGACTTTCTTGTTAAATGCCTTGATCATTCGTTTTTGGTACGTCTGACCATGACAAAAATCCGTAAGTCTCTTTTCGTCGATTAGATTCAATTGATCAAGTCGGGTCTGGATCCAGTCGTCTTCACTCAAACCTGCATCCTTCATGATCCGAAGAGAGGGTATCTGGACTTCAATGGGCAAGACTGCCTCCATGCCATAAACCAAGGAATAGGGCGTCGCCCCTGTTGACGTTCGTACTGAGGTACGGTACCCATGAAGAGCAAATGGTAACATCTCGTGCCATTCTTTATATGTTTTGTCATCTTCTGCACAATCTTCTTAATGTTCTTATTTGCTGCTTCAACAGCCCTATTCATCTTCGGCCGGTAGGGAGAAGAGTTATGATGTTGTATCTTGAATTGCTCGCAGAGCTCAGTGATCATCTTGTTGTTAAGATTGGTACCATTGTCCGTAATGATCCTCTCTGGTACACCGTATCGACAGATCAAGTTGTGTCGAATGAACCGTGCCAGAACGTTCTTGGTTACGGTAGCAAAGGAAGCAGCTTCAACCCACTTGGTAAAGTAATCAATCACTACCAGGATGAAACGATACCCGTTGGACGCCGTAGGTATGATCTCGCCGATCATATCAATGCCCCACATTGCAAAAGGCCAAGGTGTCGTCAAAACATTCAGAGGAACTGGAGGAACATGCACCTTATCAGTATAGACCTGGCACTTGTGACATGTTCGAGAATGTTGATAACAGTCAGCTTCCATTGTGGACCAGTATCCTGCCCGAAGGATTTTCTTTGCCATGGTATGTCCACTGGAATGAGTTCCGAAAGTACCTTCATGCAGCTCTGCCATAATTCTTTCTGCTTCAATTTTATCCATGCAATGCAGTAAGGTTGAATCATGGTTACGTTTGTAAAGAATGCCATTGCTGATGAAGAACTTTGCCGCGAACCTTCTCAGAAACTTCTTGTCATTAACAGATGCACCCTCGGGGTATTCTTGAATTTCAAGGTATCTCTTCACTTCATGATACCACAGTTTTTTTGTTACCTCTTCAGTCTCAAGATCACAGTAATGTGCAGGTTCATCCAATTTCCAAATAATGATCCGGGGAGCCTCGTTGTCCCACTTGACTTTGAACATAGAAGACATCGTAGCTAACGTGTCCTCCAACTGATTCTCCTCTCTTGGGAAGTGTTCAAAGGTTATCTCCTCGAAATGGGGAAGCAACGTCAATACATACTCCTTGTAAGGAATAAGATTTGGGTGTTTCGTATCCCAATCGCCTTTGATCTGACTGATCACGAGAGCGGAATCTCCGAAGACACTTAGAAACTTAATCCTTAGGTCAATTGCAGCTCGAAGACCCATAATGCATGCTTCATATTTCTCCATGTTGTTTGTGCAGTTGAAACACAGTCGGGCGGTAAACGGAGTATGAGAGCCTTTAGGAGATATGATTACAGCGCCAATTCCATTACCCAAAGCGTTTGAAGCTCCATCAAAGTGCATAGACCATCGGGATCCTTCCTCAGGTCCTTCACCCGGCCCAGGTGTTTCACAATCAGTTATGAACATGATATTCTCGTCTGGAAATTCAAAGTTCATAGACTGGTAATCATCCAATGCCTGATGTGCCAAATGGTCTGCCAACACACTTCCCTTGATTGCTTTTTGAGTCGTGTATTGGATGTCATACTCAGTCAAGATCATATGCCATCTTGCTATTCTTCTGGACAAGGCAGGCTTTTCGAAGATATACTTGATTGGATCCATCTTTGAAATCAACAGAGTGGTGTGAGTCAACATATACTGTCTCAGCCGGCGAGCAGCCCATGCCAAAGCGCAACAAGTTTTCTCGAGCAGTGAGTATCGGGTCTCACAGTTGGTAAACTTTTTGCTAAGGTAATAAATAGCATGCTCTTTTCGGTCAGACTCGTTATGCTTCCCCATCACACACCCCATTGAGTTGTCAAGTACTGTCAAATATAAGATTAGTGATCTCCCTTCCACTGGTGGCATCAGAATGGGTGGCTCCTGGAGATACTCCTTAATTCTTTCGAAAGCGGCCTGGCATTCATCGTTCCAACATACCACTTGATCTTTCTTCAGTAGTTTGAAGATTGGCTCACAAGTAGCAGTTAGGTGCGAGATGAATCGGGCAATGTAGTTCAGACGTCCTAGAAAGCCTCTGACCTCTTTCTCTATCTTGGGAGTTGGAATATCTTGTATGGCTTTCACCTTGGCAGGGTCCACTTGAATACCTTTGTCGCTCACGACGAAACCTAGCAGTTTGCCAGACCTTACCCCGAAGGTGAATTTGTTTGGGTTCAATCTCAACTTGTATAGCCTCAACCTGTCAAACAGCTTCTGTAGATGGTCAAGGTGTTCCTCCTCAGTTTGGGATCTCGCAATCATATCGTCGACGTATACTTCGATCTCATGATGGATCATGTCATGAAATAAAGCAAGCATGACACGCTGATACGTTGCCCCAACATTCTTCAACCCAAAAGGAATGACCTTGTAACAAAAGGTACCCCACTGAGTTACAAAGGTGGTTTTCTCCATGTCTTCGGGAGCTATCTTGATCTGATTATAACCGGAGAAACCATCCATAAAGGAGAATACCTTGTGTTGAGCAGTATTGTCAACTAGAACGTCGATGTGAGGCAGAGGGAAGTCATCCTTAGGGCTTGCCCTGTTCAAATCTCTATAATCAACACACATTTTGACCTTACCATCTTTCTTCGGCACTGGAACCACATTGGCGACCCACTGAGGGTAAGAAGTTACTGCTAGAAAACCGGCATCAAACTGTTTCATGACTTCGGCCTTGATTTTCTCAGACATTTCTGGACGCATACGACGAACCTTCTGTTTTACATATTTTTTTTAAGCAGCGCTTTTCTTTATTTTTTTTAAATATTTTTTTTTCAATCACTTTAGACAGCGCTTTCATTTAAAACAAAACGCTGCCTATCAAATTTATTCTCACCGTTTTTGCACCAGAAATTATAGCTTCATTATAACATTTTAAACAAACAACATTAATATATACCACAATGAAACAATATTATAACATCAATATTCATCTCTTAAATCCTTTTTGCACAATATACACAACAACAAGATTAATATATACCACAATGAAACAATATTATAATAACATTAATATTCATCTCTTCAATCCTTTTTGCACAATATACACAACAACAACATTAGTATATACAACAATGAAACAATATTATAACTATATCAATATTCATCTCTTCACTCCTTTTTGTACAATATACACAACAACAACATTAGTATATACAACAATGAAATAAAATCCACGATGAATATATAACTCTATCTTCTACATCGAGCTGCACCTATATAACCGAAAACAAAATCAAAAAATCAAAATTCATACAAGTTACCAAATAACAACAAAAAAAAAACAATAATATTGTAACACAACTATAACGACATATATTATATTCTCAAAACTCAAAGTTATACCTTATAATAAAACTCTCAACTCCATAACAAATTGGCACCAATCCTCCATAAGTTCATCCAATTGATCTTTTTGAGTATGAAGCACACTTGAATTCATCAAAGTACTACATAATAATATAACATAGTATGATTTAATTAAAATACTAAGTCATTTTATGAGAAATATGAAAATAATTCCTAAGTTAGAAATTCATACCATGGATGGAATCTCTAATCGGTCCAAAAGAATAGTTTCTTTCATAAACCTCAACATAAAATAACCTCAATCTACACCATTGCGCTGACGAGGACACTACACATGGAAAGAAAATACGGATATACATCAAGATATACACCTTAACTTGTTTTATCAAGTATCATCGCTATATAATCAAAACTGTGAAAATCTATACCTCCACTTTGATCCAAAAAATATTGTTGACTCTACTCCTTGGTACTTGAATATCTCTTTGTGCTCGAAAACTTTGTAGAATGCTATAATAAAATAATAACGAATATTTAGAACTATCGCACATAAATAATTAAATATACACAGTAATATTTTGGAACAATGTCACTTACGTGTCAATCGTCTTCTTCATATCTGAGTATGTTGTCCAATCATTGCCCAATGAATCCAGATAATATACAATTTCTCTCACGGGATTAATTGCAACCAATAACCAGTGTCCACTGAAATATTAAACAAAGGTTAGATGGAAATTTTCTGCACAACGTTAAAAAACGAAAAATTATAATAGAGGTAATTTAGAATGAAAATCTTACTTGGGGCCAGTATTATATGGTAAAAAGAACATTTTTTCTGTATCTTTGCTCGCCATAAATAAACTGAGCACAAATGCTATTACTTCATCTGGTTTTGAGATTATTGACCCTGCGTGGACAATGTTGGGATTTATGAAAGCGAATCTGGACTACAATCCACGCGGGCGAATCAACTTGTCATACAGAAACCTTAAATAAAAACATCATTAACATTAATTATTCATTGAAATGAGTAAATAAATTCTGCAATTAATTAAACAAAGTTGATTGGAGTATACCTGATGTATGTAATGATAACAGCCATGACTAATGTCAAGTGTCCATAAACTTGTTCCAAATCCTCCTTACCAATTGCTGTCATGCCTTCAGAACCATAAATCCCTTCATGCAGGGGTATAAGAGAAGTACCACCTTGCGAAATAGTTGTGAAGCTTATAAATGTCTGAAGGAATGACCTATATTGTGAAGTAGTTTTATTTCTAGCCCCGGACCTCTTAGCAACACTCTTTGTTTCTGTGGGAATGTTGCTAATTACAGGCTCCTTACCCCTACTTACAGCTTCAATCTCTTTAGCAGGAATAATCTAAATATCATAAAATTAGAGTGGTCAAGTATAGGACGACAAATTAACATTATCTAAGCATAAATATCATATAACTTTGTTGTACCTGATTTTTTTCTATCACTGACTCCTCTGGCCGCGTAATCCCTTTATCTTTTGGTTTGGGTTTTGTAGGAGTCTAACATTACCATGCCAAAAAAATGTAAGTAAAACGAACGTAAAAAATTTGAGTACTAAAAGGTTCATAACGGTTTTAATTATACCTCATCATCTATGCGAACAAGCCTTGACGGCCATGCAACAAACGCTCCTATTGCCTTTCCCACCAATGTTGCATCCGAAACATCATCTGGGATTGGTAATAACGCACCCTCCTCTAAAGCAATATCAATCGACACTTTCAAATATCCAGAAGGGAGCGGTTTATGATGAAGTACTTCTCCCAGAGTGTTATGGACTTTTCCCTTGCCAACCATGCGATAAGTTGGTGTCTCTAAAAAGAGTTGACAAGGTGAAATGCCCTAAAATCAATAATAAATATGACATCGTTAATGTGTATATATGTCAGTTAAATAAATTACACTAATTTAATTTCATAATAATATATGTAAGTACCTCGGGAATACTCGGTTGAGCTGCACAATTGACACTAGCTATGTCACTAGCTTCTTTAACACCCGAAGCTTCCCTTTCTGATTGGTATTGTCTTGCTTTTTCCTTCCTCAATTCAAGAACTTCAGCTTCTAATGCATCCAACCTGGCCTGTAGTTCTTTATTGCTAGCAGATTTTGTCTTTGGATTGTTCTTTTTCAAGGAGGTTGGAGTAACCCCATGTCCTTTACCCCTCACCCAACCAGAATACTCACGAACATCTAATGCTCGACTAAGTATGCTCCTGCAATCATCTGGTGGAGATGTAGACTGAGACAGACTCTCCTGAAATTCATATGAATATTGGAAAAACATGAATACTATATGTTAATAAAATTTTGATTTAATTAGAATTAATGTTATACTTACGCATTTTTCAAAAATTTGTTGTACATCTTCTTTGAGAACTCCATCCTTACCCACACGGGCAGCCTTCCACAAAACATGCTCCAGAAGAGATGTTTGTGAACTACTCTCCTCTTTTAACTACACATTAACACAAAAAACAAGATCAGTTATAACTATTGATGAACAAGTATATCATTGCAATTTGTAAATACTTACTATTTTTTGTTCTAATCGTGCATATCCCAAACGCCCTTTTTTGTATGGATATGCGGGAGATGATGCTCTTAGATGATTTACTTCACTAACACTCTAAAATTTTGGGGTTTTCCGTTTGGCTTTAAAAACATCCCATTCTTTAACTGAAATCACATCCGCATATTCTGTTGGACGCTCTGCATCAACAAATTTTTTTTCGGTATCTCTAAGATATTTTCTGTTTAAATATGTTCTAAACCCTCTCAGTATTTTGCCGGTCAATCCAAGACAATAATCTTTTCTTTTGTCATCAATGTTGAAAGACCTCTACAAAAAACATACACAAAGTGCGTTAGTATAAGTAATTTAAAGACATAATTTAAAGTACATAATCGTAATTTAAAGACATAATTTAAAGTACCTGTATCTCACTCCAGATTTTGTTTTTAGCATCATTCAGCTTATCATCTCTCCACTCATCACAAGTTATTGGAATTTCTCTCCTTACAAGTGTGCCAATGTAACTTGTAAATTTAGAACCGTTAGGCTCAATTAATTGGTCATTTGGACTCCAATGCATATCATATTTTATACCCCTATCTCTATCACGAATGATATTCTTCATAATAGTTTTTCCTCTTTTTATTTCTTTTTCCACTCCCTTACTTGATTTTCCTCCATCATTGTCTCCATCATTAATAGAATCATCGTGAGGGTGTTCCTCGTTACTAGCCATCTAACCTGTAATAAAGAAAAACATTAGTATCTAATGACAAATATTTAAATTCTGGCAAGAGCAGAAGAAGCAATCAATGCTAGTAGAATTCTCTTATTCAAATTTTGGTGATGCACTATTCTAACATCTTGATTTCCTGTATCATTCATTGTAAAAACAATACATCAAAGATTAGCTGGTGGAAGTGCAGGAAATTCATTATCGTCAATTTAAAACTAACAAGACCAAAACTATTAATCGTGGACACATTGCTTAAGCTAAAATCACCATCTAGTAAAATTAAATCTTAGAGATAAGCAAGACTCAAAAAGTAAAAAAATCCAATGCATAATAGCTAAATTGTTGATTAGTGCTAAGATGACATAGGGAAGAAACACTAGGGATTAAAGTTTAAGTTTGAACCGTACATGATTTTGCTAGTTTCAGAAGAATACTTACATACAGTTTTAGAAGAATTGTTATATCCACTTTCTATGCATTTAAATCATCTTTATGAACTGTCCATTTGTTTCAGCATGTTGCATAGTGTATATCAATGTATAAAAAGATGGTAGCATGGTCCATAATGATAAAATTTCATTTAAAGATAAACAATGAATCATATGGCATATTTGTTATCAGCATATCCATTCAAGTCAAAGACTACAACAGAAGTAGAAGAATATCTCACTCTAATACCATATAAACAGACACTGATTGGCGTAAATGAGTACGCATCAATAAGCTCACAGTTTATTGATACTATGTCGGATTCAACCCGCACCAAAACAAGGAAGATGAATCTGGTTACATGATATATTGAAGAAACTGAACTCTTACAACATAAATTGCAGTATGGCCTAAACAATCATATTTTCCAAAAGCTATAATTGATAGTGTTAATAACTATAATTGAATACTAAGAAATATGTCAAACCAAAAAATCACAATTGTTAGTGTTAATAACTATAATTGAATACTAAGAAATATAAAAGCTTTGTTCATGAAAGTTGATAAAAACACCCTAGGTTATTATCTCTGACCAATGTCTTGCATAAGTTTCATTGATAAATGCAGTACAATCTTTATTCTTTATTCCAAAAGTCATTTAATTTGTTATTTATTTCATATGGCTAAAAATGACACCCCTATTATCTACAGGTGTCCATTTTACACGACAAAATATAAAAATCAGGCTAGAGGTGTCAAATGATAAGCTTAATAAACCAAAAAAGTGGAAAAAAAAGATGCAAATCAAATAGACATCACTGCTCAGTTGACACCAAAAAGTGTTCCATAGCGAATTCAAAACATCAAAAAACAAACACTTGGTGCGACATTGATCATACAGTCATATTAGAAGATAGTATATAATTAGTATGGTCAGATGATGCTTTGTCAAATTCAAAGCAGTCATGCACCTCATTCAATTCACCAAATGCAGCCCTAGGCATGGTCAAACCAGTTCCAATTCATGATAATTGCTAGCTCAGTTCATACAAGCATAAATGCAAATGCACAAACAATACAAAACAATACATACTGATTATCACCTGCAGAAATCAAGTTAGCTATTCCTTGTCGAGATAACGATCGGATGGGTCATGTTTAATAACATAGAGCCCCATAATAGTTGCTATTTGACCGGCCGAGTTTAATAACAGAGAGTGCCACAATAGTTTCTATTTGACAACACTTTCTACTAAATAACATATCGGAGAACAATATCGGTTTGATCGTTATTTGACAACAATGCAGTATATTTGTCATAAAAGTTTTGTCGTATATTTGTTTAGAGATAATATACAAAGGAGACAAGAGATATATAATATAAGGTCACATGGATTGTCTTAGAGAAAAGTTTAATTGACCTTGTTACTAATTATTTAGCATGGAAGGGACCACAAAGTTCTGTTCTGGTATGCAAAATTCATGTAGTTTGTCATGCAAAAATATAAAATATGGTTAGTTATCTTGTATTCAATATTGGTTCTCTTCTTGTCTCCAAACACTGTTTCTGAGCTGTTATCAATCATATATCAAGCTAAAATTGCACATAAATCTGATATATATTAGATGGATTGTCAATTCGACGAAACATGTGAAGTGAGATGTCTAAACCATGTCTACCATTGGATTAGCTATAACAACAGACATCAGGTTTCATTCACCATTGCATTGTCTTAAATTTCCTAATCCCTGAAAATGACCTCTGTTAGACAATACCATGTGATCCCTTCTCCCTCACTTGGCCCTATTACAACTATATATACACACTACTCCATGGTTTCACAAGCAACACAAGTCTCGTTACATCCTAAAATATCACAACTCAATATCTATTTCTCATCTAATCTTTTAACATAAAAAAGCAATGGGTTTCCGTATAACAAGTATAATCAGAAGAGCATCATTTTCAAGAACCCAAGGATCTACCAAGGGATTTGAAGTCCCTAAAGGCTATCTCGCCGTCTATGTTGGAGATAAAATGAGGCGTTTCGTGATTCCAATTGCATACTTGAACCAATCATTGTTTCAAGAAGGATGAAGAAAATCGAGTAAACAAATCACTGGATGAACAGTTGGAGAAGAAGTTTTACCTTATAGTGGAGATGGTGGTACCAAATCCGAACGAAGCGAGTTGGAGAAGAAGATGAACCACGTCCACGGTGAGGAGGGAGGAGACGAGTTAGACGAAGATGAACAGTTGCGTGTATAAAGTGGGGTTTTGTATAAAGTGAGGTTTCTGATAACCAATTTAGGGATTTAGAAATTTTTTAATTACCTTAGACAGCGCTTTCAAGAAGCGCTGCTAAAGGTATTACCTTTAGCAGCGCTTTAAGGCTTTAGCAGTGCTTTAGTGTAATGCCTTTAGCAGCGCTTCTTGAAAGCGCTGTCTAAGGTATACCTTTTATCACACCTTTAGCAGCGCTTTTGGTAAGCGCTGTCTAAGGTATACCCTTTAGCACCGCTTATTCTTATTTTTATTTTTATTTTATTGAAAACCTATAGCAGCGTTTATGGAAAGGAAGCGCTGGCTATGATAAAGCCTTTAGCAGCGCTTTTAGTAAGTGTTGTATAAGGTATACCCTTTAGCAGCGCTTATTCTTATTTTTTTATTTTTTTTATTGAAAACATATAGCAGCGCTTAGGGAAAGGAAGCGCTGTCTATGGTAAGGCCTTTAGCAGCGCTTTTAGTAAGCGTTGTCTAAGGTATACCTTTAGCAGCGCTTACTCTAATTTTTTAATTTTTTTTAAACCTATAGCAGCGCTTATGGCATAAGCGCTGTCTATGTGGCGCTGTCTAAATTCAATTTTAGCATAGGGTTTCATCATTTTGTTGTTGTATGTGGATGACATGTTGGTGGTAGGCCCCAACAAAGATTAAATCTAAGAATTGAAGGCACAATTGGCTAGGGAGTTCAATATGAAGGACTTGGGGCCAGCAAATAAGATTTTAGGGATGCAAATTCACTAAGATAGAAAAGATAGGAAGATTTGGCTTTCTCAAAGAAATTATCTACGAAAATTTTTGCGGTGCTTCAACATGCAAGACTGTAAGCCAATATCTATCTCACTTCCTATCAATTATAAATTATCCTCAAGTATGAATCCTAGCAATGAATCGGAGAGGATGGAAATGTCTCGAGTATCCTATGCATCAGCGATGGGAAGCCTTATGTATGTCATGATATGTACAAGGCCAGACATTGCACAAGCAGTGGGAGTGGTCAGTTGGTTTATGGCAGATCCCTGGTAAATAATATTGGAATGTTGTGAAGATGATCCTGAGATACATTAAAGGAACCTCAGATGTTTCATTATGTTTTGGAGGATTGGAGTTTGGTGTCAAATGATATGTTAATTCAGATTATGCAAGTGATCTTGACAAAAGAAAATCTACTACAGGTTATGTGTTTACAATTGCAGGAGGAGCGGTAAGCTGGTTATTCAAATTGAAGACTGTTGTAGCTCTATCTACTACAGAAGCTGAGTATATGGCAGCTACCCAAGCATGCAAGGAAGCTATATGGATTCAAAGGTTATTGGAAGAGCTCGAATACAAACAACCAAAAATTATTGTGTACTGTGACAATCAAAGTGCCTTGCACATCGTAAGAAATCCAGCTTTTCATTCCAAGACAAAGCACATAGGAGTTCAATACCATTTCGTTCGTGAAGTAGTAGAGGAAGGAGTGTGGACTTGCAGAAGATTCACACAAAAGACAACCTAGCAGATGTTATGACAAAGTCGATCAACGCTGACAAGTTTTATTGGTGCAATTCTTCTTATGGCCTATCTAAAACGTAGCAACATGGAATTAACAAGGGATATAAATTTTGGAAACAAACAAAATGACTTTAAGTGGGAGATTGTGAGAACATAAAGTCATTTATTTTGTAGAAAATATCAATGCATTAGATATCACTGATTTCTATGATAAAGAGAAGATTAAGCATAATTTACTAAATATGTATCAATTTATTTTAGTACACGAGTCTCTTATATATATAGAACTCATATTGTTGTTTATGCATCATCATATAATCATTCAATTGTGTTTAATCTCATTTCTATACTATTCTCTTATATTTTAGCTGTGTTATAATTATTTCATGTTATTTTGATACCCATCATAACAGACCTTCAAAGAGAACAAACTGGAAGGAGAAATTATTAGCTAAATTGTATCTTATCTTAATTAAATAATTATCTCAATTATTGGGTCGGTAGTCACATACATTTCTTTGTTAAACATTTAATTTTTAATAACTTATGTATCGCCTCTATTTATCTTTTTGAGATTTAACTGTATTGTAGATGCAAAATTCAGATACATTAAAGAAGTTAGTTGTTCTTAATATCCACTATATTTTTATGAATAATATTCAGATGTGGATGTTTATTTTTTTACTCTATGTATTGATTAACTTATGGGTTAAATGTTATTATTGGTATTTAATGATATATATGTTTGTACACTAATGTCCTATAAATGAGATGTATGCTGCAATGTAAACGATACTGAAAACGAATAATACAATCTTATAAGTTTTGTTATCGCATTTGGGTTGATTTTTTTTATAGGTAAAATGTTAAATAAGATATCTCAAAAGTTGTTGAGAAATCCTAGTTCGATTTTTCTCTAGTGTACTTTTTAAATAGGTTTACTTTGTCTTGTTTGACTCTAAATTTATTTCAAAATGATATATTTCATTCAATATTCTACTAAAAATATTTCAGTTGAAAAAGATTTAATTATCACAATATGCTTGAAAGACTTAATTGGATTGACTTTGAATAAAAAATTGAGTTCGTTGAAGATTGAAATTTGTTTAAATTTGTTTGTAAATAATGAGCTTTTTGACTAGATCATCATCTCTACATAAAAATCGTTTATCTTATAGTAAACACACACTTGAATAAAGTATTCCTTTTGGTGTGTATTTGTGAAATTGTCATGTCGTAAACATTATTTCTTAAACATCAAATTCAAGGGGAGTATAAGTTAAAATTCACGGATAATATTAACAAAATAAGTGATTTAGATTTTGAAGGATAAGAATCTGTTCAAAGTATGGAACATCATCTTCTCATGACCTAGAACACATAGAGGGAGCAACCACCAGAAGAGAAAGCTCAGGAAGAACACTCACTCACTGAAACATCACACATTAGAAAACCTGACTAAAGCTCAGACCACCAAACTCACCATCAAGAGAACAGGAAAACTCTATTAATCTAGACACAAGATATGATTCCGAAACCAATTAAAAATATCTTTCATGAAAATTAATTTTTTTAATTTATTTTTTAAGTTTCAATTTAAAAGTTGTTTCCGGCCTTTATACAAATTAGACAACCACTAATTATTTTATATTATATAGATATGTCGAATATAAATAGTAGATAACTCAATAAAATTAGATATCAATATTTAAAATTGTAAATTAATAATGTATGTTTATACTAGGAAACACTATTGTAGCTTCTGGGTGAAAGTATCAGTAGATAAACAGTATAGCAGTCAGTATATTGTTAAGGTAGCTGAATTGAATTTTGCACCCAAGTTGTATAAAAACTGCCTACTCAGTTATTCAGTGTATGCATTAAGTTACAGATAATGAGATTTTAATGGCGGTCCCATAAGAGTACAGATATTATAAACAGACCGTGAGAAGGAAAGATCAAAACTTTACACCGACATGATATTAAAATGTTATAAATGCCTGTGACCAGTAACTACCGTACATGTCATAAATGACGTGTGTATTGTTGGAGGAGATATTAGGAGAGAGACATAGCATTGATATATAATGTATGAATAAGCAATTTTGTGAGAGGTATATTATTTATCCATTTAAAATCTTAAGATGATAGGTGAGTGAGTTCTCCCACTTATATATATGCTTAAGTCTCCATATTTCTATCAAATATGAAACTGTTTTCCTACTTACTCACACTTGCTATATTATTCCAACATGAATGACCAGTTGTTGATATATGATATGAAAAGAGATATAGAGAAAACCATGTGTTAGATGAGTGTAGAAGAATTGAAAGTGTAAACATATCATTACTATATATATATATAATACACATTGGTGACACACATATTACAGACAAATATATAATGGAGAGTGTAGAAGGAAACAACTCGGCAGTGAAAGTGGCTTTTATTCATGATGCTAATAAGCTCTCAAGGGAAGAAGAGAGACATGAAAATGTTGATGAAAACAACAGTGATAGATTTGCTATCACTCAGTGCATTGGTGAAACAGATACTCATTCGGATGCACTCATTACTCGCTATGCACACACTCTAACCAACTACAGCTTGCGTAACTTAGGTACGTGCTTCATTTTTCTATTTTTAGAGTTTAGCAATTTAATATTACAACAACATATCTAACTTGTACGTAATTATATTATTGAAGGGTACCCTGTTAATCAAGATTTCAACTATGAGGCGTTAGCACCGTTACTTCAATTTCACTTGAACAATGCTGGAGATCCATTTCTTGGAAGCGGTTTCTCTTTGAATTCAATGAAATTCGAAGTTAGTGTGCTTGATTGGTTTGCTAAACTATGGGAAATAGAGAAGAATGAGTACTGGGGATACGTCACTACTGGGGGAACCGAAGGCAATCTTCATGGAATTTTAGTAGGGTCAGTTTTTCTATCTACAACTTGCTAAATAAAGTGGAAATATATTTTAGTAGGTACTGTTATATATTTGAATACAGGAGAGAGCAACTTCCAGATGGAATTCTATATACCTCAGAAGATTCACATTATTCAATATTCAAAATAGCAAGAATGTATAGAATGCAATGTGTGAAGGTTGCCTCTTTGATCTCTGGTGAAATTGATTGTGCTCAACTAGAGACTTCTCTACTTGCCAACAAGAACAAACCAGCCATTATCAATTTAAACATAGGTATTCTCCTTTTGTCTAAATTAAGCTTTCTTTTATAAAATAGATAAAATAGTGGCCACTTCACATCCTAGATAAAATAGATTTATTTGAAGTATTGTAGACAATCACAAGTCAAGAAAACTGTTCGGAAAAATAAAATAAAGCGAAAAAAAACAATAAACTAACCAAACAACCATAGAGAATTAAAAATGAAAAAATCAAACCCACCAATCAGCAATCTAATGCTTACTAAAGTCACAAGTATAACAGACCTTGAGAACAAACTGGAAGGAGAAAGACCTAACCACTTGCAAAAGCAAAAACTAAAAGAAGACAACTGACAGTTTAGCACACCCTTAAATACCTAACCATTTGAGAGAGTCCCTTTTCTAGTTTAACATAGAAGACAAATTCAAAGCATGAACTTGAACCAACTTCTATGCCACACGAATAATTGAAGGCATTTAGTGATTAACCGTTAAACGTTCTTGATAAGAATAACTTTATTCCGCAATTTCCAACACAATAATAAGATGTTTTACAAAATCTATAAAAAAAAACAAATGATTTGTTTGTTGTAGGGACAACATTGAAAGGCGGTATTGATGATCTTGATCTTGTAATTAAAACAATTGATAAATGTGGATTTACTAATGATCAATTCTACATTCACTGTGATGGCGCTCTTTTTGGAATAATGTTGCCTTTTATGAAACAAGTGAGTAACATGATTTCTCCAATCTAAACATTTAGATGTTCTCCTGTTTCCTAATTACGACTTCTTCTAAGACATTGTTTTTGTGATTTGTTAGGCTCTAAGGATTAGCTTCAAGAAACCTATTGGCAGCGTAACTATTTCAGGCCATAAGTTTTTAGGATGTCCATCACCTTGTGGTGTTTTGATAACTCGTTTGAAATACATCAATGCACTTTCAAGAGATGTTGACATCATTTCTTCAAGAGATGCCACAATAACAGGTAGTCGTTGTGGACATGCTCCAGTCTTCCTTTGGTATGCTCTCAAAAAAAAGGGTTTAACAGGACTTGAGAATGAAGTGCATAACTGCATATTCAAAGCACGTTACTTACTAAATCAACTACGTGGTGCTGGAATTGGTGCAATGTTAAATGAGTATAGCAACATAGTTGTTTTTGAGAGACCCTTAGATGATAACTTCACTCGTAAATGGACTTTGGCAAGCGATAAAAATATTGCACATGTGGTAGTGATGAAGCATGTTACTATTGAAATGCTTGACACCTTTGTTCGTGAATTTGTCCAAGAACGTTATGTTTGGTATAAAGATGGACAAGTTCAGCCTCTATGCATTGCGAAAGATGTTGGTTCTAAAAATTGTGCTTGTTCAATACACAAATTATCAAGCAATTATTAGCTAAATTGTATGTTATGTTGATGAAATAATTAGCTCAATTCTTGGGTCGGTAGTCACATACATTTCTTTTTTCAACATTTACTTTTAAATAACTTATTTACCACCTCTGTTTATTTTTTGAGATTTAATTGTATTAAACATACAAAAGTCGGATTCATAAATATGTATAATTTGTTATGAATAATATTCATTATGGATGTGAGTTTTTGATCGTATCTGATCAGAGTTAGACCGTCATAGCTGACATTTAGCTAGATTTGAAGGAGATGGGGGTACCTGCAAGGCACTCTGATGGCAAAGTGAGAGACGGAATGAGCAAGCATGTATGTATGTAGGTGTGAATGAATGAATATCTGACCCTCTCGAAATAGAGGGTATTTATAGCCCCCAACACTGGACCAAGATCTCTTTATTGGGCTGATCAAACAGGCCCAACAAAGAGACTGCCAGGTTCTACGTGAGTAGTGGGGACCTTCACGTGGCCCCCTACCTGGATGATGCTCTCCGCAAGACCGGGAGGATAAAGACGCGATCTTTCCGGGACCATGAGGACTCCGTGAAATTCGGAGAGGTTGAAAGTCAACCCTACGAGGAGGGTGCTCGGGCAGAGCGTGCACTCGTCGGGGATGTTCCTCGCGAGCAACAGCGGAAAGCGATCGTGGCCGACCAGATACCCATGATCGGGGTGTGCTCGTGGGATATATTGCTCAACACGATATGTTGACAAGCTTGGATTGGGCCTTACTAGTGATTGGGCCACGGGCAGGTCCAGTCCAGAACAGGAGCCCCCCAAGTCGTTGCTCCTGGTACGGGAGATATGACTTGATTCAAGTTCGCCTTTTCGCGAGACTCGCTTGCGCAACACAGGGGTTTTCAATCGGGGATGTGAGACATCGCTTGGTTCGTGATTTGCCCCGTGCAGCGATCGAGAAGTGTTCGAGGAGCGCTCACAGGGAGGTGGTGACGCATCAGTCAGACACATGGTGCGGCTCTTGGAAACCACAATTCTGCCCTAGGGAGTAGGGTCATCATTGTTTACGCGAGTAGGTGTCGAGGACGGAGGCGGTTCGTGGTTCCCCGACGCGACATTTCATGTTCCACATCATCTCTATAAATAGGGGTTCAAGACCCATAGTTTTTTTTTTCACATCTTCACGCTCTCATATTTTCTCTATTTTCAATCACCGTGCATTTTCCTAGCGTCACTGAGACCGCCGTGTCGTTTTCCGTGTGTTCATCTCCATCATCGTTGCTCCTCACTCTTCTCCCAAGTAAGTGTTTTTTCCCTTTGATATCTCATGTTGTACATAGATTTTGATGGTGTTTTAGTGGTAGAATTTCATGTCTGGGGATTGTGCCCGAGAAATTTAAGCACCTTAGGCGCCTGATTCATGATTACGCCCGCGACATTCATAGGTTTAGGCATACGGTTTACGATCGTGCCCGTGATACTCATGCGTTTGGCTAGTAGATTTATGAACTTGGTCGGGACATTCATCCTTTCGTTAGTATGTAGGCTAGTTTTCCCCATAGTATTCTTGTATCTGGCCAGCAACATTATGAACTTGGTTGCGAGATTCATCCTTCGCTCGCGATATTCATGCTATGCTCGCGTCATTCATGATTGATACACGTCCTCCGCTAAGGCTGGCGTTTGGTCGAGGTTTACGCGTTCCCCGTTTTTCGTGTGAATGGTCGTTGACTCGGTCTGAGTGTTTCTTACTTCTCCCCGTCTTTGTGGAGGAAAAGCGAATTTGTTGTCGAATTCACCGGTTTCCTGTACTTTGCAGGTAAATGACAGATATTCTTGAGTCCTCGGGGCGTAATGATGTCGAGGAAACAAGCATTGCTGAAGAAAGCATCAATCTGGTCGACACTGTCGACGACCCCACTCTGGATTGGGCTGGTGCTGAACCCCGGGGAATAGATTCGATCTATAACTATTCCGGTAAACAAGCTTACACTATTGTCGAGTATGGCGGCGGCCAAGAGGGATTTTGGAGAAACTTTAATATTATGAAGTCGATGAGGGATGCCCGTATCTGCTTGGAGTTTACACAGGACACATTTCCCATGTACGAGATCGTATTTAAAGATCTCGGGCTCCGGTTGCCCTTCAATGACTTCCAGTGGGAGTGTTCAACCACCTTAACCTGCCCCCATCCCAAATTCATCCTAATGCGATTGCCTTTCTCCGGGCATTCGAACTCACCTGCCGCTTCCTGAGGATTGGGGCGACGATTCCCCTGTTCTTCAAGGTTTTTCATCTACAACGGCAGTCCTGAGGAGGGAAGCACAGTTGGGTGTCCCTTAAGCAGTCGAAGAGACTGTTTAGGATGTATATGGATTCTGTGCGAGATTTTAAGGATAAGTGGTATATTTTGGAACCTTCTACCCAGACAGCCGTAGATTCGTTGTTCGAACCGGCGGCTGTGGTAGACGAGGACGGGGAGCCGTGTTTAGATGCTGAGGATAATCCCGAGATTGGGAAAGTCTCTAAGTTTCCCATTCACTGGTGTTCGGGCCATTACGACCGTGGCCCTTGATACTACCACACTCCTGCTATGGGTATGAATGCTAAGGATGAGGAAGCTTATGGCGTCTTGAACAAGTTTGTCGATGGCTTCTTTCCTGCTCGGTGGGTTACGAGGGAAGGGGACGACATTCTTGATGAGGATGGATATTCGATGTTCGAGGCGCGTCGGATCAACACCAAGGCGCTCGTCGAGTGCCAGTCTTATGGGTAAGTCGTAGACCTCTTAGGTTTCTTGCTTCGCTCTATTAACATTCCTCTTTAGTTGTTTTCTTTAGTGTATGTGGCTAACTCAAGTACACTTCCTTTGCAGGTCACATGGTGGAGCATCACGAGAGGTTGCTGAAGCTAACTCAAGATAAGAAAATCAGCAAGAGGTTGGTGAGCCCGCAACAAGCCACATGGATGGGCCCGACCCCTGACTCGGGTAGGGAAGGATCTAGTGGGTCCTCGGGTTCCCCGGACATCGAGCGCCAATATACTTTGATCAGCAAGAAACAGAGTCGACCAGATGATCGGGTCGAAGTGACCGACGGAGGGGCGGGCGCCCGGGCCTTCGGCTTGCCACCCTCTTTTATGGAAAAGGATTTCTTCGAGGGGTTTCCCTTGTTCGTGTCCAACAACGAGACCGACATCATCAGGCGGCTGGATAAGGAAGGTCAGAGGAAACACCTCGCCACTAGCATGGTCGGGGTGGTAAAAATGGCCGAGATGGTGGTTGTCCTCGTGGGCGAAGGGTCGGACTCCTTGGATCGGGTCAAAGAGCTAGAGTCAGAGAAGGCGGATCTTGTGGCCAAGTCCCGCAAACTGAAGGCTTCCCTTGAACGCTCCGAGGAAATGTTTCGTGAGCAGTCTGACGTGTTGTCGGGGGAGAAGGAAAGGGCCGACAGAGCTCTCGAGGAAAATGACTGCCTCCATTTTGATAAGGAGCGATTGGAGAGTGACAATCAACGACTGTCGAGAGAGGTCGAGGACATGAAGGCTGTTATGCTTTCCGCTGAAGACGAGCCAAAAGGGATGGCTGACTTGCGCACGCGCTCTGACTTTATCGCTCGCATTCAACTCCTGGAGTCAGACTATATAGGTGCTTTGGCCGATGGTTTTGAGATTGCGTTGAGTCAGCTGTCCGTGCTAAATCTGGGTTTGAATACTGGAGGGGCTGGGATTTTGTCCCAGATTGTCGATGGCCGGGTTGTGCCTCCCCCCGACTCTCTTGACGTCGACGTCGGCACTCTGGGAACTGATTGATGCTTTTTTTGGTGTTTGGGTCTGCACGCCCGTTATTGTTTTTGGGGCCTGCGTGCCCGTTATTGTTTTTGGGGTCTGTGTGCCCGCATTTATTCTCTTAGTTTTTTGGCCGTCGTGCCTGGACTGTAATTTTGGATATCGCTGGCCCTTGTGGTCGGTATATTATTGATCCTTGTTTATGATTTCCTATTCGATGGATGCTTTGTTTGCAGTTTTCTGATAATACTTGATGTATATTGTTGTACCCCAAAATTTGCCCTCCCTTTTTCACAAGAAATCACAACCCTAGGGTTTTCTTAGATTTTCAATATTGGCTCAAGAATCGATCAAACAGACTTTTCTTTGGCAGTAAATCAAGAATTAGGGTTTCTCTCGCATTTCTCAGAAAAAATTGAATTCTCAGAAATTCAGTTAACTGTCACATGTTTTCACACTTTTTTAGGCCTACTGAAAGATTGCTGGTTGTTCTCAAGGCTTGTTTATCTGGGATAAGAGATAGGGGCTGAGATGGTCATTTGAAATATTCAGGTTTTGTCTGATCCAGGTTAACTAGACAATGTGCGTCTGTTAAGACATTTGCTTGTTAATGGAATGAAATGCTTGCTTATTGGAATACACAATGCGTATTTTGTTTGGAATGCTGTTGCAAGGTTACGAGATTGCAAAGTTTTGGGATTGCTTGGAATTTAAGTTATCTGTATTAAAATTGTTGGAATGTGGTTTCAATTATTTTGATCAGAGAATCTTAAAAGATTAAGTAAAGATGCAAAGAAAGAATTGCAAGATTATTGGACAGTAAAAGATTTTATTGGATGTCAGATTGCCTCACAAAGATTTTTCAGATGTTGATACAAAAATAATTTATTGTTTGAATACTGTAGGTTTTACAACTTATAGTACTTGAAAAATAAATTGTTACAATTAATGGAAAATCTATCTAATCTAAGCCTAAGCCTCTGTTGCTCCATTGCTCCCATGCTCAAAGTCTTCTGCTTCCTTTGCTTTGTCATCACCCAATTTGTTCTCACATGAAAAAGACACAAAGGAAAAGGAATTAGTATAGTCAGTTGAATATGAAAAGAATTTTCAAACAAAAAAGAAAATAAAATATTCATCATTAAAGTTTGCCGTCTGGAATCAAAAGTGCTGTTGTTCATCAAGTTTTTATTTTCCTCTTTGCAAACCACAAGAAGATTGATCTTCTTGGTTCACAAAGAGAAATATAAAAAATGCAAAAGGAAAAATGCAAGCATACAAAAGCAATTGGTTCAACTGCAAACATAGGCCAAACTGAAGCGTTGCAATTTAATCAAACAGCAACCAAACATTGCAAAGTCAACAAACCAAGTAGTGCAGCAAACAGCATTGCAACAAAACTAAACAATGCATTACATAACAGGCGCCAAACTGCATTACCAAACAACAAGGCAAACTGTTAAATTAAAACATTGCAGCTAACCAAGTCTTGCAACAAACCAAACTGTCAAGCAAATCTGGCTGGAAGCAAACTGGATGCAGCAAGTACAAATGCAGTAGAAATGTAACAGGCATCAAGTACATGGCAAATCAAACAGCAGGCAAATGCAGGAGATAAACCAATTGACAAGCAAAAAGCTTGTCATAGATTTTCATCATTTTCTAGCAAAAAGACAAACTTTTCAGAAAAGTAAAAAAAGCAAATTTGCTTTGTCATATAGAGAGAAAGAGAGAAAAGATATCACTTTGGTTGGAGTGTACAGTTTGGAAAAAGGCCATCACAAGTTGCAAAACAAAGAGAAAAGGGATATAAGACAAAAACTGCATAATAGTTTGGAGGAGAGAAGATTTAGCCAAGCCTGAAAAACTCAGAAGTTAAAAACATATATCTCTAAGCCTGAAACGGCCAACTCAAAAAAACCCTGTTATCAAAAACTCCCAATCCTGCTATCAAGCAAAGAGGCCAACTGACCAAAACACAAAAAAACCTGTGAATCATAACCACCCATGCAAACCATAAACTTGCAGTTCTCAAACAAAGCAAGTTGGCCAAACTGTAAAGCTTGCCAAAACTGCACAGCCTGCTAACCACAAACCACAAAGCCTGTTAGCACAACAACTCAAACCAGAAAACCCTATGAACCAACAAACAGCCAAGCCAAATCATCCAAAAAAAAAACTGTTAACAGTTTCAAACTCTTAACAAACCAAAACTGTATAACCTGCAAAGCTAGCAAAACTGCAAAGCTAGCAAAACTGCAAACAAGCCAAACTGCCTAGCCAAACTACAAACCTTGCCAAACTGTAACAAGTTTATCAAACCCTGCAAAGCTAGCAAAACTGCAAACAAGCCACAAACAGCCAAGCCAAAACAAAGCTTGCCAAACTGCAACATAACATCACCAAACCCTGTTATCAAAATAGCCAAACTACTCAAGCTGAAAACTCACAAAACAACGGGTATCCAAACCTGTTACCAAACTGCAACAAAACTTACAAATCACAAAACCAGCAGTTCCCACCAAAACAAGTGTTCCAAACTGTAAACACACCAAAGAAACTGCACAACATCCAAAAAACATCAACCAATAACCAAGTTTCAACAAGAAGCAACAAACAAGGTTTAATCATCATCATTATCAACCATTTCAATAACCAAATCATTTTCAGCAACAACACTCATCATTAACAACAACTACAAACAATCAAAATGATTAATTTTCTTTATTTCATAATTTGTTATGGCTTTATATTGAATTGCGACAATTTAATTTGGTTGTAATACTTGATATTTTGACATTATTATTCTTGTGAGACTCATCCCCATTTGTAACAATTTGTACCCCCATTCCCGGATACTTTTGTAATAACTTAGACTTTTAATTCCCGCAATTTATTGCTTTCAATATACTGTATAGTAATTAGGCGTGTATGGCAAGATTCAAAATCAATCGCTAGATGACCTAATCCAAGAATAAATAACTTGAAATCAATACATAATGCACACTTACACCCCTAGGGTTTCATCCACTTGTTACCTTGAAAAATGGACATGTTATGCATGTTGAGTATTTTGGCAATACAAAAACAAACAAAAGATCATAGTCCCTCGATGACGCTATCTTGGTTGCCTAAACAAAATGATCTAGTCCCTCGGAAAATTGCTAAAGATACTTGGAAATATTGCTATCATGGTCAATATGATGACCCGCGCCTGTCCCGTTTAACATCCTAATACAAGGTTGTTTACCAAATGCAATGGTAAAACAACACTGTCAAAAGGGTTAAAAATGTATAGGAAAGACCTTTGAGTAAAATAGGGTAGACAACTATTAGTTACTTGATCAAAACTTGTAAAAAATCCTTGCTATTTTCAAACACACCTCACAACACAATTTCAAAACATTTCCCAAATCAAACTTTCAAACATTAAAATTTTTTTTCAAAAGACAATACACCTTTGTATATATTCAAACAAGAATCGTTACAAAGGTTGCCACAACGATGGCCTCTTTTTCAAAAGCATTTTCAAAAAACCACACACAAAGCACCATTTCAAACAATTGAAAAGCAAAAGCAAGTGATCCAAACAAGTAACTAAGAGCCCATGGATAACCATGGATGAAAAGGGTGCTAGCACCTTCACTTTTCATAATCTACCCCCCGAACCCAAGAAAACATCTCAAAGGTCTTTCCTATGCTTGTTGCTCTTTCCTTTGGATAAAATAAAAAGTCGGTGGCGACTCTTGCTAAACCGAAACATTTGCACAAACGCAAAACCTTAAGTCAGTTCTTCCACCGTATCACAGAACTGGCGACTCTGCTGGGGATTAATTCTAAAAGTGGGGTTACCTTATGGTTTTAGATCACCTTTACATGCTTATCTTATTTGACTTGTATGATTTACTTTTTGGTTCCTTGTTGGGGTTTGTTTTAAATCCTACACCCAGATTTGGGGGCACCTGTTAGGTACGTAGCAATAAACTCTGAGGGAACTGTGCGGGGTATACCGACATGGTTGACGCAGTAGCTATGTTGACGTGGCACATTGGTTGGTACCGTTAACCATTGAGTTGAATCAAGGAGAGTACGGGGCCGCCGCGTGGTGTCATGAAGCATCAACTAACTTTAGAACCTTACTTGACAAACTTGGCCATTTTAGGATGTAGTGAGATGACCAGCTTTGGTGCAGTTCGAAGTTGGTAGATACTCGATACTACACTCATTAAGGATTTTTTTCTTGGAATATTTCGGTTCCTAGTAAAGTGGCTAAACTGAAACAATGAACACAAAAAATAATCTGGTGATATTGAGCTCCTTAGAACCCGGTTACTATCTATAGGACAGGTTGAGCCAACTAACTTCAAGAGGGTACTTACCTACAAACTCCGTGCAAGCCTAAACCTAAGGACTTGTCTCCTTTGTGTGAATATGACTGTTTGTATATAACTTGCTTACTTTTTCATACTTGTACATAACATCATAACATCATACCATAGCATTTTTAATAACCATTTCAAGGATCTCGAGGGTCTTTGATGCAGGGTCACGTTGAACCAGACGTCTACCAAAGGGCAAGAGGATTCATTTTCCTCTAAAAAAACACCGTTAAAGATCAAGTACAACAACTTGAATCGAGGGCTATGACCCACTTGACATGGTGAGCTTGATTCTCGTGGAAAGACATCCACCGATACAAAGGTCTCCAGTCAAAGATGTTGATCGAAGTTTAAACTCTAACATTTTATTGTGTTTACCCCGCGAGATCCTTGAAAACATGCATCCACATATCATGCATCGTATCATGACAGGTTTTCTCCCATACATGTCTCCTTATATTCCTGTGTTTATTTCAGTAAGGTGGATATGGAACAAACCGTGAAAGATCTCCAAGCTCAAAATGCTCAATTCCAACAAATGCTTCTGGCTATGGGTAAAGGGCAAGAGGATCTGAAAGCTCTCCTTCTCAAAGACAAGAAGAAGAAGTCCAAGAAGACAGTAGGAGTCCTGAACTTGAGAAGAAGACCTAAAACCCTAGATCTTTCAACTCCATCCAACATAGGGGATAGTCTTGAAGAAGATCACAATTTGGAGATTGATAATGTTGAGGCTGACTACTCCGAGGAACAATATCCTCCCGCTGATGACAAGTATAAACAGTTGGAAGATCGCCTCAGTGCTGTGGAGATTCAATAAATACCTAGTTTGGAGTTAGGATACATGGGTTTAGTTTCTGGATTAGTCATCCCGCCAAAGTTCAAAGTCCCTACCTTTGCCATGTATGATGGAGTCTCTTGCCCTAAGATTCACTTAAAGTCTTATGTCCGCAAGATTCAACTATACACAACTGATCCAAAGCTTTGGATCCATTTCTTCCAAGAAATCCTGGTAGGGACTCAACTCGAGTGGTTTTATCAATTGGAGAGTTCTCGCATCCACACATGGGAAGATTTAGCTGCTGCTTTTTACAAACAGTATCAGTACAATGTTGATCTTGCACCCACTTGTGTGCAATTGCAAAACATGACCATGGGTTCCAACGAAAACTTCAAAGGATACGCTCAAAAGTGGAGAGATATGGCTGGTAGGGTACAACCACCTTTAACTAACAGGGAGCTGATTGACATCTTCATGGGAACTTTTATAGGGCCTTTCTTCAAACACTTAATCAGAAGCTCTTCAGCCGGGTTCACCAAGCTAATACTGACCAGCGAAAGGGTCGAAGCTGGCATCAAAAGTGGGAAGATTCAAGAAGAAATACCTTCTGATGATCAGAAAAAGCCCTTTAATGGGAAGAAAGAGTCCAATGCAATGACTGGTCGAAAGAGTCGTCATGATCAACATGTAGGGGCAATCCTGATCTCTGATCCCACGTCTGTTCAACAAAGACAGACCAATAGGCGTAGGGTAAGATATCAAGAAAGGCAGTATACCAATATCAACATGCCTTTGTCTCAAGCGTTATAACATTTGCTGAAGTTGAAGCTAATCACGCTAAAGGATATTCCTCAAAATCCTGATACTTCCTCTTCTAAGTATAATCCGAGTGGGAGATATGCCTACCATTCTGACAGTCCTGGGCATGACACCGATGGCTGTTGGACTTTGAATAACAAGATTCAAGACTTGATCGAAGCCAAGGAGATCAAGTTTGACCCTCCGGAGACCCCAAATGTGATCACTGCTCCTATGCCAAATCATTGAGAATGCCTTTGTTTCATTTGAATTTTCAAGTTGTAATCTCTTTTGTTATTCAAACAATTATCTATTAATGTCAAACTTTGTTTCATTAATGCATTGTATATGTTTGTCTTGAATTCATTCATTCGTTTTCACTATAACTATGCTTTCTACTTTCTTTATGAAATTTAACTCTTGCTAAAAGTTACAAGCCTTTAGAGGGAGGATGACGAAAAAAATGCCATAATCTCATACAGTATGCTTTTGGACAGACCTTGCTAACGATGCACAGCCATTTCTTTCAAATCCTAAACACTGGAGTTATAAGGAAGATAATCCCTATTCAACCCCTTCGAGCCAAAGAAGTAGAAGTTTTCTGTTTTAAACACAAATTGAAACCTTTAATCAAACCTGGGGCAGGGTAGTCTCTCAATTAATTCAAATGCGCGTTGAAGCCACAAACTCTCAGTTCATAGTACAATGAATGACATCAAAAAAATTCCTTTGGAACCAAAATACAGTGATGGTTCCTTATCTCATAGGAAGTCATTACCTCTCAAAAAGAAAAGCCCACTGAGTCAAAACCTACAAAGGAGACTTGTGAAAGCTGGGGCATCCCGCTGACTATAATCTCGAAAATAAGAACAGTCAGGCAAAAATTAGGGATAATGAATCAAAAAGAACGAGGTCACTACAAATCCTCAACAACATGAAAAATGTTGCAAAAATGACTGCCTTCCAACAAAATTCAACTTGTGTGAACCATCACCAAAACGTCGTTCCAGACTCATTTGGAGTTCAACGCACAATTAACTGAGTTTAGGATTGAAGAACATCCCTAAGAGCGGGTGGGTACAAATATACTTTGATCCTTTATCCTTTGTTTCTTAAAACCGTGAACCAAGCCACGTTACAACCCTCCAAAAGTCCTAATTGAAGCATGGGTTAGTTCGAAAGCATACTGTTACAAAAGGTATCCTGACTCCTGTAAGGCTTTGCTCTAAATCTTGTGTTGAATTTGTCTTATAAAAGTTTTCTGCTAAAAAACGCATTTTCTAAAATTTCAAGACAAGCATAAACTTTGCATTATTTGAAAATCGTTGTTTGCATATGGCTATTTGTTTGACAGCGAAGAAGTTCACACAGTGAATGTTCCGATGAACGAAAGCTTTTTCAGTGAACAAAATCACTTCAAGTGGAATGACACTTCAATTGCAAAAATCTCCTATCAACAAAAGGGGACCTGACATGGCATTGTCCAATAAACCTAGGGCAGTCCAGTCAAGATTTCAAGAAATCTCTCAAGTGCAGAGTAGCCAGGGGCAAGTCTCCGTCACCATCACTTGGGGCATTGAACGTCAATCCCAACAAAGGGTTACATACAGTCAAACATTTCCTGGAAGTACCACAAGCATTTTCTACTAGGGGCAATGACGAATCTCTCCAAAATCCTTCTGAAAAGAAATTCAAGAATCCTCAAGAAGTTCATCACCTCTCTAGCAGACCAGCGGTCATGGGTTTATTTCCCTAACACTTATCAAGGATTTATTCTCCAAAACAAAATTACATTTCGACAACATTCATAACATATGCAGATTGATCGGCAGGTAAAGGTTATCATCACCTTTTGGAGTAGTAATCGTCAAAGATTCCTTCATTATCTTTTGGAGTAGCAGTCGTCAAATATTCCTTAATCACCTTTTGGATTTGTAGTCGTCAAAGATTCCTTCATTACCTTTTGGAGTTGTAGTCGTCAAAGATTCCTTCATTACCTTTTGGAGTTGTAGTCGTCAAATATTCTTTCATTACCTTTTGGAGTAGAAGTCGTCAAAGATTCCTTCATTACCTTTTGGAGTAGCAGTCGTCAAAGATTCCTTCATCACCTTTTGGAGTTGTAGTCGTCAAAGATTCCTTCATTACCTTTTGGAGTTGTAGTCGTCAAAGATTCCTTCATTACCTTTTGGAGTAGCAGTCGTCAAAGATTCCTTCATTACCTTTTTAAGTAGCAGTCATCAAATATTCCTTCATTACCTTTTGGAGTAGCAGTAGCCAAAGATTCCTTCATCACCTTCTGGAGTAGCAGTCGTCAAAGATTCCTTCATTACCTTTTGGAGTAGCATTCATCAAAGATTCCTTCATTACATATTGGAGTAGCAGTCGTCAAAGATTCCTTCATCACCTTCTGGAGTAGCAGTCGTCAAAGATTCCTTCATTACCTTTTGGAGTTATAGTCGTCAAATATTCCTTCATTACCTTCTGGAGTTGTAGTCATCAAAGATTCCTTCATTACCTTTTGGAGTAGCAGTCGTCAAAGATTCCTTCATTACCTTTTGGAGTAGCAGTCGTCAAAGATTCCGTCATCACCTTTTGGAGTTGTAGTCGTCAAAGATTCCTTCATTACCTTTTGGAGTTGTAGTCGTCAAAGATTCCTTCATTACCTTTTGGAGTAGCAGTCGTCAAAGATTCCTTCATTACCTTTTGGAGTAGCAGTCGTCAAAGATTCCTTCATTACCTTTTGGAGTAGCAGTCTTCAAAGATTCCTTCATCACCTTCTGGAGTAGTAGTCGTCAAAGATTCCTTTATTACCTTTTGGAGTTGTAGTCGTCAAAGATTCCTTCATTACCTTTTGGAGTTGTAGTCATCAAAGATTCCTTCATTACCTTTTGGAATAACAGTCGTCAAAGATTCCTTCATTACCTTTTGGAGTAGCAGTCGTCAAAGATTCCTTCATCACCTTTTGGAGTTGTAGTCGTCAAAGATTCCTTCATTACCTTTTGGAGTTGTAGTCGTCAAAGATTCCTTCATTAGCTTTTGGAGTAGCAGTCGTCAAATATTCCTTCATTACCGTTTAGAGTAGCAGTCGTCAAAGATTCCTTCATCACCTTTTCGAGTTGTAGTCGTCAAAGATTTCTTCATTACCTTTTGGAGTTGTAGTCGTCAAAGATTCCTTCATTACCTTTTGGAGTTGTAGTTGTCAAAGATTCCTTTATTACCTTTTGGAGTTGTAGTCATCAAAGGTTCCTTCATTACCTTTTGGAGTTGTAGTCGTCAAAGATTCCTTCATTACCTTTTTGAGTAGCAGTCGTCAAAGATTCTTTCATTACCTTTTGGGGTAGCAGTCGTCAAAGATTCCTTCATCATCCGGTTGAGTCAAAGTTAATCCAAGACCTTCTCTGGTTCAGTCAGATCGACACTAAGATCTCCCTGATTCTTATTCCAATGGAAGATATTCCGGGTTTTACTGTTCCAGATAAATCTCTCAACGATTTATTCTGATTCACTTCCAGATTTTTCACTATCAGAGACGAAAAATCCAACTCTTGTCTCCATCACCAGTTCGGGATTTATTTTCCCCAGCGAGAGGTTGTCTTGAAAAACTTTACACATCCGTGCATCAAGACATCATACAACGCAATCTCATTTATTTTGAGAACATCAGTGTTTGATATATGTCAAGCCACTAACCTTTACCTTTCAGGAAGGATACAATCAATTTCTCACCAAAATTCGTATCGTGAAGCCTGGACGTTGACCAGATAACGATATAAGACTGTGAAACCTGGACGTTGACCAGATAACAGTAAGGTATACTGTGAAACTTGGATGTTAACCAAATAGCAGTTTACTCTGCCAATTACTTTGAAGCCCGGATTCAACCGGATATTAGTAGGCCCCGAAATCAAAGGAAAAACCGGAAGCGACCGGATAACCATTTGATTTCCTTCTGAATGCTGGACGTTGACAAGATAGGAATAAAGGTATTGTGAAACCTGGATGTTGACCAGATAGCAATGCAACACTGTGAAACCTAGATGTTGACCAGATAACAGTTAAGCGTTAACAGAATAAAGATCCCCATTCTTAAAACCTCATAAGATTGGCATACTCCCAAGCTCCTGATACCGTTAACAGAATGAAGATTCTCATTCTTGAAACCCTAGTAGATTGGCATACACCCAACCTCCTGACCCAAACGCCTGAATGAAGATTATCATTCTTGCTTCCCTAGTAGATTGGCATACACCCAAGCTCCTGATATTCCCGACAGAATGAATATTCTCATTCTCAAAGTGGCATATAATCTGAATTCTTGATATTCCCGATAGAATGAAGATTATCATTCTCAAAGTGGCATATAACCCAAGTTCTTGATATTCCCGACAGAATGAAGATTCTCATTCTGAAAGTGGCATACAACCTAAACTCCTGAACTTCTTCTGAACAGGAATAAGCTTTTCCCCAGAGTCCTGAGCTTACTTTCCAGCAGGATAGCTACTCCCCAACAGTATAGTTGTTCCCCACAGAGTTTTTACTCCCCAACAAAATCAAGGTTCTCATCCTTGATTCTCCAATGAAGTTGCCAGAGCCTTCTTTACTCTCAGCATAAATTTGTCAGAGTTTTTAATCCACTGCAGATCGAAGATTCTCGTTCTTGGCTCCTCAGCACAAATTCCCCTAGCAGAATGAAGATTCTCATTCTCAATTCCCGATAGAGTTTTCAAATATTCCCTAGCGGAGTTCTCCTCAAACAACAAAACAGGAATCCCCAGTAGATTGGCATACAACCCAAACTCCTGATTTTCCCCAGTAGTATAAGTTCTCCCCACAGAGGTTGTCAAAAAGCTTGAAGACACACATACTCTTCAATAGTGGTCCGGGATTTATCTTCCCCGACAGTGGTCAAAGATTTTATTATCTCCAGCTATCCAGGATTTATCTTCCTCAACAAGACAGCCCATCAGCTTACATGCGCATACATTGCATTCATATATCATAAACATTGATAAAACACATATATTGCATCATACATTTCATGCAACATAACTTTGTGTTTCAACTAATATTTTACCCTTTTCAGGATAAGATTAGCAAGCTTCGAATTCAAGGATCATGAAAACAGTTTACGGGTGCTTCCGAACATGGATGTTAATCTATCGCTTGTTCAGATTCAGTTTATTGAAAACAGTTTACGGATGCTCCAAACATGGATGTTAATCTATTGCTTATTCAGCTTCAAGGATCATGAAAACAGTTTACAGATGCTCCAAACATGGATGTTAATCTATCACTTGTTCAGATTCATCTCATGAAAATAGTTTACGGATGCTCCAAACACAGATGTTAATCTATTGCTTGTTCAAACTCAAAGCTCATTGAAAATAGTTTACGGATGCTCCAAACATGGATGCTAATCTATTTCTTATTCAAACCCCCATCTCAGAGACGTTCCAGACATGGATACCTTTCTGATACTCATTCTTTCACCTACAACATACAGTTCAACAAACATTCTTGGATGGCATCTTTAAGCCCATTCCCTCAACTATGCTTTGACGAGTGAAAATTTATGGGCACTCTAGTGTCCAATCATCTTTTACCTTCCAGTCGCAAACGGCAAACTCGCCGATCTAACTCTTCAGGTTCAAGAAGATTGAACAGGGGAAGTTGTTGTACCCCAAAATGCGCCCTCCCTTTTTCACAAGAAATCACAACCCTAGGGTTTTCTTAGATTTTCAAGATTGGCTCAAGAATCGATCAAACAGACTTTTCTTTGGCAGTAAATTAAGAATTAGGGTTTATCTCGCATTTCTCAGAAGAAATTGAATTCTCAGAAATTCAGTTAATTGTCACATATTTTCACACTTTTTTAAGCCTACTGAAAGATTGCTGGTTGTTCTCAAGGCTTGTTTATCTGGGATAAGAGATAGGGGCTGAGATGGTCATTTGAAATATTCAGGTTTTGTCTGATCCAGGTTAACCAGACAATGTGTGTCTGTTAAGACATTTGCTTATTTATGGAATGAAATGCTTGCTTATTGGAATACACAATGCGTATTTTGTTTGGAATGCTGTTGCAAGGTTACGAGATTGCAAAGTTTTGGGATTGCTTGGAATTTAAGTTATCTGTATTAAAATTGTTGGAATGTGGTTTCAATTACTTTGATCTGAGAATCTTAAAAGATTAAGTGAAGATGTAAAGAAAGAATTTCAAGATTATTGGACAGTAAAAGATTTTATTGGATGTCAGATTGCCTCACAGAGATTTTTCAGATGTTGATACAAAAATAATTTATTGTTTGAATACTGTAGGTTTTACAACTTATAGTACTTGAAAAATAAATTGTTACAATTAATGGAAAATCTATCTAATCTAAGCCTAAGCCTCCATTGCTCCATTGCTCCCATGCTCAAAGTCTTCTGCTTCCTTTGCTTTGTCATCACCCAATTTATGCTCACATGAAAAAGACACAAAGGAAAAGGAATTAGTACAGTCAGTTGAATATGAAAATAATTTTCAAACAAAAAAGAAAAAGAAAATATTCATCATTAAAGTTTTCCGTATGGAATCATAAGTGCTATTGTTCATCACATTTTTATTTTCCTCTTTGCAAACCACAAGAAGATTGCTCTTCTTGGTTCACAAAGAGAAAAATAAAAAATGCAAAAGGAAAAATGAAAGCATACAAAAGCAATTGGTTCAAATGCAAACATAGGCCAAACTGAAGCATTGCAATTTAATCAAACAACAACCAAACATTGCAAAGTCAGCAAACCAAGTAGTGCAGCAAACAGCATTGCAACAAAACTAAACAACGCATTACATAACAGACACCAAATTGCATTACCAAATAGCAAGGCAAACTGTTAAACTAAAACACTGCACCAAACATTGCAGCTAACCAAGTCTTGCCACAAACCAAACTGTCAAGCAAAGAAAACTGGAAGCAAACTGGATGCAGCAAGTACAAATGCAGTAGAAATGTAACAGGCAGCAAGTACATGGAAAATCAAACAGCAGGCAAATGCATGAGATAAACCAATTGACAAGCAAAAAGCTTGTCATAGCTTTTCATCATTTTCCAGCAAAAAGGCAAACTTTTCAGAAAAGTAAAAAAAGCAAATATGATTTGTCATAGAGAGAGAAAGAGAGAAAAGATATCACCTTGGTTGGAGTGTACAGTTTGGCAAAAGGCTATCATAAGTTGCAAAACAAAGAGAAAAGGGATATAAGACAAAAACTGCAAAACAGTTTGGAGGAGAGAACATTTAGCCAAGCCTGAAAAACTCATAAGTTAAAAACATATATCTCCAAGCCTGAAACGGCCAACTCAAAAAAACCCTGTTATCAAAAACTCCCAATCCTGCTATCAAGCAAAGAGGCCAACTGACCAAAACACAAGAAAAAAACCTGTGAATCATAACCACCCTGCAAACCATAAACTTGCAGTTCTCAAACAAAGCAAGTTGGCCAAACTGTAAAGCTTGCCAAAACTACACAGCCTGCTAACCACAAACCAGAAAGCCTGTTAGCACAATAACTCAAACCAGAAAACCTTGTGAACCAACAAACAGCCAAGCCAAATCATCCAAAAAAAACTATTAACAGTTTCAAACCCTTAACAAACCAAAACTATATAACCTGCAAAGCTAGCAAAACTGCAAAGCTAGCAAAACTGCAAACAAGCCAAACTGCCTAGCCAAACTGCAAAGCTTGCCAAACTGTATCAAGTTTATCAAACCCTGCAAACCTAGCAAAACTGAAAACAAGCCACAAACAGCCAAGCCAAAACAAAGCTTGCCAAACTGCAACATAACATCACCAAACCCTGTTATCAAAATAGCCAAACTACTCAAGCTGAAAACTCACAAAACAACAGGTATCCAAACCTGTTACCAAACTGCAACAAAACTTACAAATCACAAAACCAGCAGTTCCCACCAAAACAAGTGTTCCAAACTGTAAACACACCAAAGAAACTGCACAACATCCAAAAAGCATCAACCAACAACCAAGTTTCAACAAGAAGCAACAAACAAGGTTTAATCATCATCATTATCAACCATTTCAATAACCAAATCAGTTTCAGCAACAACACTCATCATTAACAACAACTACAAACAATCAAAAGTTTCAGAAGCAAAGTTTCATCAACTACCATCACAAATCCAAACCAACGGGGTTTTCAGAAATAAATCATCATCAACAAATCCATCAACAACAAGTTTCAGAACTATACTCATCATCAACAAAAAGCTAACAACAAAATCCTCAAAAGCATACATCAAATCAAAACTCAGTTCAACAAAACAACAACAAAGTATCAGAAGAACAACTAACAAACAACGTCAGAAGCGTTCAACGCCATCATCATTCGAAGGCAAGAGAAAGGAAAGAAGTTACCAAAAGCAAGTGTGTTCATCATTTCCTCCCCTCCGCCTCTAGCCGCCAAGGAGCGCCGCCAGCCCGACCTCTCTCTTTCATCACAGAGAAAATCCCACAGGTATGCTTCTCAAACCTTTTACTGTGTTTTAGGCATAAGCACAATAGATTAAAAAAACGAAATCATAAATTCAAGCATGCGAATCAAACAACAAAACTGTAAAATGCCAAATCAAAAACGAACCATACTATTTCAACAAAGCCTTGGATCTTTGTGAGGAGATGAGAGAGTGAGGGATGGCGTTCTGACAACCATGGGGAAGGGAAGATCAGAGTTTGTTTGGCTGAGAAAGATGAAGAGAAGAACGAAGCAAGCGGCACCGCTGTGAGGATTGTTCTACAAACCCTAAGTTCTGAAACCCTCACAAATTGTACAAACTCACCTCTGGGCCTTTCTGGCCCCAAATAATCTTAAGCCCAATACGAAATGCAGGCTCACACCCCCCACTTTTCCATTCTAACCCCTTTGTTTTTTCTTTTAGTTTTTGTTTTGGGCCCAACTCTCAAATCCCTAAAGCCCATTATACAACTTGTTCTAATTTTCTTTCTTTCTTGAATAAACTCATAAAGAAAAACTCAATACCTTTTTTTTATTATTTATTTAAAATTAGCTTAGTTAATTTATCTTTTTCTCTTAGTTAATAATGACACTAAGTAATATATTAAAACTCCATTTTTGTAAAAATAAAATTTGATCTTTGTTTTAATCATTTTCTTTTTCTTGCACATAATGAAAATACCAAAAAATAATAAAGAACATTAAATTAATTAATTTTGTTTTCTTTAAACCTTTTTTTTATTGATTAATAAAAATACAAGAATAATAGAAATTTTGTTTAATTAAATTTTCTTTCTTTGAACTTTTTTTATTTACATAGTTAATAAAATACACAAATAATAATAATAAAATATTTAATCTTTCTTTTTAGAATAGATTTTATTTATTTATTTTCAAGTAAATACATGCATTTCATAATTGATTGATTTTATTTATTTCATAATTTGTTATGGCTTTATATTGAATTGCGACAATTCGATTTAGTTGTAATACTTGATATTTGGACATTATTATTCTTGTGAGACTCATCCCCATTTGTAACAATTTGTACCCCCATTCCCGGATACTTTTGTAATAACTTAGACTTTTAATTCCCACAATTTATTGCTTTCAATATACTGTATAGTAATTAGGCGTGTATGGCAAGATTCAAAATCAATCGTTAGATGACCTAATCCAAGAATAAATAACTTGAAATCAAAACATAATGCACACTTGCACCCCTAGGGTTTCATCCACTTGTTGCCTTAAAAAATGGCCATGTTATGCATGTTGAGTATTTTGGCAATACAAAAAAAAAACAAAAGATCATAGTCCCTCGATGACGCTATCTTGGTTGCCTAAACAAAATGATCTAGTCCCTCGGAAAATTGCTAAAGATACTTGGCAATATTGCTATCATGGTTAATACGATAACCCGCGCCTGTCCCGTTTAACATCCTAATACAAGGTTGTTTACCAAATGCAATGGTAAAACAACACTGTCAAAAGGGTTAAAAATGTATAGGAAAGACCTTTGAGTAAAATAGGGTAGACAACTCTTAGTTACTTGATCAAAACTTGCAAAACATCCTTGCTATTTTCAAACACACCTCACAACACAATTTCAAAACATTTCCCAAATCAAACTTTCAAACATTAAAAAATATTTTCAAAAGACAGTACACCTTTGTACATATTAAAACAAGAATCGTTACAAAGGTTGCCACAACGATGGCCTCTTTTTCAAAAGCATTTTCAAAAAACCACACACAAAACACCATTTCAAACAATTGAAAAGCAAAAGCAAATGATCTAAACAAGTAACTAAGAGCCCATGGATAACCATGTATGAAAAGGTTGCTAGCACCTTCCCTTTTCATAATCTACCCCCCGAACCCAAGAAAACATCTCAAAGGTCTTTCCTGTGCTTTTTGACCTTTCCTTTGGATAAAATAAAAAGTCGGTGGCGACTCTTGCTAAACTGAAACATTTGCAAACACAAACGCAAAACCTCAAGTCAGTTATCCCACAATATCACATATATGCTTGACTATTATTTTGGTAATGAATTCTTGGCGAAGTTTGTGTTCGGGTGGAGATATCCGTTCGACCCCTATGTCGGTTCGACGCATTTTGGAATGTGTCTAATGCGCGGAGTGAAATCCGCGTGTCGGGCGTATGACCATGATTGGGATCCTATGCCCGTGGCATGAACTGTCCATCGCGAGCTGGGTGTTCTGCCATGTGGGGTCTTTAATAGTAGAGCTCGATCGAGGTGTCCCTGTCGGGCATGTACGTTTGGTTCATTGAAGTGAACGACAGTATGCCCTTGTTGGTTGGTAGGTCGGGTCAGTACCTCGACTCGCCTACTTGGTCTAGCTTTTCCCTTCGTCGATGGAAGGTGAGCATTCGACGGTAAAAGTCCCTCAACGGGTGAGGGCTTTAGCTATAGTATTGTTTCAGCTTCGCAGCATTCCAGGATCGTGGTAACGGTTCTCCATTTAATTGCTCCATATAATATGCTCTGCTTCCTGTAGCTCCCTGGACGCGATAAGGTCCCTCCCAGTTTGCGGCCAATTTTCCTTCGCGGGAATCTTTCAGGTTCCTTTGCAAGACTAGGATGCCGACCTGAAATTCGCGTCTTATGACCTTGTTGTCGTGGCATAGGGCTACCCTCTATTTCATAGTGGCCTCACGCAGGGCTGCTCCCAATCGGATTTCCTCGACCAAGTCGAGCTCGTCCCTCAGAGCCTCTTCGTTCATTTCCTCGTCAAGAGGCATCTATGTTCGCCTAGATGGATCCAAGATCTCTACTAGGATGACCGCCTCGGTGCCATAGGTCAGTCGGAATGGAGTCTCACCTGTCGTCGAATGGGGCATGGTGCGGTGAGCCCATAGAATGCTATGAAGTTCTTCGAACCACCCCCTTTTTGCTTCGCCTAGTCTGCGCTTGAGTTCTCGTAGGATGACCCTGTTGGCGGCCTCGGCTTGCCCGTTGGTTTGAGGATGCTCGACTGAGGTAAAATGTTGTTTGGTGCCGAGTTTGGCGATGAAGCTTTGAAAGCCTTGGTCGGTGAATTGGATACCGCTATCTGTGATTAGCGCCTGCGGGATTCCAAACCGGGAGAGAATGTTTCGCTTGTAAAAGTAGATGATGTTATGTAAGGTGATTTTCGCAAGGGCCTCGGCCTTTATCCACTTTGTAAAGTAATCCAAGGCCACGATGAGGAATTTGTTTTGGTACGTTCCTTGCACGAATGGTTCGAGGATGTCCATCCTCCACCAGGAAAATGGCCACGGGGATGACAATATATTCAACTCATGTGGCGGGGCGAGATGCATGTCGGCGTGTCTTTGGCATTTGTCGCATCTCTTGACGTGGTCTTTGGCGTCTTGCTGCATTGTCGGGCAGTAATACCCCGCTCATAGTGCCTTCCTTGCTAGGGATTTTCCGCCCATGTGCTGGCCATTAATACCTTCGTGTATTTCCCGTAATATCTTGGGGACTGCGAATTCGTCGATGCACTTCAAGAGTGGGATGGAAAATCCCCTACGATATAGTTTGTGTTCGAGCACCACGTAGGAGCACGCTCGCCATTTGGTTGCGGATGCTTCTCTTTGGTCCAGGAGGAGTTCCCCCTTCATTAGGAAGTTGAACACTGGGGTCATCCAGGATGAGGTGTCTCCGATGGCGTTTACCTCGGGTGGAGTTGTGGAATTTTTGATGCTCGGGCGAGATAGAGACTCTTGTATGACAGATTTGTTTCCGCCTTTCTTTCTCGTGCTTGCGAGCTTCAAAAGTATGTCGGCCCTTGTGTTTTGCTTGCGTGGTACGTGCGAAATTTCTGCTCGGTCGAATTTTTTCATGTGCTCCCTGACTAAGTTCAGATACTCGATGAGGCTGTTGTTTTTGGCCTGGTATTCCCCTTGAACTTGGGATGCGACGAGTTGAGAGTCGGTGAAAATTTGTACTTCACAGACCCCTAAATCCTCGACCAGTCTTAGACCCGCGAGTACGGCCTCGTATTCCGCCTGGTTGTTAGATGTTGGAAATGAGAGGGTGAGCGAATGCTCGACCACCACACCTTCCTCGTTCTCTAGAAGGATTCCTGCTCCGCTCCCGGTCGAGCTGAATGCTCCGTCGACGAAGATGATCCACTTGTGCTCTTTCGCTACGGGGGGTTTTAAGCGGTTATCTCAGCGACGAAATCGGCCAAAGCCTATGCCTTTAGGGATTTCCTACTCTCGTATTGGATGTAGAACTCAGAAAGTTCCAAGGACCACTTCAACATTCGACCCGCCATGTCTGGTCGACCCAGGAGCTGTTTCACGGGCTGGTCTGTTCGCACCATGATCGTGTGCGCGAGGAAGTTTGTTGCTGCATTAACGAGGGCCAGATCTACCATTTCTATTTGTTGGTATCTGACCTCGGGCCCCTGAAGCTCCTTGCTCGTGAAATAAACGGGTTTTTGTTTATCGTGTGTCTCACGAATGAGGGTTGCGCTGATGGCTTCGACCGAGACGGCCAGGTATAGGAACAAAGGTTCCCCATCGACTGGTCGTGATAACATGGGTGGCTGCGAGAAGCTTTGTTTAAGATGGAGCAGCGCCTTCTTGCATTCCTCGGTCCATTCGAAGGCCACTTCCTTGCGAAGAAGCTTGAAGAAAGGGAGGGTGTGTTGAGCGGGTTTTGCAACGAAACAGGATAGCAAAGTGATCATGCCATTCAAGACTTGTATGGATTTTTTCGAGGTAGGTGTGAAGAGGTCGGAGAAAGCCCAGAACTTGTCGGGGTTGGCTTCAATTACTCATTCTGTTAAGTAGAAGCCAAGGAACTTGCCAGCCTTGACCCCGATCATGCACTTCTCGGGGTTAAATCTTATTTTGCATTTCCTTGCTTAGGAAAAGACTTCCCTGAGATGAGCGGCATGGTCGATGTATGCTCGGGACTTAACGATAATGTCGTCCATGTATAGCTCAAGCATATCCCCGATTTGGTTGCTGAAGACTTTGTTCATCATTCACTGATACGTTTCTCCTGCGTTTTTCAGACCGAAGGGCATTACGTTGTAGTAATAGTTGCCCGAGCTAGTCATGAAAGTAGTGCAGTGCTTGTCTCCTATTGCCATTGGGATTTGGTTATAGACCGAATAGGCGTCCATGAATGATATTATTTTATAATCGGCTGAGTTGTCGACCAACATATCAATATTAGGTAAAGGAAATGCATCTTTGGGGCATGCCCAGTTAAGATCAGTGTAGTCAACGCACATTCGCCATTTTCCATTATTTTTCTTGACAAGTACAACATTTGACAGCCAAGTTGAATACCGGGCTTCAGAAATAAAATTTTCCTCTAAGAGGTCTTTTACAGCTTTTTCAACAGCCTCCATTTTCTTACGTCTATGTTGCACTATTGCCCTAGCTGTTGGATCAATGGCGAGTTGATGACAGGCGACCTCAGGGTCGAGTTCGGGCTTCTCCATAGTACTCCAAGCGAACAGATCCGCATTCTCGCACAAGCAAGCCTTGATTTGCTTCCTCGCCAAGTCGGGGAGTCCGGTGCCAATCTTCACTTATCTGCATGGGTCTTCACCAAGGGGGACGAGTTCGAAGTCCCCGTCCGGTATTGGTCAAAGGGGGACTTGCTCATCGTTGGGAGGCTCATCCTGGTCGAAACGAGTGTTTATGGATATCGAGTCGGCCTTTGGAGGGTCTCTCTGCTCTTCCGCTATGATAGGCTCTGATCGATGAGGTTCTGGTCGCGTAGTTGCAGCTCTCTTGACGGGCCTTTTGCTGGTGTCGACCGTGTCGTGTCCCTTGGATGTAGCGTTAAAACACCTTCGGATAGCTGCCAGGTCACCTTAGACAGTGGCAACCCGTGCCCTCTTGTTGTAGAACTTCATTTTTAAATGGACGGTGGAGGGCACCGCGGTCAGCTCTGCCAGTGTTGGCCTTCCTAGAATGCAGTTGTAGAGGGAGGGGCAATCAATGATGAGGAAGCGCACCTTAACTTGCCTCATAGCCATATCCTCACCGAACGTGACCATGAGCTCCATGTATCCCCAAGGCTTAGAGGTCGAGCCGTTAAAGCCCTGCAGGTCCGACCCCACGTATGGTGAGAGGTGAGAGTCGTCGAGCTGCATGGTTCGGAACAGCTGGCTGTACATCACGTCGACAGAACTTCCCTCGTCGACGAGGACACGATGTACGCCAAAGTTGGCCATTCTCGCCCTTATCAGCAGAGGGATGTACGAATTTTGGGCCCCTCTGGGGAGCTCCTTTAGGTAGATGGTGATTGGCTCTGACCTGCCTCTCACTTTTTCAAAGGTCACCGTTTGAGGGGGGGTCGTGTCGACCAACTCGTCCAGCTTCCTCTTAGCTGAATTTATGGTCAAATCATTGAACCCTCCACCATTGATGACCATGGCGGAGGGGAAGTGTTCCCACCTGCTGTGCGTAGACAGAGGTTCTTGCAAGTGTTCGGGGACGTAGAAGTCCTCGGGTCTTGTGACGGAGAACGCAGTTTGGATGGGAACCGACTCGTCAGATGGTCGGGCATCCACTTCTGCTTCCCTCGTCTCACGGGCATCCCGACGAGGAGCGTCATTTCGCCGATATTGTGTGAGTCTTCCCCCTTTTATAAGGGTCTCGATGGCGTCCTTGAGGTGGACACAATCTTCGGTCAGGTTCTCGTGGCTCCGGTGGTACTGGCAGTATTTGCTTCGGTCCACCCCGAGTTTGGCAGGAGTTGGACGGGGACGTTTGACGCTGCCATCCTTGAAATCTGTACTTGCGCACTCCGCTAAGATGCACTCGCGAGAAGCCGTGAGCGGAGTGTATTCTGTGAACCGTCCCGAGGGTCCCCTATGTTCCCGAGCGTCTCGGGGTTTATCTTCCCTTCTCTTTTCCCCAGTTCGTCGAGGAGGGGCGATGTCTTGTCGTGGATTGCTGTTAGATCCACGGTTTCTGGGGTCTCGGGCTCTGTTAGCCGCTTCTCTTTCCTCATAGTCCATGTAGGCTCTGGCCTTCTCGAGGAGGGCATCAAACGTTCGGGGTGGTTTGATGCCCACGACTTTTCTGAATTCGGTGTCGGGGAGGAGACCCCTCTCCAGCAGGTATTTCTTCATATGGTCCGTGCAGGGGACCTGGATGGCTTCCCGGTTGAAGCGGTTAATGAATTCTCTCAAGGTCTCATCGTGCTTCTGGACGATGGCATCGAGCGCTGCTTCGGTCTTCGGGTGTCGTTGCGAAGCAGTGAACAAGCTGATGAACTGGTTCTTCAAGTTTCGCCAAGAGGTAATTGACCCCGAGGCGAGACGCCGGGAAGAAAAACGCAGAATTATGCAGGGAAGAAAAACGCAGGATTATGCGTGAAGGATATCACAAGTTGCTGTATCAGAATAATAAATTAAATTAGGGAGAGACTTAGTCATTCTGTTTTTAATTAGGATGATATCAGGCTAAGAATCAAAATAGTAGGATTAGTAAAAAGTATAAGTTATGATGGTAGAAACTGTATTGGTTAGAAGTTGTGTTGGATTATTAGAAAGTAGAAGTTCTGATTGTAGAAGCTGTGTTGGTTAGAAGTTGCGATGGATTAGTAAAAAGTAGAAGTTCTGATGGTAGAAGTTATGTTGGTTAGAAGTTGCGTTGGATTAGTAAAAGGTAGAAGTTCTGATTGTAGAAGCTATGTTGGTTAGAAGTTGTTTTGTCAGAAGTTGTTTTGTCAGAAGTTGGGTTGTCAGAAGTTGTGTTGGTCAGAAGTTGTGTTGTCAGAAGTTGTATTGGTCAGAAGTTGTGTTGGTCAGAAGTTGTGTTGTCAGAAGTTGTGTTGTCAGAAGTTGTGTTATTAGAAGTTGTGTTGGTCAGAAGTTGTGTTGGTTAGAAGTTGTGTTGTCAGAAGTTGTGTTGGTCAGAAGTTGCAATTGACGTTACGTTGGTTTTGTATAGAATGATGAGGGTTAGATGCTTAGAGGCTGCTGTTGAATTATAATAGTAGGAGTAGTGACGGTAATGACGTAAGAGTTACAGAATAGCAGTATGAATTACTGTGGAATTAATGTACAACTGAGTTGTTAGTGAGAAGTTATTAATGATGTTGTGTTGATATTTTATAATAAATAAATGATGTTTGATAAATTATTATGATGATATGAGATGTTGATGACGAGACGTTAAGATGATTTTGAGATGTTGTTAATTTGAGATGCTTTTGAGATGTTGTTAATTTGAGATGCTTTTGAGATGTTGTTAATTTGAGATGTTGTTAACTTTGGTGTTGTTATTACATTCATGGTTGTGTCGCATACATTGCATTTTTAAGATGGAGCTTATGCTCGTTGAGATGACCTGTATTTGTAAATTTTGAGATGAAGGTTATGCCTTGTTGATGCCTCTATTAATTGGCAAATTTTTGAGATGGGAGTTCTGCTCCAATGGTACCACATGCATTTTCATAGTATTGAGTCGCATTATATGATTGCATAAAGAAGTTGTATTGATGTTGTGAATGTGTATTATTGTTGAGATTGTTGTTGATTATGAGATGAGAAGTGGTGATGTTATTGATCTAATTTAATATATTAATTATCATGCACTTTATTATACTGTTAGATATCTCACTCCTTCTGTTTGAATGTTGCCCTTATATTGGTAATGTGCAAGTAATCGAGAGTGAAGGTTGTATACCTTCGGTAGTTCGAGTCGGTGTTATTGCTCTGATATGTAACACTCGGGGGGAATGAATGCTTGCTGTTTTTTATTGTTGATTTTTCAGTTGTTGAACTTAAATTGATTATTATTAAATATGAGTTGTTTCGAAGTTGCTGTTTTGTTGTTAGAGATGTTATTAAAAATTCCGCTGCGTAGATGTTGAGTTATTTTAATTAAAGATGTTATGATGATGGTTCATCTGATGTTTTGAAAGTGTTATATATCCACGATGAATGCAATAAAATTTGATAGAAGAATTTGTGACGTCCCGATTCGTTTGCATGATTAAATTTTTGTAACTCTGATTTATTTATATAATTGCTTGGGGTAGAATTGGGATGTTATAGCAACTAACGAGGAGCTAGCCCCAACCCAAGTTTGATACCGTTTATCAATTACATATTATAACTTCTTATTTCTCTTTCATTTTACCATTCTTCTTCCAGCCTCTCTCAATTTCTTCATCTTCAACTCTCTCAACTTTCTCTTCTCCTTCATTTTTTTCTCCATTAATCCTATATTTTACTCTATTTGGAAGCTTTAATTTTTTATTTCAAAGCTAATAAAAATATTTCTATATGTTATTTAAGATATATATTGTTATACTAATTTATAAATTCTAATTTTTGTTGGATTAAATTCGTAGATATTTATTATATTTTTCTCCATCAACACTAGTTTTGTTTAATAAAGCTTCTTTATAAGGTATGTAATTTATTTTATTTTTTATTGAATTTTTGTGTGAATTATATGTTAGATTTAGATAAATTAATCTGGTTTAGGTACATGTTAGATTTAGTTGATATAATTAGATATGTTAGATTTAGTTTATATATATTATATATTAAGTTAATTGTTATTCTGAAAATACATCATATTTTTTTTTATTCCAAAAATATATTATATATTATATATTTTATTATATTAAATAGTATATTAAAACAATTTATATATTTTTTTATTCCAAAAATATATTATATATTATATATTTCATTATATTAAATAGATTATTAAAACAATTTTTATATATTACATTTTTCATTCCAAAATATATTATATATTATATATTTTATTATATTAAAACAATTTATATATTTAATTATATTAAATAATTTATATATTATATATTATATATCATAAAAACAGTTTATATAAAAATGTATATTTAATTTATATAAAAATATCAAATATTTAGTTAATCTAAATAATAATATATTTAGTTGATAAAAAAATATATATTTAGTTCATATCTAATTTAAGTATTTAGTATATTTAATAAATATTTAATTTAAATAAAACATAATATATTTAATTTATATAAAAAAACACAGTTTAATTAGATTATAAATGATATTCTTAGTAATTTTAGAAAACATTATATTAAGTTTATATAAAAAAAAGTAAATTAATTTATATAAAATATAATAAATATTTGGTTAATCTAAATAATAGTATATTTAATTTATAGAAAAAACAGTATATTTAGTTTATATCTAATTTAAATATTTAGTATATTTAGTAAATATTTAGTTTAAATAAATCATAATGTATTTAATTTATATGAAAAAACAATTAGATTATAAATAGTATAGTTAGTTATTTTGGAAAACATTATATATTTAGTTTATATTTAAAAAAAAAGTATATTTAGTTTATATAAAATAGGGTTAAATATATTTTTGGTCTCTATAAATATCTCAAATTTCATTTTTAGTCCTTATTAAAATAATGACAAGTTTTAATCCCTACTTAATTATTATGCACGTAGTTTTAGTCCTTTTTGTTAAACCAATGTGTATTTTTGAATGATAATTTTGTAGACATGTTTAGAACATTATAAAAAGTTCCTTGGAAAAAAAGAAATTCAAAATTTGATTTCTAAGTCAAGATTTTCATTATTTTTTATCAATATCTTTTGAAATTTAAAAAAATCATATTTAATTCTTCTCATTTTAAAAAATTATAAAATTTGATAAAGAAACATTTTATAGTATTCTAAACACGTATGGAAAATATCATTAAAAAATTTAAAAGTTTAAGGAAAATTAAAGAGTTTTTAGAAAATAGAAGGGACTAAAACTGGATGAACAAATATTTTCTAGGGACCAAAATTTATCATTTTTTTAATAGGGATTAAAAATAAAATTTGAGATATTTATAAGGATCAAAAACATATTTAACCCTATAAATATAATAAATATTTAGTTAATCTAAATAATAGTATATTTAGTTTATAGAAAAAATAGTATATTTAATTTATATCTAATTTAAATATTTAGTATATTTAGTAAATATTTAGTTTAAATAAAATATAATATATTTAATTTATATAAAAAATAGTATATTTAGTTTATAAATAGTATACTTAGTTATTTTAGAAAACAAAATATATTTAGTTTATATAAAATATACCAAATATATAGTTAATCTATATAATATTAGTATATTTAGTTTGTAGAAAAAATGTAATTTAAATATTTAGTAAGTATTTAATTTAAATAAAACATAATATATTTAATTTATATGAAAAAATAGTATATTTAATTTATAAATAGTATATTTAGTTATTTTGAAAAATAGTATATTTAGTTTATATGAAAAAAGTATATTTAGTTTATATAAAAAAAAAGTATATTTAGTTTAAATAAAACATAATATATTTAATTTATGTAAAAAAACAGTATACTTACTTATTTAGTATATTGTATTATTAATAAAAACACTGCATGATTATAGTTATTTAGTATTCTTATTTAGTTTAAAGTATATTTATTGATAAAATCTTAAAAATTTGTTGATATATTATTATTCCCCTTTTTGCCTAATAAATTTAAACATAAATAATGTTATACATTTGCAGTATGGAATATTATCAATTCTATCGTAGTTGGATTATGATAGAATGTTTCCGGAAAGACGTGGGCTTAAAGCACAATTTAAGGAAGGACTTGATATGTTTCTCACATATGTGTTTACTCACGAATAGTGTCATAGAGATTGAGGGGTAAGATATCCATGCTTAATGTGTGGTTGTAGAAATATAATCAGTGATCATAGTGAAGTGAAACAACACTTGGAGAGAGAGTGAGTTTTAGGCCAAATTATTGGGTTTGGACATCTAATGGAGAAAAATTGCCAGAGATGAATAGGGAAGCTTATAGCAATCAAACACATGTTGGACCAGACAAAAATATAGATGGTTCGAGTAGTCAAGTACAAATGCAATACCAGGAGCAATGTAATCTAGTAGAGGATATGGTAAGTGACGCATTTGGGGTCAATGTGGCTTACGATGAACCAGAAGACTTTGATGCAGAAAAGCTTCCGAATGAGAATGCACAAAAGTTTTATCAGTTGTTGAAAGATATAAATATACCATTTTTTGAGAGATCTTATGACTCTAGGCTCTCAATGTGTGTGAGACTCCTGGCTGTGAAGTCAAATTGGAATGTGCCAGATCAGTGTTTGGAGTTCTTTGCAAAAATGATGTGGGATGCGACTCTTGTGAAAGAAAACATGTCTACAAGTTAATATGATGCAAATAGGATGGTGTCGAAGTTGGGATTAGAAGTAAAAAATATTTATTGTTGAATTGGAGGTTGTATGCTATTCTATGACAATGATTTTGGCACAAATGATGGGGCTTTGGAGGAATGTAAATTTTGTAAGAGTCTGAGGTATTTAGTTCACAGTAAAGGCGTTGATCGAAAGCAAAAACGAGCTGCAGTAAGTCGATGTTCTATCTGCCAATAATACATAGGTTGCAAAGGATGTTTGCATCAATGCATAAGGCAAGTCAAATGACATGGCGTCATACGAATAACAAGTTCGGGCATGATGCGACATCCATCTGATGGGGAGGCATGGAAACACTTTGATAGAGTAAATCCAGATTTGGCAGCATAACCCATAAATGACAGGCTTGGATTATGCTAGGATGGTTTTACTCCTTATATCCAATCGTCAGCAATTGCCTATTCTTGTTGGCCAGTTATTGTTACCCCATACAATATCCCTCCTGAGATCTATATGACCAAACCGTACATGTTTTTGACATGCATCATTCCAGGACCGTCGAGTCCAAAGGCAGGAATAGATGTATATTTACAACCTTTAATTGATGATTTTAAGAGGTTGTGGAATGGAGAATGGACTTATGATGTGTCGCACAAACAAAACTTTAATATGTGAGCTGCTTTAATATGGACAATTAACGACTTTCCTGCATATGGCATGCTGTCTGGTTGGGGTACGCATGGAAAAATGGGGTGTCCATATTGCATGGGACACACAAAAGCATTTACTTTGGAAAGTGGTTGGAAAAGTTGGTGGTTTGACTGTCACCGTAGGTTTTTACCTAGAAACCATGAATTTAGAAGAAATAAGAATGCTTTTAAAAAAGGAAAAAAAAAGAAACAGATCTTCCTCCCCCTCGGTTGTAATCAATTTATGTATGGAATAATGTTTATGACCTTCCAAAATTCCAAGGTCATGGTAAAGCATGCAAAGATTCCAGGATATGGGAACACACACAATTGGACAAAAAGAAGTATTTTTTGGGACCTTCCATATTGGAAGGATAATTTGTTGCGTCATAATCTTGATGTTATGCATATTGAGAAGAATTTTTTTGATAATGTATTTAACACGGTGATGGATGTTCAAGGCATAACAAAAGATAATGAAAAATCTAGAAATGATTTAAAACTTTTGTGTAATCGAAAAGAGTTAGAGTTGAAACCTCAAACAAATGAAAAATTGTTAAAACCCAAGGCTTGTTACACTCTTACTCCCCAAGAAGCAAAAACAATATGTCGGTGGTTAAATGAGTTGAAAATGACAGATGGTTATTCTTCAAACCTGGCAAGATGTGTTGACGCAAAAACTGGAAAGTTGCATAGAATGAAAAGTCATGATTGTCATGTTTTCATGGAATGATTGCTTCCAATTTCATTCAGTTCACTTCCCTGTCACGTGCTTAATCCACTAACTGAGATCAGTCAATTTTTCAAAGACATATGTGCGTCATCTTTAAGAGTATATGACATAATCAAATTGGACCTAACTATTCCTATTATTCTATACAAATTGGAGAAAATATTTCCGCCAGGTTTCTTTGATTCTATGGAGCATCTTGTGATATAGTGGGAGAACTGACTTGGGTGTTTTGCATTTGATCATAAATGTTGCGGTTAGCAAGAGTCGCCATCGACTTTTCTTTTATCCAAAAGGAAAGGCTGAAAAGAACAAGAAAGACTTTTGATATTATATCTTGAGTTCGGGGGGTAGATTATGAAAAGGGAAGGTATTAGCACCCTTTTCATCCATAGTTATCTATGGGCTCTTAGTTTCTCGCTAGATCACTTGTTTTTGTTTGAAAATGTGCTTTGTGTGGTTTTTGAAAATATTTTGAAAAGGCGCATTCTTTTAGGCAAACTTTGTAATAGTTCTCGTTCGTAAGAACGTATACAAAATGTTGGGCTTTTGAAAATGTTTCATGTTTTTGAAAGTGTTTTAAAAGTGTTCGGTGTTTGTTTTAAAAATAAGCAAGGATGTTTGATTTGAAAGTGAGCAAGCAACTAGGAATAATCTACCTACTCAAAAGTCTTTGTTCATTTCTTCCTTTCCATTGATATGGTAAGAAGCCTTGTCTTTGGATGTAAAAGGACGGGCATGGGTCATCGTATAGCCATGATAGCAATGTTGTGAGATATCTTAGCATTTCTCTTTGAGGGACTAAGATCATTTTGAAAGGCAACGTTGATAGCGTCATCAAGGGACTATGATCTTATATTTTTTATTTGTTTTTTCTAAGACATCCCACATGCGTAACATGACCATTTTTTGTGAGACAACAAAGTGGAATTTACCCTAGGGGTGTAAGTGTGCAAGTGTATTTGATTTACATGCATTGTTTATCTGGAATTAGGGTTTGTTACTTGTTGATTTTAGTCTTTCCATACAAACCCTAATTACTAACATTTATATAAAAGCGGTAAATTACGGAAATTGAAATTACTACGCTCTTACATCATTTGGGGGGGGGGGGGGGGGGGGGGGTATACAAATTTACAAATGGGGATTGGAAGAAAATTATATCTAATAATCTATTACAAGCATATTGAATAATGTACAAGAATTGAAAAGAAAATAATGCAAGAATGTAAATGAAAAAAGAAATGATTTTTGTTTGGTTTTTGTTAAAGGTTTTAACCAAATTACTAAAAAGAAAAAATAATTAATTAAAGACAAATAAAATTAAACCTAAATTAATTAAGAAAAGAAAATTAGGTTAAAAAGTATTTTTTAGGGTTTTTGTGAGGAAGGTTTTAAGTTTAATAAAATAAAATATGAAAATTAATTAATTAAAGAAACATAAATTCTAAATTAATTTTAGATAAAAGAGAAAAATAATAATTAAACCTAAATCTAAATATTAATTATTTGAGAAAAAAGAAATTAGTTTGTTAAGAAAAATGTTTTTGTTCTTTTTTGTTTTATAAAGAAAGTAAATAAATAAGTGTGAAAATAATGATAAAATGTTTTTGGATTTTTTAATAATAAAAATAATAATGATAATAATAATAATAGTAATAAAAAAAATAAAAGAAAACTTAAATAAAATAAAATAAATAAAAGAAAATAAATAAAAATGAAATAAATATAAAAAAAGAAAGTTTGGGTCAGGTGTATGAAAATAGGCAGGGGTTAAAAGTCAGCAAAAATAACTAAGCCCATTGTTGAAGGCGCAGCGCTGGTTGTTGTAAAAAAAGAAAGAAAATGCTAAAAAAACAAAACAAAAGGTAGAGCTGGGTGTTGAACCCAAGACTCTCAGGATACACGCGCACTACCTTTGCCACTGGGGTGGCTGTACATCCGGTAACATAAACAAAACAAAAAATACATAACATAAGTCATGTCCTGAATATGACTTCATCTTCAACCTCCAGCCAGAACATCTGTAACTTCACCATTTCTCAACAAAAATGAAATATGCAAACATGAAAGTTGCTCCATTTTTCCATACGAATCCAACCATATAAATATCATAAGCTATAAATCAAAGATGAATGAGAATTTCTAAAAGTTCCAAATTCTGACCTAACTTTTTTCAGAGATTCAAACCTAAAATTTCTAAGCTCAATCAATATAAATGAAATCTATGGATATGTACAGTTTCAGGGCAATGATGTCTATAATTTATCTTCACAAATGCAAGCCTAACAATGCCTAAATGAGAAGATAGAAGTTCAGAAAATGTACCTCAAAACTGGAAATCGTGAAATGAGTTTGAGCTGCTTTCAAGGAGTTGTAATGACCAAGTTAGCTTCCTCAAGTTCCCATCAAGCTAATGCAATGTTTACTTGATGTTGAGAGTGTTTGAATCGTGCTAGAGAAGTTAAGGTGCAAACTCTGTTTTTTGGTTATGGAAGTTGATGAAGATCATGTTACAGTTGTGTAACAGGGTGTGGGATTGTTTATAGATGATGTTTAGGAAATTTTGGAAGTGAAAAGCCAAGAAACGCACGAGTGGATTCTGAGTTTAGAGTTTTTGGTCAGAATGTGTAACAATGGTGGTTTGTTATGTAGTTCTGAGTTTGAGAGAGTTTGAGAGCTTGTGTATTCGTGTGTTATGTTGCAATAGACTTGTACATATGTATGGAAAAGGTTGGAGATCAAATGTACTCAAGATTTCTGAGTTCTAGCCTTTTGGCTCTATAGCTTGCTTTTGAAGAAAAGTGAGAAGACAAATCTCAAAGTGTTGTACAAGCATGATCTGAGTTAATAGAGGCTTTAGACATATTGCTTTTGGTTTATAGGGGTTGTGTGTGCAGAAGGAACAAGTGCAAGGCTCAAGAAGTTGACAATTGCAAAAGTGATGCTTTATCAAAATGGAAAAGGCAACTTTGTGTCATAAATGGAAAATAATTTTGTACAAAGCTTAAACCAAGTGGATAAGGGCCTAAAGAGTTGTGTAAACCATTAATTATGGAGTGACAAACAAGTTTGTGGCCTGAAAAGTAAATATTATGCAACCTAGCATGGATTTGGTTCATGTTCATCCAAAAAACCTGCCTTGTAAAACAAGAATGGAACCCTAACTTCTTGCCTTCGATTCTCCTTGCTCAAGTATGATCTCAATGAGTTCTTGAACATTTTGGAAAGCTTGTAACATCCTCCACAACCTATATTTTTTACATTTTTGAAGATTCATCTTGAAACTATGTGAAAAATTTCCATGAAGTTAGGTCAAAATCCTGCCTAAACTAGGGCAAAATTTCACTAAGTTTTCAAGTTTCATGAACATGTTATCACAAAATCATAAATTGAAATCCAAGAATTTATAGAAAAATTTGTGCTATATAATGTTTTAGATCTCATTGATATCTACAACTTTCATGTTGGAAGTTTCCTTTGAATCATCTTGCATCATGGTGAAAATTTGGCTCAAAGTTATGAAAAAAAAGTGAATTTCCAACACTTAGAAAAATTGTTAAGAAATTTTGACTTTTCAAAATGAAATCTTGACTTTTTGATTTCTTGATGAACAAGTTTCATATTTTGACATGTCTTGATGAATTGGGATCTTTGATACTTGAATTTGACCAAAAAGTCAAAGTTTGACTTTTTAGTGTACATTTGACTTTTCATTAGTTGACTGAAATTCATTTGTCAATCAATTAATCTTGAGAGATGTTTTAAGCCATGTAATTAGGTAAAAATTAAGCATTTGAATCCTTTAGATCATGTCTCAAACCAATAAGTCATTTGCTAGGTCAAAAATCAGAAATTGCACCTTCTCAGTCAAAACCCTGATTTTGACCATTTTGCCCTTTTGATGATCTGATCAAATTTATTGAGGAATTATGATCCAAACTTGATCAAAAGACATATATCAGTTCATGATCTTGATATGGATAAAAAATTATGAAGTTTGACTGTAAATTGACCATAGTTGACTTTTCCCCAATATAGTTGATTTTAGGCCAACTGATCAATTGACTGAGCAAAAATGTGATCCATTACTTGAAACTTGACATGAGAAATCTTGAGGGTCCAAAATGATCCATGAAAGTCATATGGGGCATTAAAAGTCCAATTGTCCTTGTGCAAACCCAAACCCTAATTTTCAGTCATCAGTCCTTGAGGAGGTGTCTTGAGCTGATCAAACCTTGTGCAGTCTTGAATCAATGGAAATCTTGTGAGAGATTACTTGAGAAAATGAGAGGGAAAATTTTGGGGTACAACATCTACCCCTGTTCAAACTTCTTAAACCTGAAGATTTAGACTGGCGGATCCTTCATTTGTGACTTGAAGGTGGAAGATGATTGAACACTAGAGTGCCCAGAAATTTGCACTCGAAGATGTATTGGGAATGGGCTTTTAGATGCCATTTACAGGAATGATGGTAAATACTGGAAGAAGTGTCAGCACAAATCTTTGGTCGATTCATACTAAAACTTGATGTTTCACCTGTGACAAAAAGGGTTAGTAAAATGCAGATGTATGCATGATGTTCAGAAGATGTGGTATTATACTAAATGCATATTGTATGTATATGCTATGATGTATGAATATGGGATGCATATTTGTCCGAGAAAATAAATCCCTGACTGCTGCTGAGGAGTTCTGAATCCCGGATTGTTGTTGGGGATTAACTCTTGAATGTTAATTGTTATCTGGTCGGATCCAGGCTTCACAACTTGTTGAGGATAAGAAAGTCAACTGCTATCTTGTCGGATCCAGGCTTTACGGTAACTTATTGGGGAAGAATAAATTAACCGTTATCTGGTCGGATTTCAGGCTTCCCAGAAAATTTCTTGGGGATAGTAAAGTTAGGCTGTTATCTGGTTAGATTCCCAACTTCACAACAACTTGCTGGGGATAAGGAAGTTAAGTATTATCTGGTCGGATCCAGGCTTCACCATAACTTGCTAAAAGGGATGAAGTTGAACTGATATCTGGTCGGGTCCAGGCTTCATAGTAACTTGAAGTGGTAACTACTATCTGGTCGGGTCCAGGCTTCATAGTTTTTGAAAAGTTATACTATTATATGGTCGGGTTCAGGCTTCATAGTGTCTTGCTGGGGATTGTAGATAATTGTTATCTGGTCGGGCTCCATGCTTCATAATAGCTTGCTTGAATAGACGAAGTTGAACTGATATCTGGTTGGATCCAGGCTTTACATATTTTTAGTTGGACGAAATTAATTGCTATCTGGTTGGGTCCAGGCTTCACAATAAACTTGTCTGAAGAGATAAAGTTGAACTGATATCTGGTCGGTTCCAGGTTTCATAGTAACTTGTTTGGAACTTAGTTGTTATCTGGTCAAATTCCAAGTTTCACAACGAACTTTTGAGGGAAATTTCTATCTTGTCGGATCCAAGCTTCACAATTACTTACTTGAAAAGATGAATTTGAAAACTGATATCTGGTCGGATCCAGGCTTCACAGTAACTCTTTGGGGTAGAGGCAAACTCTACTGGGGAAAAGAAGTTAAACCTTGGTCTGGTTGAGTCCAGGTTCTTCAATGTCTCGAAGAGTTAAACTATTATCTGGTCGGGTCCAGGTTTCATAGTATTCTGAAAGTAGTATTGTTATCTGGTCGGGGCCAGGATTTATAGTATCTGAATGGTTTTTACTATTATCTGGTCGGGTCTAGGCTCTATAGTGACTTGAGAAATTGACTAATATCTGGTCGGGTCCAGGCTTCATAGTAACTTTGAAATTTTGTACTATCATCTGGTCGGGTTCAGGCTTCATAGTAACTTTTGGAGATAGTAAAGGTTTTGTTGACGACTTCACTGGGGATTAGGGGTTGTGGCCCTATGATTTGCAATAGTATGAAAGGCAAACTCAAGCTGGAGAGGATAAACTCAGCTGGGGAAGACAGGATCGGCTGGGGAGGATAGACTATGTTGGGGAATTTTTTTGTTCGTTGATTGTTGTATATGGGGGAAATAAACATTATTGGGGAAATAAACCCTGCTGACGAGGTGAGTTCTTTGAGGAAAATATCCACAAGGCTTCTTCTTGTAGGATCAACTTAGCTGGGAGGAAGCTGTCAAGAGATTGAGACTCTGACTGGAGATCAACCTGTGCAAAGAGACTTTGTTGAGGATTGGTTTATTGTAGTCGTCCTTGTGGGGATCATGCTAATGAAATAATTCTGTGGGGATATTCCAATATACATTAAAGAGATGCTTGCTACTGCTTAGTAGGAAGCACGTGCCAAATAGTTTTAATTATGTTCATATGCATATGTTCGTTCAATTTTAGTCATTGGACAAATTTGCACTCAAAACAAAAAAAAAACAAAAACAGAAAGTTTTCACTTCAAAGTATATTTGTATTGATATTTTACCCATGAATAGGCGTTTTTGCACAAAGAGGCGGAGATCCTAGTAAGATGAAATCGTCGAAGGGAAAACAAAGATTGAAAACAAAAACAAATATCCATGTGGAAATGGTCTCATTGCATTCTAACCTTACTATTTCCCCAATGTCTTTGAATGCGCCTTTCTGTTGACAGAAGTTGATTGGATTGATCTTGGACCGTTTGAACTCGGACCTTGGTAATAAAGTCGACTGTGGTGATTCCACGGGACATAGTCATACGCTTTCAATCCTTAATTTTTGCCTGGAATTACCCTTTCGGGTTTTCAGCCGACCAGGATACCCATTTTTTCCTAAGTCGCCCTTTCGGGTTCTCAACTTGCCGGGTGTATAATCTTTTGCATATATCCCTAATTTTTTCCCAAACCTTTTTGGTTTGTCGGGATGCCTTTATTTTACCTAGGTGTGTCAACCTAGCGGGTCCTTTATGTGTAGTATTTTTTAACTATGTCCGCGTTTATAGGATGTGGGAAGTCTTCACCATCCATGGTAGTCAGCATCATGGCACCTCCATAGAAAACTCTCTTGACAACAAATGGCCCTTCGTAGGTGCGAGTCCATTTGTGTCTGGGGTCACCCTGTGGCAGAATGATGCGCTTTATCACCAAGTCACCAACTTGATATACTAGAGGCTTGATCTTTTTGTTGAAATCCTTGATCATACATTTTTGGTATGTTTGACCATGATAAATAGTAGCCAATCGCTTCTCATCGATCAAGTTCAACTGATCAACCTTGTCTGAATCCACTCGTCTTCGCCTAGACCGGCTTCATTCATAATCCTTAGTGAGGGAATCTGAACTTCCACTGGAAAAACAACTTCCATGCCATAGACTAAAGAAAAGGGAGTTGCCCCAGTTGATGTTCTAGCTGAAGTACGGTAGCCATGGAGAGCAAACGGTAACATCTCATGCCAATCCTTGTAGGTCACTACCATCTTCTGCATAATCTTCTTCACATTTTTGTTGGCCTCTTTGACTGCGCCATTTATTTTAGGCCTATAAGAAGAAGAATTGTGATGCTTAATTTTGAACTGAGTGCAAAGTTTGATAATCATAACATTGTTGAGGTTAGTCCCATTGTTGGTGATGATCCTTTCGGGGATACCATAGCGGCAGATGAGGTTATGTTTGATGAATCTGGCTACCACGTTTTTCGTGACTGAGGCGAATGAAACGACTTCGACCCATTTGGTGAAATAATCAATAGCGACCAGAATGAAGCGATGTCCATTAGAAGCAGTGGACTTTATCTCTCCAATCATGTCAATGCCCCACATTACAAATGGCCACAGAGCGGTAATGACGTTCAGAAGGATAGGAGGCACATGAACCTTGTCAGCATAAATTTGGCATTTGTGACAAGTTCTCGAATGTTGATGGTAATCAGTCTCCATTATTGACCAATAGTAGCCAGCTTTCAAGATCTTCTTGGCCATGGTATGTCCGCTAGAGTAAGTGCCAAAGAGTCCATCGTACATGTCTTTCATAATTTCCTCTGCCTCCTTCTTGTCCATACATCAGAGTAGAGTAGAGCCATGGTTGCGCTTGTATAAGATTCAGTTATTTAGGAAGAATTTGGCCACAAATCTTTGTAAGAACTTTATGTTGTTGATGGATGCCACCTCAGGATACTCTTGTGCTTAATGGTATCTCTTCACCTCATGGTACCATGGCTTTTCCGTGTCAGTGTCAAGCTCACAATAGTGTGCAGGTTCGGAGAATCTCTTAATTGTAATCAAAGGAGCTTTGTTGTCCCATCTGACTTTGAACATTGAAGACATGGTTACCAAGGCGTCAGCCAGCTGATTTTCTTCCCTAGGGAAGTGCTCAAAGGTGATCTCGTTGAATTAAGGAATCAGAGATAACACAAGTTCCTTGTAAGGGATGAGATTAGGGTGTTTAGTGTCCCAATCTCCTTTTACTTGGCTAATCACTAGAGTGGAATCCCCAAACACATTCAAATGTTCGATCCTTAAATCAATGGCAACTTTCAGACCCAAAATGCACGCTTCGTACTCATCCATATTGTTCATGCAATCGAAGCATAATCTGGAAGTGAAAGGAGTGTGGCAACCTTCAGGGGAGATGATCACAACACCAATTCCGTTACCCAAGGCGTTGGAAGCCCCGTCGAAGACCATAGTCCATCGGGATCCTTGTTCAGGTCCGTCATACGGTCTAGGTTTTGCACAATCGGTTATTAGCATGATGTTCTCATCAGGGAAATCGAAGTTCGTATACTGGTAATCATCAATAGCTTGGTGGGACAAATGATCTGCTAGTACGCTCCCTTTGATGGCCTTTTGCATTGTGTATTAAATGTCGTACTCAGTCAAGATCATTTTCCACCTATCTATCCGTCCGGAAAGAGCAGGTTTCTTGAAGATGTACTTGATTGGGTCCATCTTAGAAATCAACAGAGTGGTATGAGTCAACATATGTTGCCTTATCCGGCGAGCAGTCCATGCCAGAGCGCAACAAGTTTTCTCAAGCAGTGAATATCTGGTTTCAAAGTCGGTAAACTTTTTGCTCATGTAGTAAATAGCATGCTCTTTTCGGCCAGACTCGTCATGTTGGCCCAAAACACACCCCATAGAGTTCTCTAGTACTGTCAAGTACATGATCAAGGGTCTTCCTTCAACTGGAGGAATGAGAATAAGAGGTTCATATAGATATTATTTGATTTTGTCGAAGGAAACTTGGCATTCATCATTCCATCTGACTACTTGATCTTTCTTTAAGAGTTTGAAGATTGGCTCACAAGTAGCAGTCAAGTGAGATATGAAGCGGGCGATGTAACTAAGACGACCCAAGAATCCTCTAACGTCCTTTTCAGAGTGGGGGACTGGCATTTCTTGGATGCCCTTCACCTTGGCAGGATCAACTTCAATTCCTTTATTGCTGACAACAAAACCTAGAAGCTTTCCAGATCGTACTCCAAATGTGAACTTGTTAGGGTTTAACCTCAACATGTACTTTTTCAGCCTCTCGAATAGCTTGTACAGGTGAACAAGATGTTCCTCTTCAGTTTGTGATCTAGCAATCATATCATCCCCATATACCTCTATTTTATGATGGATCATATCATGAAACAAAGCTACCATATCCCTTTGATATGTTTCCCCTGCATTCTTCAATCAGAACGGCATGACCTTGTAATAAAAGGTTCCCTATTGCGTAACGAAAGTAGTCTTCTCCATGTCTTCGGGAGCCATCTTTATCTGATTATAGCCAGAGAAACCATCCATGAAAGAGAAGACTTTATGTTGAGCAGTATTATCAACCAAGACGTCAATGTGTGTGTTGTACCCCAAAATTTACCCTCTCATTTTATTCAACATGCCCATTGAGGTCCTCAACTTGCTCAAGGATGCCCAAGAGTTGATCAATCAAACTATCTCCTAAGGCAATGTACCTCAAACTAGGGTTTCCATTTTCATCAGGGTGTGGGAACTCCAAAGGTCCAAAATTCCTTCCATGGTCCCAATATTGTTCTCAATATCATCCATGTCAAGTTTCATGCCTTGCACAAGAAGTTTGCTCAGTCAATAGCCCAGATGCCTGAAAATCAATTGTACTAGCTCAAAAGTCAATTGTGGCCTACATACAGTCAAACTTCATGATTTTTGGTCAACATCAACATTTTGAAGATATATACATCATTTGATCAAGGGTTGATCATGATTCCTCAAGGAGTGCCCCCAAATTCATCAAAACCCAAAAGTTGCTAAATTTGGGTTTCATAGGAAAAGTCAACCAAATTTTGACCAAGCATAACTTTCTCATAATTTATCATAAATTTTCTATCCAATGCTCATTTTGAAGAGGATGCAATTCCCTATAACTCATCTTCATCCCACAAGTTCAAAATATGCACTCATAAAAAGATATTAATTTCTACATTATAGGTCCTTTTGAAAAGTCAACAAAAACACCTTTTCGGTCAAAGCTTCTTACATGAATATGGAAGATCCAATTGAGATGAAACTAAAAGGGTTGTTTAGGGGATATACTAAGTTTTCTAAGAAGTCAAAGAACACCCTCTTAGGGTTAAAATTGAGGGAGATATGTATTGTCAAAATTGACCAATTTTTGGAAATGTGTATGAAGACAATATTGATCAAAATAACTTTTTTTTCAAATGGGCCCATGTTTTCTTGTTTGAAACTTGTTCCTAAGATGGCCCACGACCCCTGAGCTTATCCACCTATTATTTTATTATTTTTATTATTTATTTTGATTTTTTATCCATTTAAATCAAAATAAATCAATTTAAATAGTAGAATAATCAAATAAAATCAAAGATTTGATTTTATGAGCATATTATGAGTCCATGAACAGATAGCAAATAAAAAAATTTGTGCAAGAGCTAATTGATTGGAAAAGATCTTAATTTGGTCTATTTTGAAAACAAATCATACAAGGCAAAGAATGAAATCAAATCTCCATAATTTGCAAAGATATGATCAGTTTTTGTTGACCTAAATCATGTTATGATATATACACAATATTTTCAAAGCATAAGAGAGGTTTTTGGGTCGTGAAAACAAGGAGGTCAACTTCAATTTTTTGTAAAAAAAAGTTTTGATCACATATTCCTCCATAGACTAATTCCAGTAATTCCAAGGCCAGCAATTTGTTCCTGGACATTTCTTGAAGCTATTCCAATCGTCCTCCATCCTTAAAACCTTCAGAAATCACGCCTCACAATGCCACAGTTTGCATCTTTTTTCAAGATTCATTTTTAATAATTTATCTATCATAAACATGTTTTGGTCATATATCCATGCTTGCTATCATATTTGCAATGTTTTTGATTGGTTTGATTGAAGTTTAAGTGTAGGAATGGCACGATGCCATTGTTAGGGTTTTGAGGTCCCAAATTGGGAATTCTATATAGAGGAAAAACTGGACAAAATCAGGGGTACTATCATGCTTAGAAGATGATTTGAAATTGATTCATGTCTTTGGTTTGAATTTATTCTGCTTGTGCCGCATTTTTGAATTTTACAGGTTTATGGCTACGAACAAAATCCGTCACTATAGCTTTTAGTGACAGAAACGACTGTAGGTAAAAGTGTGGTAAAAAACAACAGTTATGAGGAAGAAGACAATTAGGTGGCAGAATCTCATTGGGTGATTTGAATCACGCGCACGTTTGGGAAAGACCACTTTATTTCATTTATATTTTATTTATGTTATTAAATTTACAACTAACAATCCCAGCATTTTATTATTTTCTTAACGCTTATATGCAGATCTTGTGCAGCACCCATTCCAGGCGCCCACTATACACTCTGATCTCAACCATTGGATTCATCATCAATCCAGATCCAACGTCCATCAATGAAAGACTATGGTGCCCCCCCAGGCTGACACAACGCTGGATCTCACGTGGGACTGGGCTAAGCAAGGAATTTGGGTCTGAACAATTCAACATACACCCCCCTTTCAGCAATACAGGCTCATTCTTTTCTTTTCTATTTTAATTTTTCTTATTTTAATTATTTCATTAATTATTTTCTTTTTTACAAAATAATCCAAAAAATCATTTTTTTATTAAATCAAAAATCACAAAAACATAAAAAATTATTTTTTCATAAAATATTTTATTTCCTTAATTAATTAGATTAATTTAAATTAGGGAAATTTAATTCCTTTTTATATAATCTAAAATAATTAGAAATTAGGGTTTAATTTGTACATAACCTAATTTTTCTCAAAAACTAACCCAAATCTTTTTTCAGTCGCACGAATTTAATTCGCCGCACGAATTTTTTTAATTCCTTTTTCTATTATTGTAACTGCTCCGAGTTTGTAATAGTAATTAGGATTTTAAATTCCGCATTTTATTTTCAGTCCAAAATAATTATGTATCTACAAAAGCCTTGTAATAGCGTAGATTTACTTTTTCGCTTTTAATTTCCGCAACTATGAACTGTCTAGATGTTTGGATAATAGGCTTGCATGCAAAAGACAAATAAAATTAAAATATTAGATCACCTTAATTGTGCAAAGATTAAATAACTGAAATCAAACACATGCACATGCTTACTCCTAGGGTTTTCCTCACTTGGTTGCCTTCGGAAACAATGGTCATGTCCCTCGAACGTAGGGATATCTTAGTAAAAGACCCTCAATCTAAAAATCATCATAAAGATCATAGTCTCTTAATGTTACCTTCAATGACCATAAACGTCCCTTTCGATAGTCCCTCAAACATCCAACGACTAGGGTTACCTACTCACTAATAGTAGGATAACACAGTCTAAAGGATAGAAGGAAAAAAACGCCTTTTTTCGAGTAGGTAGATAACTGTTATATACTTGCTCAAACAAACAAACTTTTTCACACAAACATTTTTCAAACAAAGTTTTCAAAAACAACTTCGTAACACTCTTGAGGACAGAAACAAGGGTTAAAACGAAGTAAAGCAAACTTTTCATAACAAGCACACACAAGTAATTTCAAAATGAGCAAGTACCTTAGAGCCCGTGGAAAGCTACGGATAGAAAGGGTGCTAACACCTTCCCTTTCTATAATCTACCCCCCGTACTAAGAAACATCTCGAAAAAGGTTTTTTCTGTTCTTTTTCCTTTTCCTGATTGGATAAAATAAAAGTCGGCGGTGACTCTTGCTTACCGCGACATTTTATGAACAAAAAACGTAAACCAGTATTAACAGTCGGTTCTGCCACCGTATCACAGAACTGGCGACTCTGCTGGGGAGTATAAAGTGGGGTTTACCTTAGGATCTAGGTCATTTTAAAATTTCTTTCTTGTTTTGCCTTGCCTGCTTTAAATTCAAGGGTTTTGTTTGGGTATTATTAAAGATCCTACACCCGGATCTGGGGACACTTTTTAGGTAAACAGCAATAGATCGTGGAGACTGTACGACATAGACCGATATGGTTTAAGCGATGGATGTGTTGGTGTTACACTTTGGTTGGTAGAGGTATCCTTCATGGGGAAACGAGGAAAACACAGGGCCGCCGCATGGTGTCGTGAAGCACTAACGGACCTTAGAACCTTAGTTGAACAAACTTGGCCATTAGGAAGTAGTGAGATAGCGGGCCTCGGTATAAAGCAGAGGATTGGTTGATACTCGATGCTACACTCATTGAGATCAGACTTTCGAGATATTTCGGCCGCAAGAAAAGATTGCTTGAGCTGAAACAATGCCCGATAAAGGATGATCAGTGATATTGAGAAACTTTAGAACCCGATTACTTTTCTAAGACAGGTTTGAAACCAACTAATCTTCAAGAGGGTATGACCTTAAAACTCAAGCAAGCCTTAAACCTAAGGACTTGGTGTGATTTGTCTGTGTTTGCTATACCTGTGATTTATCATGACATCATAAACATCATACCATAACATATCATGACTAACCATTTCAAGGATCTCGAGGGTATGTGATGCAGGTTATGATAAATCAGGCGTCTAATAAGGGGCAAAGGGATTTATTTTCCTCTAGCCAATGTTGTCAAAAGATAAAAACTCAACAACTTGAGTCAGGGGCTATGACCCACTTGATATGGTGAGTTTGACTCTTGTAGAAGGACTCTCAACGATACAAAGTTCTTCAATCAAAGCTTCAAAATTCAACTTCTGACATTTTCTTGTTTACCCCGCGAGATCCTTGAAAACATTGTATACATATATAATACATATCATTGCATAAGCCGGTTTTAAAGCATGTCTCCAACAAGACAACAAAGATCTCTAAGCTTAAGATGCCCAGTTCAAGGAATTTCTCCTGAATCTATCCAAGGGGCAAGAAGACCTGAGAACACTCTTCACCGGGAATCTGACCAAGGAACGTCCTGACAATAACAAGGATGAACAATTGGAACAACTGCAAGCTGAGGTAGAAGCAATGAGAATCCAGATGTTGGGGCGGATGTTTCTTATCCAAAACTTAGATCGAGGACAAGAAGGGCTAAGAGCCTTCCTCAACAAGCTTCACCAAGATGGATGCAGATCCATGAAATAAACAGTTAAAATTTTGGATCAAGGCATTAATCATCCCCCACTGAGATAAGAGGTTAGTGTGGTCAGGAACAAAACTTTCCATATTGCTACTACATCACAAGCCCAACCACAACCTCGCCAATGACAACGGGGCAATCGGCATAAGAAGAATACATCTGAAAGACGCTTCACCGAAATCAACATGTCATTAGCTCAAGCATTGCAATGCATGTTAAAGGCCAAGTTGGTTACGTTAAGGGACCCTCCTCAGAATCCCAACATAGCCTCCTCGAGGTACAATCCAAATGCAAGATGTGCGTACCACTCCAATAGTCCTCGATATGACACCAACAGTTGTTGGGTGTTGAGAAATAAAATTCAAGACCTGGTTGATGAAGGAGCGCTAGAATTCGCACAAGACGGTCAAGTTGAATTCTTCTGCCATCCCTCCAAGGCATACCATCTGAAGTGACAAGTTCTCACAAGAATAATTTTCGGTCATTAGAATTTTCAATGTGTAATTTTCTTTTGATTTGTTTGAACATTTATTTTGCACATGTTTGTCTTGAATCAATTCATTCGTATTCACTATTTCAAAAATGCATTCTTATTTCCTTTTGTGATATTCAACTCTCGATTAAAAAACTCTAAGCCTTAGAGGGAGGATGACGAAAATGATATCATAATCTCTACGGTATGCTTTTGAACAGACCCCGCTGACGATGTACAAGCGTTGTTTCAAATCAAACAGTGGAGTTATAAGGAAGATAATCCCTAGTCAACCCCTTCGAGCCAAAGAAGTAGGAGTTTTTCTTTTCACACAAATTAAAATCCTTAATCATAACCTGGGGCAGGGTAGTTTTCTCAGTTAATTCAGAGGCGCATTCAATCACAATCTGCCACTTCGTACACAATGAAGGGCATCGAAGACGTCCTTCCAAAACAAAAGACGATGACGGTTCCGTTTAATCGTCAAGATAGGAAGTCATTATCTTTCGAAATAAAAGCCCATTAAGTCAAAACCTACGAAGGAGACTTAAGAGAAAAATTGGGGCATCCCGCTAACTGTAATCATAAAAGAAACAGTTCAGGAAAAAGAAGGGATAACGAAAAAAAAAAAAGAGGTTACTACAAATCCTCGACAAAAAGAAGATTACAAAAATGACTGCCTTTTCAAAACAAATGTTCAATTTCCGGTTCATCACCAAGTATTAGAGCAAAGATTCCAGACTTAATCGGGATCTAAATGCGCAATCAACTGAGGATAGGACTGAAGAACATCACGAAGAGCGGGTTGGGTACAAATAAAATTTGAGCCTTTATCCTTTGTTTCTTGAACCGTGAACCAGGCCACGTTATAACCCTTAAAAGTCTTAGCTGAAGCATGGGTTAGTTTGATAGCATACTGTTACAAAGGTATCCTGACTCTCGTACGCTTTGTTACGAATCCTGAGTGGATATCACATTCTTGTAAATTTCGTTTTACTACACAAAACACATTTTCAAAAAATTTTCAAGACAAACATGAGTTTTGCATTCTTTAAATGACATTATTTGCATATGACAAATTATTTGACAGTAGAGAAATCCACACAATGGATATTCAATGAACATACATCCTCTCAATGGACAAAGTCACCTCAACGGGAAAGACACTTCCCATAACAGGTCGTCCATAAGCAAGGGGCATGAAATGATGTCTAAACACACCTGGGGCAGTCTCTCCAAAAGTGCCAAATAACCAGGGGCATATCTCCATCTGAATTGGTTGGGGCATTACGCACGCATTGCAGCGACGAATCATGTGCCATCAAGAAAACATTTTTGACAGTACTACAACACAACACTATGGAAAGTGACAACTCTCTACATCCTTAAAGTGTGGACATAGTCGGAAGATACTACACATGAAAAAAACACCCGCTAGGTTGATACACCTAGGCAAAAATATGGGCATCCCGGCGAACCAAAAGGGTTCGGGTAAAATTAGGGATAAAAAATGAAAAAAATTTGTACACCCGGCAAGTCGAAAACCCAAAAGGGCGGTTTGGGCAAAAAAAGGGTATCCCGGTGGACTGAAAACCCGAAAGCGCGGTCCAGGCAAAAGTTAGGGATTTAAAATGTACGACTATGTCCCGTCACCTGTTTATTAGTGGAAGACTTATACGTTGATCAACATTCATCAAGAGCACCAGAATCAGATACAGTTCAGATACACTCGAGATACGGATGCCATTCTGATACTCATTCAGATTCAGCTTTCAGATACAGTTCAGATACGCTCCAGATACAGATGCCAATCTGATACTCATTCAGATTCAGCTTTTAGATACAGTTCAGATATACTCCAGATACGTATGCCATTTTGATACTCATTTAGATTCAACTTTCAGATATGCTCTAGATACGGATGCCATTTTGATACTCATTCAGATTCAGCTTTCAGATACAGTTCAGATACACTCCAGATACGGGTGCCATTCTGATACTCATTCAGATTCAACTTTCAGATACATTTCAAATACGCTCCAGATACGGATTCCATTCTGATACTCATTCAGATTCAGCTTTCAGATACTATTCAGATACGCTCCAGATACGGATGATATTCTGATACTCATTCAGATTCAGCTTTCCGATACAGTTCAGATATGCTCTAGATACGGATGCCATTCTGATACTCATTCAGATTCATCTTTCAGATACAGTTCAGATATGCTCCAGATACGGATGCCATTCTGATACGCATTCAGATTCAGCTTTCAGATACAGTTCAGATACACTCCAGATATGGATGCCTTTCTGATACTCATTCAGATTCAGCTTTCAGATACAGTTCAGATACGCACCAGATACGGATGCCATTCTGATACCATTTCAGATTCAGCTTTCAAATACAGTTCAGATACGCAGTGGATACGGATGCCATTCTGATACTCATTCAGATTCAGATTTCAGATACAGTTTAGATATGCTCTAGAAACGAATTCCATTCTGATACTCATTCAGATTTAGCTTTCAGATACAGTTCAGATACGCTCCAGATACGGATGCCATCCTGATACTCATTCAGATTCAGCTTTCATATACAGTTCAGATACGCTCCAGATACAGATGCCATTCTGATACTCATTCAGATCTAGCTTCTAGATACAATTCAGATATGCTCCAAATATGGATGCCATTCTGATACTCATTCGGATCCAGCTTTCGGTATAGGTCAGATACGATCTGGAGACGGGTGTCATCCTGACACTCATTAAATACATGTTCAAGTACAATCACGACATAGATCCATCCACAAAATCTCCGCATGTACTTTTTCCAGCATGGTACAAGGGGAAGAGACAGTTGGAAGCAAAGTCACTATCACATACACGCCCGTGATATTTATATTCCCCATAGAGTAAGGACAACGAAAGTTCGGTCTCTTGGTCCCCAAGCAAGAATTCCTTCCCCAGCAGGTTCTTTCAGAAAGCCAATGTCTGTATTCCCCAACCGAGCTTTATAACCATGAGCAGTTTATAAAGCCATCTCCCGAGCAGAGTTTATTTCTCAGACAGCAGAAGCTCAATCTCCAACAGAGCTCTTCTCTCCAGTAATGGAAGTTCATCTCCAGCTGAGTTTATATCTCCAAATCAGAAGATCTTCCAACAGAGTATCTCTCTTCCCCACAGAGTCATTCCCCTGCAGGATTATTCTCAGACAGAGTCTCCCCCGACAGAATATTCTCAAACAGAATGGATGTAAATCTCCAGCTAATCATCTTTGGTCACTATCCCCAGTAGAAACGAAGAACTCAACTCCTTATACTCTCCAACAGTAGTCCAGGATTTATTTTCCCCAGTAGGAGAATATCACAATAGCATTGCATATTCATACATCATGACATTACATACGACTAACTCTTTACCTTTCAGGGAAAGATGCAATCAAGTTCTCACAAGTTCTCTCTGGTTCAATCAAACCGACACCAAGGTTTCTATTTTAGTTGAAGATATTCCAAAAAATTTCAAGATTTTCTCTGGTTCAGTCAAACCGAAACTAAGGTTTCTATTCTAGTTGAAGATGTTCTAAGACTTTCATTTGGGTCAGCCGAACCGCCGCTAAGAGTCCCCTGATTTCTATGCCTGTAAAAGTTAATCTGAGACCTCTCCCGAGTTCAGTCAAACCGATACTAAGATTTCTCTCCCAGTTGAAGACAACTCGAGTTCTCTATGGTTTAGTCAAATCAACACCAAGATTTCTATTATAGTTCAAAAGTTATGAAGCCCGGAAACTGATCGGATAATAGTCAACCAACAATACATCATACTGTGAAGCCTGGGACACGACCAGATAACAGTACAAAATATTATGAAGCCTGGAGTCGACCAGATAGTGGTATATCTCAAATTTAAGCTATGAAACCCAGAAATCGACCGGATAACATCTTAATTTCCCCAAATTACTGAAGCCTGGAGCACGACCAGATAACGGTATAAGACGCTGTGAAGTCTGGAGCACGACCAAATAGCGGCTAGAGACACTGAAACCTGGAGCACGACTAGATAATAGTATGAGGTACTGCGAAGCTTGGAATTCGACCAGATAGCAGTTTACTCGGCCAATTACTATGAAGCCTGGAAACGCTCGGATGTTAGTATGCCTTAAATTCAAGTTGAAACCTGGATGCAACCGGATAACCACTTAATTCCTTCTGAAGCCTAGAGCACGACCAGATAAGAATTGAGAAATTGCAAAGCCTGGAGCACGACCAGATAGCAAGTTTAATCTCATCTCCCCAGCAAGTCACTGTGAAACCTGGAGCATGACCAGATATCAGTTAATCTTATTATCCTCAGCAAATCACTGTAAAGCCTGGAGCAAGGCCAGATAGTAGTTCATTTTCACCTCCTCGACTAAGACATGATTCCCTAGTCGAGTAACGGACAACTAAAGCTCCTAAAATTCTATTTCTCACAAGACAGAGACCAACATTCCTCAGCAGATTCCTCCTCAATGACAGGAACAAGAATTCTCATAAAAGGAATATCTCAGGAAATTAACATCCTCTAGATGGCATCTTTAAGCCTATCTCCGACGATTCTCTGTCATATCTTCCGGATGGAATCTTTAAGCCCATATCCGGTGACCTTCCGTCATCTCCTCCGAATGGCATATGTAAGCCCATTCCCGATACTACCTACACAGTCCAGCACCATCTCAGACGAGTGCAAATTTCTGGGTACTCTAGTGTTCAATAATCTTCCACCTTCAGATTACGAAAGGCAGACAGCCAATTTACATCCTCAAGTTTAAGAAGATTGAACAAGGGCAGCTGTTGTACCCTAAAATTTTCCCTCTCATTTTACTCAACATGCCCATTGAGGTCCTCAACTTGCTCAAGGATGCCCAAGTGTTGACCAGACAAACTATCTCCTAAGGCAATGTACCTCAAACTAGGGTTTCCATTTTCATCAGTGTGTAGGAACTCCAAAGGTCCAAAATTCCTTCCATGGTCCCAATATTGTTCTCAAGATCATTCATGTCAAGTTTCATGCCTTGCACAAGAAGTTTTCTTAGTCAATTGCCCAGATGTGTGAAAATCAACTGTACTAGGTCAAAAGTCAATTGTGGCCCACTTACAGTCAAACATCAAGATTTTTGGTCAACATCAACATTTTGAAGAGATATCCATCACTTGATCAAGGGTTGATCATTATTCCTCAAGGAGTGTGTTGTACCCCAAAATTTGCCCTCCCATATTTCTCAAAACATTTCAAGTGAGGTCCTTAAGTTGCTCAAGGAAGTCCAATGATTGACCAGACAAGCTCCCTCCTAAGGCAGTTTACCTCAAATTAGGGTTTCATGTTGCATCAAGATACTTGAGTCCAAGGGATCCCAAATGCTCACCATTGTCCTAATATGTTCTCAAGATCATCCATGTCAAGTTTCAAGCCTTGCAAAGAAAATTTGCTCAGTCAATTGCTCAAATGCCTGAAAATCGACTGTGTCAGGGCAAAAGTCAATTGTGACCCACATACAGTCAAACTTCAAGATTTTTGGTCAACGTCCTCATTTTGAAATATATTTCATCATTTGATCAAGGGTTGATCATGATTCATCAAGGATTGCTCAAAATTCATCAAGAACCAAAAGTTGCTAAATTAGGGTTTTCTAGGAAAAGTCAACTCAACTTTGACCAAGCATAATGTTCTCATACTTTATGAGAAATGACCCATCCCAGGCTCATTTTAAAGAGGATGCAATTCTCTACAATCCATATTCATCTCCCAAGTTCAAAATATTCACTCACAAGAAGTTATGAATTTTGACATTATAGGTCATTTTGAAAAGTCAACAAAAACACTTTTTTTGTCAAAGATTCATACATGAGCATGGAATATTAAATTCAGATGAGACCAAAAGTTTTGCTTATAGGACATCTAAAGATTTCTAAAAAGTCCAAGAACACCTTCAAAGAGTCAAAATTGAGGAAGTTATGCATTGGTGAAATTGACCTTTTTTTGCAAAATTGCCAAAAGTCAACTATGCCTAAAAATGAAATTTTTGCCAAATGGGCCCAATCTTTTGCATTTGTTTTGAGTTGGCAACATGGTCCACGAGCTCTAGCCTTTTCCACTTGTCATTATCTTGTATTTATTATTTATTTTGATTTTTATTTGAATTAAATCATTTTAAATCAAAACAAATCATAGAAAATCCAAAATATCGAAAACTCAAGATTTTGTACATGTTTCAAGTCTTAAATTCCAGCTAGCATAAGATTGAATTCGTGTAAAGGCTTGGAGTGCACAAAAAGATTTGTTTTAGGCTATTTTTGGAATGATATTCAAGTGTATCAAATCAAAATCAAATTCAATAATGGAGGAATATTGTGATCATATTGGCAACCCTAATCCATTCCTCAATACATATAGAAGGTATGCAGACCTAAAACAAGGCTAGAAAGAGGCGTGTGAACCAGAACCAAACTTGAAAAAAACACTAAAAAGTGTAGACACGAATTCATATTTCCAGGCATCCTCAAGGCCTTCTAGCGATCCCAATCGCTTCCTGGGAGTGTAAGAAAGTGAAATCAATCAAGAACAAGGCTTTTCCAATACCAAAACACGTTGTAAGTCATCCACGACCCCGGTTCTTTCTTGAAATTGATTTGCGTAATTCTTGCACATTCATCACATTCTAATCACATATTATTGTTCACCATCATATTTGCAAGCTTTCTGTAATATTCGGTTGTGTTTTCATGAACTGTATGAGATTTCACCATTGTTAGGGTTTTTGGGTTCAAATTGGGATCTTGGTGTACAGGTGAAATTGGGCTACGATTAGGGTACCATGAAGTTCGTGAGACTGAGACGAATGGATTGGTACCATCACCATTGATTTATTGTGCTTGTACATGATTTTTGATATGCCTAGGGTTTTAGCTACGGAGAGTGTCCGTTGGTATAGGTCTTTTGTCTAAAACAACAAATCCTTGGAGAAGATGAAGACGTGGCGGACAACCATTCACGTGTTTGAATTTCGCGCGTTTTGGACTTAGTGTTTTTACTTTTCATATATTATCATTATTATTTATTGTATATACAAACAGAAAAATGGCGCAGTGGTAGTGGAGTGTGTAGAAAGAGCTTCAGGACCTGGGTTCGAATCCCAGGTCCCCCAATTTCTTGCATATTATTTTCCTTTTTAGGATCCAGCGCGTACATAAAGCCAGCGACCACCACGATCCATCATGATCCAGAGTGCCAAGTGTCCTGAGGGCCAGATCTAAAGGCCATCAATGGAGGAGCATCATAAGCCTAGTCAACATGGAGCATGTGATCTTGAAGGTCAACGTGGACCTCATTCTTCTTGGGCCAGATTGCTATCCACACACCCCAAATCTCCAAACCAGGCCCAAGTTTATTTTCTTTTTTCTTTTTATATCTTTGTTTTATTTTATTTATTTGTTTTTACTAACAAATTTAATTCTTTTTTTAACCAATAAAAAAAAATCACAAAAATATTTTTTTCATCCAATTAAATTTAGGATATTTATTTTTTATACAAAAAATTAATTAATTTAATTAGGTTGTTAATTTTAGATAACTTTAAATCCTTTTTGTAAATAAATTAAAAATGGTTAGAATAATTAGGGTTTTGTTTTTAACTTAATTATATTTTCTTTTTTCTTAAAAATAACTAAAAAACACAAAAATATGCCATATTTATTTTCATTAATTAATTTAATTAACTAATTAATTTTTGTATTTTATTTAGAAAACCTAATTCTTTTCTTAAAAATAATTAAAAACAACAAAAACAAATTTTCTTTTAATTAGGTTAGAAAGGGTCAAAACCCTAGTTCTCTCCCGATTTAAATTTCTTCGCGCGCGCGTTATTATTTATTTTTATCCTATTGATGTAATTGTTCACAAGTTGTAATAGTTAATTAGGTCTTTTATTTTCATTTAATCGCTTTATTTTTTAAGGGTTTGTTTTTGGCTATGTAAATACCCGAAGCCTTGTAATAGCGTAGTTTAATTTCCGCACTTTTAATTCCGCAAAATATTAAACTGTTAGATGTATGATATTAGGATGCATGACAAGAATGTATGTAGAATTTAAAACAAATAGCAAACCCTAAATGTGCAAAGATAAATAATCTGAAATTGAATCACTCACACATGCCCACTCCTAGGGTACATTCCCACTTGGTTGCCTTCGGTAAACGGTCATTTTGTATAGGATGCTTTAGTGGTCGTCCTTTTGTCCAAAGATCAAAGTTGCCTCGGATATTGTCGCCTCGAATAATTAATCTAAGACATTAGGGTTATTACTAAGATGTCCTAACATTGCTTTAGTGATCGTACGTCCCTTTCGAATTGACCCTCAAAACTCCAACGATGGTGCTACCTACTCACTAATAGTGGGATAACGCTGTCTAAAGGAAACGAACATAGAACGATTCTTTTTTCGAGTAGGTAGATTAGTTCTTAAGTACTTGCTCAATCAAAACAAACTTTTTCACACCTACACTCTTTTACAAACAAAATTTTCAAAAACACTTCATTACACTCTTGAAGACAGAAGCAAGGGTTAAATCGAAGTCAAAACAAAAACTTTTCAAATCACACAAGCACACAAAGAAGCAATTTTGAAAATGATGAGCAAGTACCTAAGAGCCCGTAGATAACTACGGATAATAAGGGTGTTAATACCTTCCCTTTCTATAATCTACCCCCCGTACTCAGAAATATCTCGAAAAAGGAATTTTTCTGTGCTTTTTTCCTTTCCTTTGTTGGATAAAATAAAAGTCGGTGGCGACTCTTGCTTACCGCGACATTTTGCAAACATAAACGCAAAACGCAAACCAGCATTTCTACAAAAACAGTCTCGGTTCTGGCCACTGTATCACAGAATTGGCGACTCTGCTGGGGATAATAATAAGTGGGGTGTACCTTAGGATTAGTTCATCATATTGTTTTCTAATGTTTGATTTGATTGCTTTATTTTCGTGGGCTTTGTATCAGAGTTACTATAGATCCTAACTCGGATCTGGGGGATACCTTTTAGGTAAGTAGCAATAGACTGTGAGGGAACTGTACGACGTAGACCGATACGGTTGAAGCAGTAGCAACATTGATGTGGTACATTAGTTGGTACCGATATCCCTTGTGGAGCAACAAGGAGAATATGGGGATGCTATATGAGTCATTAAGCATAAAATGACCTTAGAATCTATAATTGACCAACTTGGCCATAGGAAGTAGCAAGACGTTACACTCATTGAGACCATACTCTCGAGATGGTTCCGACTGCAAGAAAAGATTGTGTGAGTTGAAACTATGACCGATGGAGGATGGTCAGTGATATTGAGAACCTCTAGAACCCGATTACTATTATTAGGACAGTTTAAACCAACTAAACTGCAAGAGGGTAGTACCTAGACTCCATGTAAGCCTAAACTTAAGGGTTATTGTGTGACTTGTTTGCCCTTACCATGTTTGTTGTGTGTGATACCTGTGGTGTGTTTTTATCATGACATCATGCATCAGGACATTGCATGCATATTTCATTAGACTAAACATTTCAAAGACCGAGGGGATTCATCTTTGTTCTGTTTTGCAGATCATGGCCTCTATGTGCAGAAATACCATTCGGGTCAACTTTGTGCAAATCCCTGCTCAGCTCAGAGACTTAGTTTCAAAAGTTCCTGATACTTCTTCCTTTTTTAGAAGACATGGTCATCTCCTTAGCCTGGTCACTTCAAAGTTGGATGAGCAAATGATGAGCGTGTTGTTCCAGTTCTTTGACCCGTTGCATCATTGTTTCACCTTCCCGGACAATCAGCTAGTCCCTACTTTGGAGGAGTTTTCTGATTTACTGGGCATATCTATTCTAGAGCAGACACCCTTTACAGGTTTGGAAATAGCTCCTAGGCCAGAGGATATTGCTTCAGCCCTACATCTAAAAATGGCTGATGTAGTATCTAACTAGGAGACTCGGAGCAGGGTTAAAGGTTTCTTTGCTAAGTTTTTGATCAATCAAGCTCAACAGTTCTGGGATAGTTTTGACTTTCAAGAATTTGAAGACATCTTGGCTCTCCTCATCTACGGTTTGGTTCTGTTCCCTAATCCAGATTCTTTCATAGATGTGCACGCAGTCAAGATCTTCATGTCTCGTAACCCAATGCCTACTCTTCTAGGTGATATTCTACATGCTCTCTATACCCGTACTGTGCGGAGAAGGGGAACTCTCATGTGTTGTACACCGCTGCTGGCGAGGTGGTTTATTTCGCACCTCCCCAAATCTGTATTGAAGAATGAGGAAGGTGTAGTTTGGGCTTATAGAATCATGTCCCTTGCTCATACGGACATCCTTTGGAGTTCTAAAGACATGGAAAAAGTAGTTGTCATTGATCGATGTGGGGAATACCCTAATGTTCCATTGCTTGGAATTCGAGGGGGTATAACCTATAACCCTTGTTTGGCTTTACGACAGCTTGGACGCGCTCGGAGAGATGGTCCCCATGAGTTGCTGCTTACAAACATTGTCTTTGACTACAAGGGGGGTGTTAAGGGACATCGCCGCAGGTTTATACGAGCTTGGGGCATGGTGAACAGGTATGACCCACATGAGCTAGGATTGAAGACTTCTCTCCCAATGCAACCATATCTCCTGTGGGTTCGAGCCCGTGCTCAAATGCTGGGGATGCCATATGAAGTTGTTTTGCCGGTGATTATAGAGCATACTAATGATCTGGGGGCATTGAAAAGATCTTGGATCTAGTTAAAGGAAGAAAGGGATACCTACAGAGAGAAGTATCATGAGCAGGAGCGAAAGATCTTGAAGCTTACAAGGCAGCTTGAGAATGAGAGGACAAACAACGATTATGTCAGCACGAAAGGAAAACGACCATGGGATTTTTGATTTCTTATTTTGTTTTTAGTCTAGATTGGCTTTTCAGTTCATTTCTTTTGTAACGCCTTAAAGGCATTTGTTAAACATTGTTTCAAGTTTTAATCTAATAAAGTGTGCTTTATTTTGGTTTACAAAGTTAAATCTCCTTAAGTCTTTGAAATCATTTCATACGCATTCCATTACCATGCACCTCATTACAGGTACCATTACAGGTTTCTTATCTTCTTTGCTGTTTATTTCAGCATAAAATGTCTTCTGAAACACCTACTGATCAAGCTATCAAGGCTCTTCAAGCTCAGAATACTCAGTTCCAGGAGATGTTCTTGAACATAGCCAAAGGGCGGCAAGATTTGAAGACTCTCATCTTGAAGGACAAGAAGAAGAAGAAGAAGAAGAAGAAGAAGAAGAAGAAGAAGAAGAAGAAGAAGAAGAAGAGGGTGGTTCTGCTGAATATAGGTCACAAATTCGGGAACAATTTGCGACAGGAAGCTGATCTGTCTCATTCATCTGGAGGAGGAGAGAATCAAGAGGAATGGAAGGGTCCTAGCCCTGTGGTTTCTGACAATGACACTGATTTTGAACAGTACCCCCCTGCTGAGGATAGGTACAAACAACTTGAAGACCGTCTGAGTGCCATGGAGATTCAGAAGGTTCTCGGTTTGGATTTTGGAGACTTGGGGCTGGCATCGGGAGTGGTAATTCCTCACAAGTTTAAGGCTCCTGTTTTTGCTAAGTATAATGGAGTGTCCTGTCCAAAGCTACACCTGCGCTCATACGTCAGAAAGATTCAACCATATACTGCTGATAGGAACCTCTAGGTTCATTTCTTTCAAGATAGTCTCTCAGGGACTCAACTTGAATGGTTCTATCAACTGGAAGGAGCTAATGTCCGCAATTGGGAGGACCTTGCTGCTGCTTTTTACAAGCAATACCAGTATAATGCCGACCTTGCTCCCATGCATACTCAACTTCTGGGTATGTCTATGGGTGCAAGCGAAGGTTTTAAGGACTACGCTCAGAAGTGGAGAGATCTGGATGGAAGAGTAAAACCCCCTCTGTCTGATAGGGAGTTGGTAGATATGTTTCTTGGGACTTTGTCTGGTCCATATTTCAATCATTTGATCGGTAGTTCATCGTCTGGGTTCACTGAATTGATTATGACTGGGGAGAGAGTAGAGGCTGGTATCAGAAGTGGCAAAATACAAAAAGGTGCTTCATCAAGTACAGAAAAGAAGCCTTTCAAGAAAGAAGCTAGTGCTGTTTACAACTAGAGGAGCCAAAATTGACCTTGTAAGTTTAAGATTGCGCCTAACAGGGGGGGGGGGGTGAATTAGGTGGTGGTCGATTTTTGACTTATTTTACACTTTCTGGTTTTGTTTTAGTGCTTTGGAAAATGGTAAAGTGCAGAAAGTAAAGAGACACAGAGATTTATCCTGGTTCCTTCCACACCCCGGAAGTACGTCCAGTCCCCTTGCAAACAAGCAAGAGATTTCACTATTTTGTCAGAACTTTTACAAGACTATTCCTAGTCTTATCAACTAAAGACACTAACAAATACCAAGAACACCCTCTTGGATTTCCAATAAGTCTCTTGAGAACAATCCTCTCAAAAGATACCTCTTGTTTTCAACAATGGACAACAAGGTAGACAAGTATTCTAATACTTAATTCCAATAATCCTAGAAAAATATTACACTTGGTATAATTCTATGAAATATGATTTCTTGAAAGATGTTGATCACATAGAGTGACTTCAATGAAGTTTCTTCTTTCTTCTCTTGTAAGCAATTAAAACTGTAACAAAATGGTTAGACAATGCTCAAAGATTTCTGTTCTTATATGTGTGAAAGTGCAGAAAATCTTTGTTCTTAAAAATTAAGAAATATGAAGTTTGAATCTTTTACAAAGTTCAGAATTATTGCATAAGAGAATAGTTGTTTTATAATTTGAAAGATTTTGTATTTAAAGAAATCAAGATACCTTTCCAAAAGGATACTTTTCTGTTTTTAAAACTTGAGAAGATGCAATGTATGACCATGCAACCATTAGAGAAAAGGTGTGAAGGATATCTTGAAACCAGTTCAGATTTTTTCAAAAATTACAACGTGTAAATCGATTAGCATTAGATGTAAATCAATTGCACGGGTTTGTAACGTTCTTGTTTTCAAAAAATTTGAAGTGTAAATCGATTTACATGATGTGTTAATCGATTTACTAGTGTTAAAAAATTAACTCAGTTCAGTAATCAATCGGTTTACACTCCATGTAAATCGATTGCTGCCAGGGGCAATCAGTTTTTGAAAAAACATGTGTAAATCGATTTACATGATATGTTAATCGATTTACATTAGTGAAAAACTTAGCATTCGCTTTAAACTTTAAGTGAAGTGTTGTGGCAAGTGTGTATATCATTTTTGAGCATTTCTAATCAATGTAGTTCAAATGAGAATTGATATACTTGTTTGCTTGCCATGATCCTTGAAGCTTTGAGTGAATGATGCTTTAAGCTAATTCCACTTATTTTCCTTCTTGCCATAGTGCTTGTTTGTCTTTCATCAAAACTAGCTTGTTTGTCTTTCATCAAAACTAAAGTTGAGTTGAGGCTTGAGATTACATTCTCCCCATTTTTGATGATGACAAACCATCTTTCTTTATGAGTTCTTCAGAATTGGAGCAATAGGAGTTTTCTTCCCCTAAGATAGATTTCTCCCCCTATGGAGAAAAAGGTTTGAAAACTTGCCCTGAAAAGAAAACTGAAACAAACAACCATAAAGTGCTATCACATCCTTCTCCCCCTTTGACATTATCAAAAAGAAGGGAAAGATGTAACATAAGATGATACTTATAACAATTTGAAACAGATATGAACATAAACTAAAACGCAAATTTCTAAAAATATCGTACGAAGTTCAAATACACATAATACAAAACTAACACTTGAAGTAATTATCAAACAAAAAATATAATGATAAAGAATAGGAATTTAATAATATTGGCCAGGAAAATATTAGAAGGGTCCTTGATATGGAAATCGTTGTTGTAGAGGTGGTTCGGTGTATTGAGGAGGCGGAGGTGCTGGATTGTTTGGATCGTATGGAGGAATATGGAGATGTGAGTAGAGGTATGAAAAATGTTGGTTCACATCGTTCTGAAAAGCATTGATGCGAGAGGAGGTAGAATCATTTATCGCGGTCCATTGAGCATTGATGTTAGTGTTGAGAGATGCAAACTGTTGAGTCATATAATCCATAACATCTTGGTTGGTTGGACCAGAAGAGGCAGCAGGATGAGGAACTTCATTTTCTTTTTCATACACATTATTGCCTTCATTACCTACAACATCCTCTCCAATATATGTGATGGTTTTTACTTCAGAATCGAAATGAACACCCATCCGAGAATCAACATTTTTGATGGATATCCTATTGTTGATTGGATCCATTTCAACCCTCTCAAACCCAGTAAAATCAATATCAAATGCTTCCAAGATCCTTGTGATGAAGTATGCATATGGCAGAAAAGTAGCCCTTGTGGCAACTCTTAACATATGCACCACAATCAGTTTAGCCCAGTTTACCGAAATGCCATGTTTCCTCGCATAGAGAATTTGCAATTCTAGATCGGTCACAGTGCAGTGATTTTCTGCTCTAGGAAATAAAATATATACCAGAAAATAATGGAACAATCTATCATCAATATGAAAATTACCAGCACTCCAAGTGTCCTGAGCCGGAATAACACCGCCAAGACTACGAATCCTCTTTGCACGGTATTCTGCTTCTGACAACCGGCCAATGCTGTAGAAGAATTCTCTCTTCCTATAATTTTCCCAGTCAGCATCCTCTGGATCATAGAGAGAACTTTCAGTATATGGAATGTTCAAAATTCTCCCTATTGTCTTTGAATGCAGAGGAATTCTTGTTCCGAGCATATAAGTGTAGCATTTGTTGTTATCATAATGCATTTTGCTGTAAAATACTCGAACTAGATCCGGATGATAGTAACCACGTAATTATATTAACGGTTCTAACCCATAAGCAATCAAATCCCTTTCAAAAGTGAAGCATTCATCGGGAAAGGTAGATAGCATACCGAATTTTGGAGCTGAGATTATTTTCTTTTGAAAATGCTTTATAAATCTTTCACGTTGTGTATCCGAGTGGTACTCGAGCAATGAGTTTTCAGAGGCTGCAACAGTTTTCTTCTTTCCTTTTTTTGAGGATGTTGCTTTTCTTTTGGGAGCCATGGAGATGATTAGGGTTTTGAGTAAGGAAGATAGAGAATTTTTGGTGTTGTTATGAGATAGTGAGGGAGTTTTGGTGTTATGAGATAGTGAGGGAGTTTTGGTGAGATTAAATAGTAGAGAGAGTAAGTGAGGTTTTTATGAGACTTAATTGAGTGGAGTTGGTGAAGATTCCATGATTGGTCAAAAAGAAGGTGGGAGGTTGAGAGGCAAGGTAAGGATGACCAATATATTAAAGACTCATAAAAATATCACATGCTGAACAGGTGTAAATCGATTGGTGTGTAGGATCAATCGATTTGCACAGTGAAAAATTAAATAAAAACGCTTCAGTTTCTGTGATAAATCGATTTTCCCATTTGATAAATCGATTTACACAAAAAATATTTTATTAAAATTGATTTTGGTTCAGTGGTAAATCGATTTACATACTTGGTAAATCGATTTACTCAAAAAGATTTTAAAAAAAGAGTTTTGCTTCAGTGGTAAATCGATTTACACACTTGGTAAATCGATTTACTTCTAAAAAATATTTTTAAAAAATATTTTTAACATTTGAAACATTTTCTAAGCCCATATATATATGTACATTAATGTATAGTTAAGGATAGAGTGCACCTTATATATCTTGTTCATTTATGATTCCGAGTTCACGACGAATTTTAAAGAATGCATCCTTTGCAAGTTCTATCAAAGACCTATTTTTCCTTTTAACTACTCCATTTTGTTGTGGAGTTCTTGGTGCTGAAAAATTGTGGAAGATCCCATTTTCTTCACAAAATTCTTCAAACAGACTGTTTTGGAACTCTCCACCATGATCACTTCGGATTGATGTTATCTTTAATGACTTCTCATTTTGAACTTTTTTTCCATATCTCTTGAATGCCTTGAATGCATCATTTTTGTGCGCTAAAAACAAAGTCCAAGCAAAACGGGAAAATCATCTACAATAACTAAAGCATAAATGTTACCTCTGAAGCTTCTTGTTCTAGATGGACCAAAAAGATCCATGTGCAACAATTGAAGTGGTCTTGTTGTTGAAACCACATTCTTTGGTTCGAAAGTTGATTTGCTTTGTTTGCCCTTTTGGCATGCACTACATAATTTGTCTTTGATGAATTTCATCTTTGGTAGACCAATAACTAAGTCATGCTTAACTAATTTGTTCAAGTGCTCCATGTGTATGCGAGCAATCCTCTTGTGCCATAACCAAGTGTCATTGTTGTTTACCATAAGACATTGTACCTTCATAGACAAATCATCTAAAGTAATCATAAAAATATTGTTAGATCTTATACCTTTGAGTTTTACCTCATTGGTTGCCTCATCCATAATTAGGTATTCTTCTTTGTTGAATTTGATTTTGAACCCTCTATCGCAAAGTTGACTTATGCTAAGAAGGTTGTGCTTTAATCCTTCAACATAGAGAACATCCTCAATTTGAATGGATGGAGGTGTGCCAACTATTCCAACGCCAAGAATCTTTCCTTTGGTGTTGTCTCCATAGGTGACATACCCTTTGGCTTTATGTACTAGATATTAAAATTGGTGTACATCTCCTGTCATATGCTTTGAACATCCACTGTCGAGATACCAAAGGTTTGATGTGGATTTCAAGCATACCTACAAAAACAAATTATTTCTTGTTAGGTACCCAAGTGGCCTTGGTTCCTTCATAGTTAGTTCCCTTTTTCACCCATGCATAGTGTCAACTAGCCATACTAAAATTTCTAATATAGCATGCATTAGGTGTGTGTCCAACAATACCACAGTAAAAACAGTTTGGAACAAATTTGCTCTTGTATCTAGGAATTTGTTTTCTTTTAGATACATTAGGTTTTTTCTTTTGATGATTATGAACAACTTGCTTATTTTATACTATCTTGGGATTGGAACTATTACTAGCCTTTACATAACGTTGTTGGCTTAGTAATCCTTCCAATCCTATTTATCCTTTTTCATATCGTTCAATGACTCTTTTCAATTGAACAATTTGAAAGACATTTGATTCACACTTGGTGCATGCAAAGTTTTCCTTTTCTTTTATAAAATTCTGTTTTTGAAGATCAAAATCTTTAGTCATGGTGTCAATTTTTTCGTGACAAATTAGAAGTTCTTTTTCTTGGCTTGACACCTTTTTGTGTAAACTTTTGCATTCTTTCAAGAGTTCATCAATGACACCTTGAACATCATCATCAAAAAGATTAAATTCATTACTAACCTTTTCTTCGTTGTCGGAGTGATGTGATGCCATTAAGGCTAAATTTGCACATTCATCGCTTTCCGATTCCAATGTACTACTCATATCATTATCTTCCCATGCTATGTAGGCTTTCTTGTGTTTTGAATCCTTTCCTTTGAATCCGTTTTTCTTTGGGAGATTTGGACAGTTTGGCTTGATATGTCCTTGCTTTCCACATTCATAACATGAGACATCTTGTGTTGATGTGGAGGCTTCTCTTTTCTTGAAGTGCTTTCTCTTATTTGCATGAGATCCGCCCTTGTCATTTCTGCCAAAAAACTTCCCAAGTCTTTTAACAAGAAGCATGAAATTTTCATCTTCTTCCGGATTGTCTTCTTTTACTACTTCCTTTGAATCAATTTTTAAAGCAATGTTTTTGGATTTCTTTTCTAGATTCTAATGTTTTTCAAGTCTACCGAGTTTCGTTTCATATTCTTGAAGTTTGCCAAATAATGTAGCGTAAGTCATTACAGAGAGACTCTTCTTTTCCGAGATTGCCGTTACCTTTGGTTGCCATTCCCTAGTCAATAATCTAAGGACTTTCAAGTTGAGTTCATCATTTGTCAAGGTTTTACCAAGAGCACTTAAGTGATTTGTTAAGTGGATGAATCTCTTTTGTAGGCCGAGAATGGTTTCTCCGGGCTGCATTCAGAATAACTCGTATTCTTGACTTAAAGTATTCAGCCTTGATCTCTTAACTTCAACAGTTCCTTCATGTGCTTGTACCAAGGTGTCCCATATTTCTTTCGCCGATTTACATGCAGATACACGAAAGAACTCATCCATGCATAGTGCACCTTGAAGTAGATTTACGGCCTTTTTATCATAGAGGACTTTTTTCTTGTCGTCATCACATCATCCCATGCAGTTTTGGGTTTAGCCGTGCCGACACTGTTGATAATTGTTATAGGAATGAATGGACCATTTTCTACGGCATCCCAGATTTCTTCTCCTTGTGCTTCTAGATGCGCCTTCATGCGTATTTTCCAAAAGTCAAAATATTCACCACAGAATAGAGGAGGCTTGTTGTTACTACCACCATCTCTGAAAACGGGTTGATGATTTGTGGAAGCCATTCTGGATCTCTAGGAGCAGGTTACCTATAACCTGCTCTGATACCAATTGTAAGTTTAAGATTGCGCCTAAGAGGGGGGGTGAATTAGGTGGTGGTCGATTTTTGACTTATTTTACACTTTCTGGATTTGTTTTAGTGCTTTGGAAAATGGTAAAGTGCAAAAAGTAAAGAGACACGGAGATTTATCCTGGTTCCTTCCACACCCCGGAAGTACGTCCAGTCCCCTTGAAAACACGCAAGAGATTTCACTATTTTGTTAGAACCTTTACAAGACTCTTCCTAGTCTTATCAACTAAAGACACTAACAAATACCAAGAACACCCTCTTGGATTTCCAATAAGTCTCTTGAGAACAATCCTCTCAAAAGATACCTCTTGTTTCCAACAATGGACAACAAGGTACACAAGTATTCTAATACTTAATTCCAACAATCCTGGAAAAAAGTTACACTTTGTATAATTCTATGAAATATGATTTCTTGAAAGATGTTGATCACATAGAGTGACTTCAATGAAGTTTCTTCTTTCTTCTCTTATAAGCAATTCAAACTGTAACACAATGGTTAGACAATGCTCAAAGATTTCTGTTCTTATATGTGTGAAAGTGCAAAAAATCTCTGTTCTTAAAAATTAAGAAATATGAAGTTTGAATCTTTTACAAAGTTCAGAATTATTGCATAAAAGAAGAGTTTTTTTATAATTTGAAAGATTTTGTATTTAAAGCAATCAAGATACCTTTCCAAAAGGATACTTTTCTGTTTGTAAAACTTGAGAAGATGCAATGTATGACCATGCAACCATTGGAGAAAAGGTGTGAAGGATATCTTGAAACCAGTTCAGATTTTTTCAAAAATTACAACGTGTAAATCGATTAGCATTACATGTAAATCGATTGCACGGGTTTGTAACGTTCTTGTTTTCAAAAAATTTGAATTGTAAATCGATTTACATGATGTGTTAATCGATTTACTAGTGTTAAAAATTAACTCAGTTCAGTAATCAATCGATTTACACTCCATGTAAATCGATTGCTGCCAGGGGAAATCAATTTTTGAAAAAACATGTGTAAATCGATTTACATGATATGTTAATCGATTTACATTAGTGAAAAACTTAGAATTCTCTTTACACTTTAAGTGATGTGTTGTGGCAAGTGTGTATATCATTTTTGAGCATTTCTAATCAATGTAGTTCAAATGAGAATTGATATACTTGTTTGCTTGCCATGATCCTTGAAGCTTTGAGTAAATGATGCTTTAAGCTAATTCCACTTCTTTTCCTTCTTTCCATAGTGCTTGTTTGTCTTTCATAAAAACTAGCTTGTTTGTCTTTCATCAAAACTAAAGTTGAGTTGAGGCTTGAGATTACAGACCTGAGCGCCGCCAAGCAGTTAATGCGGTGGTAATATCAAGACCCAATGTTGCCCCACAATGCAACAATCAACAAAGAGTAGAGAGACCGCAAAGACAGTATACTCGGCTCAGTATGACCTTATCTCAAATCTTACCACAATTGTTGAAGACTAACCTGGTAACTCTGAGGGAAGCCCCAAAGAATCCCAGTACCACATCTCCGCTGTATAATTCGAACGCCCGTTGTGCCTATCACTCTGATAGCCCAGGGCATGATACCAACAACTGCTGGGCCTTGAGGAATACGGTGCAAGATTTGATTGAAGCTAAGGAAATTGAGTTTGACGCACCAGAAAAGCCTAATGTCATGACTGATCCTATGCCCAAGCATGGAGTGAATTTTGTGGATGATGATTCATTTGTGACCTTTGTGGAAGACATTTCTACTCCGTTGTTGACCGTTAAGAAGAATCTATTGTTGGCCGGTTTATTTCCGGGTTGTGGCGAAGGTTGCCACCTGTGTTCCATCCTACCTACTGGTTTCCATCTATTTAAGTCAGGTGTTCAACGTTTGATGGATTACAAAGAGATCTTGTTTGAGAAAACTTTGGTTCCATTGATTCCTGTTGAAGATGTTTCCATAATAACCATTTCCGCCAATCCTTCCAAGGCTTCCTCGAGAAATCCTGTTAGGATTACATCTGTTCCGAGAGTTGCTCCATTGATCATTACTATTCCGGGTCCTATCCCTTACACTTCAGATAAAGCTATCCCGTGGCACTATGGGGACGATGTGTATTATCATGGGATTAAACAAGACTTGAAGGTTGAAGAGGCTTATATTGATGTCAGCAATATTGTCGGGTCTAGCAAGGTCACCCGAAGCGGAAGACTCTTCTCTCCTAAGATTTCTCCTCCAACTGTTCAAAAGCCTATTGTCATTCCATCAGCCAGTACATCTATTGTTGTTCCGATTCTTACTCCAGTTATCACCCCTGTCGCCGAGTCATCTGACACTCGGGGCAAAGAAGTTACAGGTGGGCCTGCCCGGATGGAGGCACCTAAGAAAGTCATTGTTGAAACCTCTAGGCAGGAGATAGAGGAAATTCTGAAGATTATCAAGAAAAGCGACTACAACATAATCGAACAGCTGGGGCAAACCCCGTCAAAGATCTCCATGTTATCTTTATTGTTGTTCTCAGAAGCCCATGCTAAGGCTTTAATTTATTTCCTTAAAACTGCGTATGTGCCGCAGGAAACATCTGCTGATCAATTCAAAGACTGTGTGGCTAGTTTGACCGCTGACAACGGGTTGGGTTTCTCCGACGCAGATCTGACTGCCAAAGGAAGGAATCACAATGATGCTCTGCACGTCTCGATCGAGTGCAGGGGCACTACTTTGGCCCGCGTGCTGGTGGATACTGGGTCTTCCTTAAATGTTTTACCCAAGAAAGCATTAGATCGGTTGGATTGTGAAGGGTTGGTTCTAAATCCAAGTAATATTGTGGTTAGGGCCTTTGACGGGTCTAAAAGGATGGTACATGGGGAGGTGGATGTCCCTGTTAAGGTTGGTTCTCATACTTTTGCGTCTATGTTCTATGTGATGGACATTCGACCATCTTATTCTTGTTTGTTGGGTCGCACATGGATTCATAAGGCTGGGGAAGTAACTTCTACGCTCCATCAGATGTTAAAGTATCCAGTAAAGGGGAAGATTGTTACGGTACATGGTGAGGAGGAATACATGGTGAGCCACCTTAACTCTTTCCGGTATGTAGAGATGGATGAGGAGTTCATTGAAACCCCGTGTCAGAACTTTGAAGAAGTTCCCCAGACTCTGGCGTCGACTGAAACTATTGCTGAAGAATTTCCAATGAAGATGGATTCCCTCAAGGATGCCAGGGCTGTTATTGAAAAAGGTGGGTGTGAGAATTGGGGCCAACTCCCTGACTTTGCACACAAGACTGACAAGTTTGGTTTGGGTTTTACTGCAGAAGCTCAAAGGGCTGTTCGGCGTGCGCGGATTGGAAGACCTCCCCTGCGTATCAGTAATCCAGGAGTGAATGCAATTGAAGATGATGATGAAGAGTCAGATTTCGACAGCTGGATTTACCCGACTACCGACGGTGGCTTGAACAATTGGACAGCGAAGGACTTCGTGCCCGTTTCGTTTATTACACAGTAATAGACTTTTGTTTTGAGACTTGTAACAGACAATTTGAAACTTTTACGTCCCGACGACTTGACCGAGACAACATGGCTTTGTTTGTGAGGGCTTATTATGTGTCATTTCCATATGTCATCAATAAAGCATTGGACGTTTTTTTGCATTACAAATTTTGTGCTCCTTGTTTTTCTTTCCTGTCTTGCACTTTATCAAAACAGCTATTTGTCTTACACACACTCACATATCATAATACAGGTCTACATCCACTCTGGATCCCACTGATAATGACTCTGCTACTGCCAGTTATGACTTCGAAAGTCCGGTCAACCAAGCCGAGGACGAAGGTGAGGATGATTGTGAAGTTCCTGGGGAACTTGCTAGACTGTTACTTCAGGAAGAGAGGGCCATACAGCCGCATGAAGAGCCAGTGGAATCAGTAAATCTGTGTACAAAATAAGATAAGAAAGAGGTCAAGATAGGTGCAAATCTGGAACCTAGTGTTAAGCAACGATTGATACAAATGTTGCGTAACTATGTTGAGATCTTCGCTTTGTCTTATGAAGATATGCCTGGGTTGGATACTGATATTGTGGTACACCGCTTACCAAATAAGGAAGATTGTCCTCCAGTAAAGCAGAAAGTTCGCTGAATGCGCCCAGAGATGTCTGAGAAAATCAAGGCTGAGGTTATGAAATAGTTTGATGCCGGTTTTCTAGCAGTTACTTCCTACCCACAGTGGGTTGCCAACATGGTTCCGGTGCCGAAGAAAGATGGTAAGGTTCAGATGTGTGTGGACTATAGGGATTTGAACAGGGCAAGCCCTAAGGATGATTTCCCTTTGCCTCATATCGATGTTCTGGTTGACAACACCGCACAACATAAGGTCTTCTCCTTTATGATGGCTCCCGAAGACATGGAGAAGATAACCTTCGTTACACAGTGGGGTACCTTTTGCTACAAGGTAATGCCTTTTTGGTTGAAGAATGTTGGGGCAACATATCAGCGCGCCATGGTCACCTTGTTCCATGACATGATTCATCATGAGATTGAGGTATACGTTGACGACATGATTGCAATCTCCCAAACTGAAAAGGAACACCTTGACCATCTTCAAAAGCTATTTGACATGTTGAAACTGTATAAGCTGAGGTTAAACCCGAACAAGTGCACCTTCGGGGTAAGGTCCGGTAAGCTACTGGGTTTCGTCGTTAGTGATAAAGGTATTCAAGTGGATCCTGCAAAGTTGAAAGCTATACAGGAAATGCCAGCTCCCTGAAGAGAAAAAGAAGTCAGAGGCTTTTTGGGACGTCTAAACTACATTGCCCGATTCATTTCACATTTGACTGGTACTTGTGATCCGATCTTCAAGCTGCTGAAGAAAGATCAAGTGGTAAAATGGAATGATGAATGTCAAGCCGCTTTCGAAAAGATCAAAGAATATCTCCAAGAGCTACATATTCTGATGCCTCCAGTTGAAGGGAGACCTTTGATCTTATACTTGACAGTACTCGACAATTCAATGGGGTGCGTGCTGGGGAAGTATGACGAGTCTGGCCAAAAAGAGCATGCTATTTACTACCTTAGAAAAAATTTTACCGACTGTGAGACCCGATACTCACTGCTTGAGAAAAATTGATGCGCTTTGGCATGGGCTGCTCGCTAGCTGAGACAGTATATGCTGACTCACACTACTCTATTGATATCAAAGATGGACCCAATTAAGTATATCTTCGAAAAGCCTGCCTTGTCCGGAAGAATAGCAAGATGGCAGATGATCTTGACTGAGTATGACATTCAATATACAACCCAAAAGGAAATCAAAGGGAGTGTGTTAGCAGATCATTTGGAACATCAGGCAATGGATGATTACCAGTTTATGAACTTCGAATTCTCGGATGAGAACATCATGTTGGTAACCGACTGTGAAATACCTGGACCGGATGAAGGACCTGAGGAAGGATCCCGATGGTCTATGTATTTTGATGGAGCTTAAAACGCTTTGGGTAATGGCATTGGCGCCGTGATCATCTCTCCTGAAGTTTGTCATACTCTGTTCACCGCCCGATTATGTTTTAGCTGCACCAACAATATGGCGGAATATGAAGCATGCATCATGGGCCTTCGAGCAGCTATTGACCTAAGGATTAAGTTCTTGAGTGTATTCGGAGATTCCACTCTCGTGATCAGTCAGATCAAAGGCGAGTGGGATACGAAACACCCAAATCTTATTCCTTACAAAGAGTATGTACTGATGTTGCTTCCATACTTCGAGGAGATAACCTTTGAACATTTACCTAGGGAGGAGAATCAGTTGGCGGACGCGTTAGCTACCATGTCTTCTATGTTCAAGGTTAAATGGGACAATGAGGCTCCCCAGATTACCATTGAGAGGTTGGACAAACCCTCACATTGCTGTAACATTGAGACTGAAGAGGTAACAGATAAACCCTGGTTTCATGAGGTAAAAAGATATCTTGAGGCTCAAGAATACCCCGAGGGTGCATCTGTTAATGACAAGAAGTTTCTGAGAAGGTTCGCGACGAAGTTCTTCATCAGTAATGGTATCCTTTACAAGCGTAACCATGATTCAACCTTACTGCGGTGTGTGGATAAGTGCGGGGCAGAAAGGATCATGGCAGAGTTACATGAAGGTACTTTCGGAACTCATTCCAGTGGACATACCATGGCAAAGAAAATCCTACGGGCAGGATACTATTGGTCTACTATGGAAGCCGACTGTTATCAGCATTCTCGGACCTATCAGAAGTGCCAAGTCTATGCTGATAAGGTGCATGTACCTCCAGTTCCTCTGAATGTTTTGACGGCACCTTGGCCTTTTGCAGTGTGGGGTATCGATATGATTGGTGAGATCAGACCTACTGCGTCCAACGGGCATCGTTTCATCCTGGTAGCCATTGATTACTTTACAAAGTGGGCTGAAGCAACTTCCTTTGCTACTGTAACCAAGAACATCGTGGCACGGTTCATTCGGCATAACCTGATCTGTTGATATGGTGTACCAGAGAGGATCATTACGGACAATGGTATAAATCTCAACAATACAATAATCACCGAGCTCTGCAAGCATTTTAAGATACAGCATCACAACTCTTCTCCTTACCGGCCGAAGATGAATGGGGCTGTTGAAGCGGCTAATAAGAACATCAAGAAGATTGTGCAGAAGATGACGGTGACATACAAATACTGGCATGAGATGTTACCATTTGCTCTCCACAGGTATCGCACCTTAGCACGGACGTCAACAGGGGCAACACCCTATTCCTTGGTATATGGTATGGAGGCAGTCTTTCCCATTGAAGTTCAAATACCCTCTCTTCGGATTATGAAAGATGCAGGTTTGAGCAAAGATGACTGGATCTAGACCCGGCTTGATCAGCTGAATTTAATCGACGAAAAAAGACTTACTATTATTTGTCATGGTCAGACGTATCAAAAACGGATGATCAAGACATTTAACAAGAAAGTTAGACAACAAGAGTATCAAGTCAGGGATCTGGTTTTCAAGCGCATCATACTGCCACAAGGTGATCCCAGGGGAAAGTGGACCCCTACGTACGAAGGGCCATTTGTGGTTAAGAACATTTTCTCAAGAGGAGCTATCATTCTAACCAACATGGATGGTGACGACCTTCCTCACCCCGTCAATGTAGACATAGTGAAAAAATACTATGCATGATCAAAGACTCGCTAGGTTGACTGGCCTAGGCAAAAATAAGGGCTTCCCGGTGAACCAAAAGGGTTCGGGCAAAAATAAGGGATGAAAATGAGAAAAAACTACACCCGACAAGTCAAAAACCTGAAAAGTCGGCTTGGGCAAAAAGGGGTATCCCGGTGGACTGAAAACCCGAAAGGGCGGTCCAGGAAAAAATTAGGGATCAAAGTGTAACACTATGTCTCATTGGATCATCTTGCAACCAGACTTCGGTATCGACTATCAAGCTCGGACGACACCAACCAATCTGACCTACCTTCAACCAAGTAGCAAAGTGATGAGACGCTCAAAGACATAGGGGAAATAGCAGAGTTGGAACCCAGTGGGATTGTCCACATAGCTGTTTTTCTTTGTTTTTCACAAATTGTGTAAATTCTATCATTCGACGGCGTTCTCTTACTAGGACGTCAACCTCTTGTACAAAAACGCCTATTTACAGGCCAACTTCAAAATCAATACGATTCATTTTCACAAAGAAGCTTCAAATTATTTTCCTTTTTCTGTTTTGTTTTGCAAGAACGTCCAATGATTCATTTTTGATATATGCATTCGAAAATAATTGTTGCTCACAAATATTTACATGCGAAACAAAAGACAATTTCTCGTAATATCAGAAACCGGGGCAAACAAGAAATGTATGAGCCTTACAGTTGCTCTATCCATCAGGTACATGGATAAACCTAGCTGAAGAATATGAATATGGTACATTCACTTCTCGCAGAGTAAGAAAAATACAGTATTATCAACTCTCCCCGCTGAGCCTCGCAACCACGAATGAGTCGGTAAGATTCTCCCCAAGCAGAGCTTATCTATCACCAGCACTAGAAGATTATCCCTAGTAGAGTCTGGAGGATTATCCCGAGTAGAATCTGGAAGATTATCCCTAGTGAAGTCGCCACTAAAATATTATCCCCAACAGAGTTCTTTTATTTCACAAACAGGAAATTCATCCCCAACAGAGTTTATCATCGCCAGCAACGGTAATTCATCCACAGCCGAGGGTTACTTCTCCAAAATCAGAAAATCCTCAGCAAAGCATATTTTCCCCACAGAGTCATTCTCTCACTAATATATTCTCCAGCAGGATTATTCTCCCAATCATCTTCGGTCGTTATCCCCAGCGAACAAAACTCTTTCTCTCTCCAATAGCAATCCGGGATTTATTTTCCCCCAACTAGAGAATATCATAAAACATTGCATGTCCATACATCATGACATATGCATATGCATCATATAGCACAATCTCATTTATTTTGAGAACATCATTGCTTGATACATGTCATACATTACATACAGCTAACCTTTACCTTTCAGGAAAGATATAATCAAATTCTCACAAAACTCAAGCTATGAAGCCCGGGTACGACTGGATAGTATCTTGATCTCTCCCTCATATTGTAAAGCCCGGAGAACGACCGGATAACAGTATCAGACTACCGCGAAGCCTGGATTACGACCAGATAGTGGTATCTCTTAAAAGCAAGCTATGAAGCCCGGATTCGACCAGATAATAGTTTAATCCCCATCAACCCGTGAAGCCCAGATTACGACCGGATAGCAGCTTAGCAAGTTACCATGAAGCCTGGATTCGACCAGTTAGTGGTATATCATAAACACAAGTCGTGAAGCCTGAATTACGACCGGATAACAGCTCAGCAAGTTATTGTGAAGTCTGGATTACGACCAGATAGCAATACAAGACTATGAAGCCTGGATTACGACCGGATAATGGTAGAAGACGTTGTGAAGCCTGGATTACGACCAGATAGCAACCAAGAATACTACGAAGCCTGGATTACGACCAGATAGTGGTATATCTTTAATACAAGTTATGAAGCCCGGATTCAAACGGATAGTATCTTGATTTCTCAGAACACCATGAAGCCTGGATTCGACTAGATAATGGTATAAAACATCGTGAAGCCTGGATTATGACCAGATAATAGTACAAGACAATGTGAAGCTTGGATTTCGACCAAATAGCAGTTTACATGGACAATTACTAAGAATCCCGGAGTCGACCGAATATTAGTGTGCCCTAAATTCAAGTTGAAGTCCGGATGCGACCAGATAACATTTAGATTCCTTCTGAAGCCTAGATTACGACCAGATAAGATTCGAGAAATTGCGAAGCCTGGATTACGACCAGATAGCAAGTTTAATCTCATCTCCCCAGTAAGTCACTGTAAAGCCTGGATTACGACTAGATAGTAGTCAGTCTTATTACTATGAAGCCTGGATCACGACCAGATAGTAGTTCATTCTCACCTCTTTAACAGAGACGATTCCTCAGTAGAATAACGGACGACCGAAGCTCCTAAAATTCAACTTTTCTTAACAGAGATGATTCCCCAGTAGAATAACGGATGACCAAAGCTCCTAAAATTCCGCTTCTCTCAAGACAGAGATCAGTATTCCCCAGCCGAATCTTCCTCAACAACAGGTATACAAGCTCTCGCTAAGGAATATCTTGGGCGATCGACACTCCTTTGGATGGCATCTTTAAGCCCATTCCCTGTTAGCAATTTCCAAATGGCATCTGTAAGCCCATTCCTGACATCACAAGACAAATACCACATCATGTGAGTGCAAATTTCTGGGCACTCTAGTGTTCAATCATCTTCCACCTTCAGATCATGAAAGGAAGACAAGCCAATCGAAATCTTCAGGTTTAAGAAGATTGAACAGGGGCAGCTGTTGTACCCCAAAATTTTCCCTCCCATATTTCTCAAAACATTTCAAGTGAGGTCCTTAAGTTGCTCAAGGAAGTCCAAGGATTGACCAGACAAGCTCCCTCCTAAGGCAGTTTACCTCAAATTAGGGTTTCATGTTGCATCAAGATACTTGAGTCCAAGGGATCCCAAATTCTCACCACTGTCCTAATATGTTCTCAAGATCATCCATGTCAAGTTTCAAGCGTTGCATAGAAAATTTTCTCAGTCAATTGCTCAAATGCCTGAAAATCGACTATGCTAGGGCAAAAGTCAAATGTGGCCCACATACAGTCAAACTTCAAGATTTTTGGTCAACATCCTCATTTTGAAGTATATTTCATCATTTGATCAAGGGTTGGTCATGATTCATCAAGGATTGCTCACATTTCATCAAGAACCAAAAGTTACTAAATTAGGGTTTTGTAGGAAAAGTCAACTCAACTTTGACCAAGTATAACTTTCTCATACTTTATGAGAAATGACCCATCCAAAGCTCATTTTGAAGAGGATGAAATTCTATACAATCCATCTTCAGCTCCCAAGTTCAAAATATGCACACACAAGAAGTTATGAATTTTGACATTATAGGTCATTTTGAAAAGTCAACAAAAACACATGTTTTGTCAAAGCTTTATACATGAGCATGGAATATCAAATTGAGATGAGAACAAAAGGGTTACTTATAGGATATCTCTAGCTTTCTAAAAAGTCCAAGAACACCTTCAAAGAGTCAAAGTTGAGGAAGTTATGCATTGGGGAAGTTGACCTTTTTTGCAAAATTGCCAAAAGTCAAATATGCCTAAAAATGCAATTTTTGCCAAATGGGCCCAATCTTTTGCATTTGTTTTGAGTTGGCAACATGGTCCACGAGCTCTAGCCTTTGCCACTTGTCATTATCTGGTTTTTATTATTTATTTTGATTTTTATTTGAATTAAATTATTGTAAATCAAAACAAATCATAGAAAATCCAAAATATTGAAAACTCAAGATTTTGTACATGTTTCAGGTCTTAAATTCCAGCTAGCATAAGATTAAATTCGTGTAAAGGCTTGGAGTGCAAAAAAAGATTGGTTTTAGGCTATTTTTGGAATGATATTCAAGTGTATCAAATCAAAATCAAATTCAATAATGGAGGAAGATTGTGATCATATTGGCAACCCTAATCCATTCCTCAATACATATGGAAGGTATGCAGACCTAAAACGAGGCTAGAAAGAGGCGTGTGAACCAGAGACAAACATGAAAAAAACACCAAAAAGTGTAGACATGAATTCATACTTCCAGACATCCTCAAGGCCTTCTAGCGATCCCAATCGCTTCCTGGGAGTGTAAGCAAGTGAAATCAATCAAGAACAAGGCTTTTCTAATACCAAAATGCGCTGTAAGTCATCCACGACCCCGGTTCTTTCTTGAAATCGATTTGCGTAATTCTTGCACATTCATCACATTCTAATCACATATTATTGTTCACCATCATATTTGCAAGCTTTCTGTAATATTCAGTTGTGTTTTCATGAACTGTATGAGATTTCACCATTGTTAGGGTTTTTGGGTTCAAATTGGATCTTGGTGTACAGGTGAAATTGGCCTACGATTAGGGTACCATGAAGTTCGTGAGACTGAGACGAATGGATTGGTACCATCACCATTGATTTATTGTGCTTGTACATGATTTTTGATATGCCTAGGGTTTTAGCTACGGAGAGTGTCCGTTGGTATAGGTCTGTGGTCTAAAACAACAGATCCTTGGAGAAGACGAAGACGTGGCGGACAACCATTCACGTGTTTGAATTTCACGCATTTTGGACTTAGTGTTTTTACTTTTCATATATTATCATTATTATTTATTGTATATACAAACAGACCAAATGGCGCAGTGGTAGTGGAGTGTGTAGAAAGAGCTTCAGGACCTGGGTTTGAATCCCAGGTCCCCCAATTTCTTGCATATTATTTTCCTTTTTAGGATCCAGCGCATACATAAAGCCAACGACCACCACGGTCCATCATGATCCAGAGTGCCAAGTGTCTTGAGGGCCAGATCCAAAGGCCATCAATGGAGGAGCATCATAAGCCTAGTCAACGTGGAGCATGTGATCTTGAAGGTCAACGTGGACCTCATTCTTCTTGGGCCAGATTGCTATCCACACACCCCAAATCTCCAAACCAGGCCCAAGTTTATTTTCTTTTTTCTTTTTATATCTTTGTTTTATTTTATTTATTTGTTTTTACTAACAAATTTAATTCTTTTTTTAACCAATAAAAAAAAATCACAAAAATATATTTTTCAACCAATTCAATTTAGGATATTTATTTTTTATACAAAAAATTAATTAATTTAATTAGGTTGTTAATTTTAGATAACTTTAAATCCTTTTTGTAAATAAATTAAAAATGGTTAGAATAATTAGGGTTTTGTTTCTAACTTAATTATATTTTCTTTTTTCTTAAAAATAACCAAAAAACACAAAAATAGGCCATATTTATTTTCATTAATTAATTTAATTAACTAATTAATTTTTGTATTTTATTTAGAAAACCTAATTCTTTTATTAAAAATAATTAAAAACAACAAAAAAAATTTTTCTTTTAATTAGGTTAGAAAGGGTCAAAACCCTAGTTCTCTCCCGACTTAAATTTCTTCGCGCGCGCTTTATTATTATTTTTATCCTATTGATGTAATTGTTCACAAGTTGTAATAGTTAATTAGGTCTTTTATTTTCATTTAATCGCTTTATTTTTTAAGGGTTTGTTTTTGGCTATGTAAATACCCGAAGCCTTGTAATAGTGTAGTTTAATTTCTGCACTTTTATTTCCGCAAAATATTAAACTGTTAGATTTATGATATTAGGATGCATGATAAGAATGTATGTAAAATTTAAAACAGTTAGAAAACCCTAAATGTGCAAAGATAAATAATCTGAAATTGAATCACTCGCACATGCGCACTCCTAGGGTACATTCCCACTTGGTTGCCTTCGGTAAACAGTCATTGAGTATAGGATGCTTTAGTGGTCGTCCTTTTGTCCAAAGATCAAAGTTGCCTCGGAAAGGTTGCCTCAGATATTGTCCCCTCGAATAATTGATCTAAGACATTAGGGTTATTACTAAGACGTCCTAACATTACTTTAGTTATCGTACGTCCCTTTCGAATTGACCCTCAAAACTCCAACGATGGTGCTACCTACTCACTAATAGTGGGATAACGCTGTCTAAAGGAAACGAACATAGAACGATTCTTTATTCGAGTAGGTAGATTATTTCTTAAGTACTTTCTCAATCAAAACAAACTTTTTCACACCTACACTCTTTTACAAACAAAGTTTTCAAAAACACTTCATTACACTCTTGAAGACAGAAGAAAGGGTTAAATCGAAGTCAAAACAAAAACTTTTCAAATCACACAAGCACACAAAGAAGAAATGTTGAAAATGATGAGCAAGTACCTAAGAGCCCGTAGATAACTACAGATAGAAAGGGTGCTAATACCTTCCCTTTCTATAATCTACCCCCCGTACTCAGAAATATCTCGAAAAAGGAATTTTTCTGTGCTTTTTTCCTTTCCTTTGTTGGATAAAATAAAAGTCGGTGACGACTCTTGCTTACCGCGACATTTTGCAAACACAAACGCAAAACGCAAACCAGCATTTCTTCAAAAACAGTCCCAGTTCTGGCCACCGTATCATAGAGTGCCCCCAAATTCATCAAAACCCAAAAGTTGCTAAATTAGGGTTTCATAGGAAAAGTCAACCAAACTTTGACCAAGCATAACTTCCTCATACTTTATCATAAACTTTCCATCCGAGGCTAATTTTTAAGAGGATGCAATTCCCTACAACTCATCTTCATCCCACAAGTTCAAAATATGCACTCATAAAAATATATTAATTTCTACATTATAGGTCCTTTTGAAAAGTCAACAAAAACACCTTTTGGGTCAAAGCTTCTTACATGAACATGGAAGACCCAATTGAGATGAAACTAAAAGAGTTGTTTAATGGATATCCTAAGCTTTCTAAAAAGTCAAAGAACACCCTCTTAGGGTTAAAATTGAGGGAGACATGTATTGTCAAAATTGACCAATTTTTGGAAATGTGCATGAAGTCAATATTGATCAAAATGACTTTTTTTTCTAAATGGGACCATGTTTTCTTGTTTGAAACTTGTTCCTAAGATGACCCACGACCCCTGAGCTTATCCACCTATTATTTTATTATTTTTATTATTTATTTTGATTTTTTATCCATTTAAATCAAAATAAATCAATTTAAATAGTAGAATAATCAAATAAAATGAAAGATTTGATTTTATGAGCATATTATGAGTCCATGAACATCTAGCAAATAAAAAAATTCATGCAAGAGCTAATTGATTGGAAAAGATCTTAATTTGGTCTATTTTGGAAACAAATCATACAAGGCAAAGAATAAAATCAAATCTCCATAATTTGCAAAGATATGATCAGTTTTTGTTGACCTAAATCATGTTATGATATATACACAATATTTCCAAAGCATAAGAGAGATTTTTGGGTCGTGAAAACAAGGAGGTTAACTTCAATTTTTTGTCAAAAAAAGTGCTGATCACATATTCCTCCATAGACTGATTCCAGTAATTCCAATACCAGCAATCCGTTCCTGGACATTTCTTGAAGTTATTCCGATCGTCCTCCAACCTTAAAACCTTCATAAATCACGCCTCACAGTGCTACGATTTGCATCTTTTTTCAAGATTCATTTTCAATAATTTATCCATCATAAACATGTTTTGATCATATATCCATGCTTGCTATCATATTTGCAATGTTTTTGATTAGTTTGATTGAAGTTTAAGTGCAGGAATGGCACAATGCCATTGTTAGGGTTTTGAGGTCCCAAATTGGGAATTCCATATAGAGGAAAAATTGGACAAAATCAGGGGTACTATCATGCTTAGAAGATGATTTGCAATTGATCCATGTCTTTGGTTTGAATTTATTCTGCTTGTGCTGCGTTTTTGAATTTTACAGGTTTATGGCTACGAACAAAATCTGTCACTATAGCTTTTAGTGACGGAAACGACTGTAGGTAAAAGTGTGGCCAAAAACAACAGTTATGGGGAAGAAGACAATTAGGTGGCAGAATCCCATTGGGTGATTTGAATCACGCCCGCGTTTGGTAAAGACCAATTTATTTCCTTTATATTTTATTTATGTTATTATATTTACAACTAACCATCCCAGCATTTTATTATTTTCTTAACGCTTATATGCAGATCTTGTGCACCACCCATTCTAGGCGCCCACTATACACCCTGATCTCAATCATTGGATTCATCATCAATCTAGATCCAACACCCATCAATAAAAGACTATGGTGCACCCCCCAGGCTGGCACAACGCTGGATCTCACGTGGGACTGGGCTAAGCAAGGAATTTGGGCCTTAACAATTCAACATACACCCCCTTTTAGCAATACAGGCCCATTCTTTTCTTTTCTATTTTAATTTTTCTTATTTTAATTATTTCATTAATTATTTTCTTTTTTACAAAATAACCCAAAAAATAATTTTTTTATTAAATCAAAAATCACAAAAACATCAAAAATTATTTTTTCATAAAATATTTTATTTCGTTAATTAATTAGATTAATTTAAGTTAGGGCAATTTAATTTCTTTTTATATAATCTAAAATAATTAGAAATTAGGGTTTAATTTGTACATAACCTAATTTTTCTCAAAAACTAACCCAAATCTTTTTTCAACTAGATTTTTAGGATCCTTAATTTATTCTGGAATTTAATTCGCCGCGCGCATTTTTTTAACTCCTTTTTCTATTATTGTAACTGCTCCGAGTTTGTAATAGTAATTAGGGTTTTAAATTCCGCATTTTTATTTTCAGTCCAAAATGATTATGTATCTGCAAAAGCCTTGTAATAGCGTAGATTTACTTTTTTGCTTTTAATTTCTGCAACTATGAATTGTCTAGATGTATGGATAATAGGCTTGCATGCAAAAGACAAATAAAATTAAAACAGTAGATCACCTTAATTGTGCAAAGATTAAATAACTGAAATCAAACACATGCACATGCTCACTCCTAGGGTTTGCCTCACTTGGTTGCCTTCGGAAATAATGGTCATGTCCCTCGAACGTAGGGATATCTTAGCAAAAGACCCTCAATCTAAAAATCATCATAAAGATCATAGTCCCTTAATGTCCCTCGAGTTGCATACAAGAAATGATCTTGTCCCTCGATGTTTCTTACGAATATATGATGACAGTCCCTTCGAACTGCTAAGGTATCCCTACATGTTGCCTTCAATGACCATAAACGTCCCTTTCGATAGTCCCTCAAAAATCCAACGACTAGGGTTACCTACTCACTAATAGTAGGATAACACGGTCTAAAGGATAGGAGGAAAAAAACGCCTTTTTTCGAGTAGGTAGATAACTGTTATATACTTGCTCAAACAAACAAACTTTTTCACACAAACACTTTTCAAACAAAGTTTTCAAAAACAACTTCCTAACACTCTTGAAGACAGAAACAAGGGTTAAAACGAAGTAAATCAAACTTTTCAAAACAAGCACACACAAGCAATTTCAAAATGAGCAAGTACCTAAGAGCCCATGTGTTGTACCCCAAAATTTTCCCTCTCATTTCTCAAGGAATCACCCTGGATCCTTAAGTTTGCTTCAATCCAATTCCAAGCCTTGAACTGCAATTTTTCAAGGAAATCATCCAATTCCAAACTTTGAATTTCATATCAAATCATATTCCAAGAATCATATTTCATTAAGGCATGAAATTGGTTCATCAAAAATCAAAAGTCAGATGTTACTTTCAAAATCAAATTTTTTAAACATTTAGAAACTTTTCTAAGTGTCTAGAGAATATGACACTTCAGAACTTTTGATCCAGCCTCTATGCAAGTGCAGTCAGAAGTTGCAAACGCGGTTCAGAACATGACGCTTCAATCAGAACACGCAGAAGCAATGCTCTTTGGTCAGAACATGATGCTTCAGTCAGGACATGATTCTTCAGCATATGGAGGCTATGTTCAACGCTCCGGTCAGAAGATACCCCTTCAGCATTTGGAAGTTACATTTTTGATCTTCTGCAATCAGAACATCACCAAATCCCAAGACTTCGTTTAAATAACCTGCTACACTATTATAGTACAGTACTCTAACCAGCAGTTAATCCAGTCCACGCCTGCATCTTCCCAATTATTGTATTTGTACCAAGTACAAAAAGTTGTGATAAAAAAACAATGGAACAGTGTGCCAAAGAAGTTTAAATCCCATCTGTTATTCCCCCCAAAACCACAACAAATTCATCTATAAATAAGTGGTTCCATCACACTTGCAAGGGACTGGATTTTGGAAAGAGAGAACTATCAAAAGAGAAAAAGAAACTGTGAAACCCTTCATAAAAATCCAGATTTCCCAAACAGAAAACCAAACTTTTGTTCTTCCCTTTGAATCAATGAACTTGGCATTTTCTCTTACGTTACTCTTGCTGATTCCAGAACATCCAAAGGCAGCAACTCAAAGCTCCAAGCACGCTCTAGGTTCAAGGTAAGTCTTTATGACTTTGCTTGTTTTTCATTCTGAACATTATTAACATGTAAATATCATAGTATTAATGTTGTATATATCATTGCATGAATAGAAAAACTATGGATCAGAACTTCTTGATTAGGGCTAGACTCAGATTTAGGATTAGCACTTCTATAAACGGTTCTGCTATTATCCTTCTGATTTGTTGTTTATTAAGAATTAAATAAATTGTTGATGTGCTGATTAAGAGTTGAAGTATGGTATAGAACTTCTGATGTTCACTCACAACTTTAGCATAACACAGAATTTCTGTGTTCTCCTCACTGTTTAAACACACTGAACTTTTGATATTCATTCATTGAGAACACGCTGAATTGCTGATTGTTCACTCACGGTTTTAACACTTAGAACTTCTAATTTTCATGCGCTGATAACATGCTGAACTGCTGATTGTTCGTTCACTGTCTTAGCACCATACAGAACTTGAGTTATCCCTACTGTTTTGACACGTACAGAGCTTCTAAAGTTTTCTCATTGTTCTAACATTCAGAAGTTTAGCACATAGCAATCCAGAACTTCTGTGTTTTCCCTCTAAAGTGTCTTGCAGGACTTCAGAGTGTACCAATCCAGAACTTCTGATTCCATTGACGTTCCTTTATGAGTCATCACGCGCCTGGCTTCATAACTTCTGATCCCTATTGTTTTTCTTGCAGTAGCACGCTATTTTCTATCTTTCATTTATTTTCCTTTTCATCATTTTTAATATTAACATAAAAATACATAAAAATATTTTTCTTTTATTAATTCATTTCTTTTTCATTAAGATAAAAAACCATTTTCTAAACAAGTCCATTTCATTCTTATATTGTACATTTCAATATGGTTGTAATAGTAACTTAGGACTTATTTTTTACTTACAACCCCCATTCATTAATATGTACCCCCATCCCTAAAATATTGTAATAGCATAGGACTTTACATTTATGCAATTTATCCCTTTTGAATGTAAATGCTAGTAATTAGGGTGTGTATGGCAAGACATGAAATTGACAAATAGATCACCCTAATCAAGACTAAATGCATGCAATCAAACACACTTTGCACACATTCACCCTTAGGGTAATCTCACTTGTTGCCTATCGGAAAAATAGTCATGTCCCTCGAACATGGGCGTTTTAGCAAAACACCCTCGATGAAAGATCGTAGTCCTTCGATGAAAGATCGTAGTCCCTCGATGAACGATCTAGTCCCTAAACGACATTGCTAAAACGTATCATAAGTTGCCTTATATGACTATTCAAGCGTTCCAACACTCGTCCATTCACATCTGAACCATGGGGCTTCTTACCAAATCAATGGTAGGATAACAACATCTAAAGGAGGAGGAAAAACACATTTAAGACCTTTTGAGTAGGTAGGATCGCTCACAGTTGCTCGCTTGCTCACAACAAAAACATTTTTATCTACCTACACTCTCATATTTGAACTATTTTCGAAACAAACACTTTGTATGCATTCTTATAGAAACGAGAATGATTACAAAGTTACATTTTCAAAATACTTTCAAAAACAAATCTCACAAACACTTCTTTGAACTATTTTTGAAACAAACACTTTGTATGCGTTCTTATAGAAACGAGAATCACTAAAAGTTACATTTTCGAGATACTTTCAAAAATACACACCACAAGCACAATTAAACAAAAGAAAGTGATCTAGCAAGTAACCTAGAGCCCGTGGAAAACCATGGATGAAAAGGGTGATAATACCTCCCCTTTTCATAATCTACCCCCCCCCCCCCGAACTCAAGAAAACATCTCTAAAGGTCTTTCCGTTGCTTTTTCACCTTTCCTTTTGGATAAAAGAAAAGTCGGTGGTGACTCTTGCTAAACCACAACATTTGCGAACACAAACGCAAAGCCTCAAGTCAGTTGTCCCACCGTATCACATGACTGGCGACTCTACCTGAGGAATACTTAAAAATGGGGTTACCTTAGGATTAGATCACCTTTACTTGCTTTCATTGTTTTATTTGTATGCTTTAAGTTATTATTCTCTGTTTGGGCTTGCTTTGATCCTCCACCCGGATCTGGGACACCTTTTAGGTAAGTAGCAATAGATTGTGGAAATTGTACGGCGTAGACCGATATGGTTGAAGCAATGGCTACGTTAATGTGACGCATTTGTGGGTACCGGTATCCCTCGTGGTGAATCGAGGAGAATACGAGGCCACTGAGTGGCGTCATGAAGCACTAACTGACTTTAGAACCCTAATTGAACTAACTTGGACATTAGGATGTAGTGAGATAACCGGTTTCGGTGTAGAGCTGAAAATTGGTTGATACTCGATACTACACTCATTGAGACCGGACTTTTGGGATATCTCGGCCGCAAGAAAAGATTGATTATGCTGAGACAATGCCTAAGAGAAAGGTCAGTGATATTGAGATCCCTTAGAACCCGGATACTATTAACTAGGATAGGTTGAGCCAACTAAACGTCAAGAGGGTTCTTACCTACAAACTTCATGCAAGCCTAAAACATAGGGACTTGTCTACTTTGTGTGAATATGATTATTTGTATATAAACTTGCTTACCTCGCATATTTGTACATAACATCATAACATCACACCATAGCATTTTCAATAACATTGAACCATAGCATTTCTAGGATCTCAAGGGTCTTTGATGTAGGGTCACATTAAACCAAACGTCTATCAAGGGACAAGAGGATTTATTTCCCTCTAGTTGAACACCGTCAAAAATCAAGTCCAACAAACCGGATTCAAGGGCTATGACCCACTCGATATGGTGAGCTTGACTCTTGAAAAAGGACTCTCAACGACACGAAGTTTCTTCAATCAAGCTACAATCAAATTCTAAAAATTTCTTATTTACCCCGCGAGATCCTTGAAAACATTGCATGCATATCATACACATCATTATAGGTACCATTACTAGTTTCTCATCTTCTTCGCTGTTTATTTCAGCAAAAATGTCTTCCGAACAAAGCATCAAGGACCTTCAGGCACAAAACGCCCAGTTCCAACAAATGTTCATAAATCTGCTAAAAGGGCAGGAGGATCTGAAAACCCTCATCCTGCAAGAGAAAAAGAAAAAGAAGAAGGCTTCCGGTATTCTTAATATAGGCAGAAGATTTAGAGGGTCGTTGAAGCAACAAGTCAATCTGACCCCTTCATCTAAGGAAGGGGAGAATCAAGAAGAAGAGACAAGGGAGAAAGATCCCAGTCCTGAAGTTTCTGACAATGATACCGACTATAACGATGAGCAATATCCTCCCACTGAGGATAGATACAAGTAGCTGGAAGATCACTTGAATGCTATGGAGGTCCAGAGGATACATGCGTTGGATTTCAAAGAATTGGGATTGGTGTCGGGAGTGGTCATCCCGCAGAAGTTCAAAGCTCCAGTTTTCACTAAGTATGATGGGGTGTCCTGCCCAAAACTCCATCTCCGCTCTTATGTCAGAAAGATCCAACCCCACACCGCTGATAGAAATATGTGGGTTCATTTCTTTTAAGATAGTTTGTCAGGGACTCAGCTTGAATGGTTCTATCAACTAGAGATAGCCAATGTCTGAAACTGGGAAGATCTGGCTATTGCTTTTTATAAGAAGTATCAATATAATGCTGACCTTGCTCCTACTCGTACTCAACTCCAGAGTATGTCCATGGGGGAGAGTGAAGGCTTTAAGGACTATGCATAGAAGTGGAGAGATCTGGCAGGGAGAGTCCAACCCCCTTTGTCTGATAAGGAGTTGTTGGATATGTTCCTTGGTACGTTGTCTGGTCCGTTCTTCAATCACTTGATTGGTAGCTCCTTAGCTGGTTTCATAGAGATGATTCTGACTGGAGAAAGAGTATAAGCTGGGATTCGGAGTGGTAAGATCCAGAAAAATACCTCTTCGAGTATAGAGAAGAAGTCATTTGGTGGCAAGAGGGAAGCTAATGCTGTGCACATCCAGAAGGGGCGTAGCAAGGCAGACTACCACCAATCTGTGGGGGCAGTGCTGATCTCTAATTTCGCACGCGCACAATGACCATAACAACGAAACAATTAGCCAAGGGTGGAAAGACCTCGAAGGCAGTTCACCCAAATCAACATGCCATTGTCACAAGCATTACAACACATGTTGAAGATGAATCTGATTACGGTTAGAAACCCTCATATGAACCCTAAGACATCTTCTCCTAACTACAACCCGGGTGCAAGGTGTGCTTATCATTCTGGTAGCCCAGGGCATGACACAAACAACTGTTGGGCTCTGAAGAACAAGGTCCAAGATATGATTGATGCCAAGGAGATCGAGTTTGACCCTCTGGAGACTCCAAACATAATCACTGCTCCTATGACGAATCATTGAAAGCTTTTGTTCATTTGAATTTTCAAGTTGTAATTTCTCTTTTGTTATTCAAACAATTATCTATTAATGTCAAACTTTGTTTCATTAATGCATTGCATATGTTTGTCTTGAATTCATCTGTTCGTTTTCTCTATATTTAAAATATGCCTTTTACTCTCTTTATGCCATTCAACTCTTGCTAAAAGATACAAGCCTTTAGAGGGAGGATGACGAAAATAATGCCATAATCTCATACAATATGCTTTTGAACAAGACCTTGCTGACGATGTACAGGCGTTTTTTTTCAAATCCTAAACACTAGAGTTATAAGGAAGATAATCCCTAGTCAACCCCTTTGAGCCAAAGAAGTAGAAGTTTTTTGTTTTAACACAAATTGAAACCTTTAATCAAAACCTAGGGCAGGGTAGTCTCAGTTAATTCAAACGCGCGTTAAGTCACAAACTCTCATCTCGTAATACAACGAATGACGTCAAGAAACATTCCTCTGGAATCAAAAGACGGTGATGGTTCCCTATCATATAGGCAGTTATTATCTCTCAAAAAAAGAAAATCCCACTAAGTCAAAACCTACGAAGGAGACTTAAAGAAAACTGGGGCATCCCGCTGACTGTAATCTCAAAACAAGAATAGTCTGGCAAAAATTAGGGATAACAAATCAAAAGAAAGAGGTCACTATAAATCCTTGACAACATGAAAAATATTGCAAAAATGACTTCCTTCCAAAAAACCTAACTTGTCTGAATCATCACTAAAATGTCTTTCCAGACTTAATTGGAGTTCAAACACACAATTAAGTGAATTTAGGACCGAAGAACATCACGAAGAACGGGCGGATACAAATACACTTTGAGCCTTTATCCTTTGTTTCTTAAAACCGTGAACCAAGTCACGTTACAACCCTTCAAAAGTCCTAATTGAAGCACGGGTTAGTTCGAAAGCATACTATTACAAAAGGTATCCTGACTCCTGTAAGGCTTTACTCAAAATCCAGAGTTGAATTACAAACTTCTTTACTTGCTAAAAATGCATTTTTTGAAACTTCAAGACAAACATAAACTTTTCATTACTTGAATATCACTGTTTGCATATGGCTATTTGTTTGACAGCAGAGAAATTCATACAATATCCAGTGAACGAAATCTCTCTCAGTGAACAAAATTAATTCAAGTAGAATGACACTCCCATTGACAAATCTCCTATCAACAGGGGGGAATGACATGTCACTATCCGAGCACACCTGAGGCAGTCCAGTCAAGATTCCAAGAAATCTCTCAAGAAGTACAGAATAACCAGGGACAGGTCTCCATCTCCATTACTTGGGGAATTGAACGCCAATCTCAGCAAAGGGTTACGTACAGTCAAACATTTCTTGGCAGTGCCACAAACACTCACTACTAGGGGCAGTGACAAATCTCCCCAACAATCCTTCTCATAGGATGACTCCCCAGCCAGATTTTCAATCTCTGAAAACCTCTTCCCAACTGAATCGACTTCAAGAATCCTCGAGGATTTCTTCCAGTGAAGTCGTCACCTCTCCAACAGACTAAGCAACAGGGTTTATTTCCCCAACAAACGCCAGGATTCCCCAGTTTGAGTTGGCCTCTCCGGCTACTACAAATCAAAGGACCACAACTCCTCTTCCACAGTAGACTACTCTACAATCCCCAATAGGTTACTGTGAAGCCTAGACCCAACCAGACATTAGTTCAACTTCGACTCCCCAGTAGAGCAACGGACAACCGAGACTCCTGAACATTTTCCCCCAAGCAGGAATCAATACTCTCCACAAAGTTCTAAACTTTCCCCGACGGAGTTCTCCTTAACAAAACATGAATCCTTGGTGGAAATATTCTAAGAAAATTTTGAAGACTCACCTACTCTTCAACAGCAGTCCGGGATTTAATGACTCTCCAGCATTTGTCAAGGATTTATTTTTTGGACAAAGATACATTCAAATAAACATCTCACATTTCATATATCATATTACATACATGACAAGTGCACACGACACAATCTCATTTATTTTTGAGAACATCATGACATCATGCATTTCATACATCATGACATTGCATACAGCTAACATTTTACCTTTTTCAGGAAAAGGTCAATCAACAGATGGCTACCATCAACCTTTTCAAGTTCCAGATTGATACCTGTAACAAGCCAAGAAAACTATTTGTGGACGACTGATTGTAGATTAATACATGTAACAAGCCAGGAAAACTATCTACATGAAGAGATTGAAGATTAACACCTGTAACAAGCCAGGAAAACTATCTTTCTTTCTCAGGTCAGAGATTAATACCTGAAACCAGACAAGACAACTATCTCATCGACCAACCTTTTCAAGTTCCAGATTAATACCTGTAACAAGCCAGGAAAACTATCTAGATGAAGAGATTGAAGATTAACACCAGTAACAAGCCAAGAAAACTATCTTTATTTCTCAGGTCATAGATTAATACCTGAAACCAGACAAGACAACTATCTCATCGACCAACCTTTTCAAGTTCCAGATTAATACCTGTAACAAGCCAGGAAAACCATCTATGGATGACTGATTGTAGATTAATACTTGTAACAATCCAGGAAAACTATCTACATGAAGAGATTGAAGATTAACACCTGTAACAAGCCAGGAAACCTATCTTTCTTTCTCAGGTCAGAGATTAATACCTGAAACCAGACAGGACAACTATCTCATCGACCAACCTTTTCAAGTTCCATATTAATACTTGTAACAAGCCAGGAAAACTATCTGTGGACGACTGATTGTAGATTAATACCTGTAACAAGCTAGGAAAACTATCTACAAGAAGAGATTGAAGATTAACACCTATAACAAGCCAGGAAAACTATCTTTCTTTCTCAGGTCAGAGATTAATATCTGAAACCAGATAGGACAACTATCTACTCGACCAGCTCAAACAACCCAACCTTCCGATACAGTTCAGATGCGCTCCAGACACGGACGCCATGCTAATAATCATTTTAGTTCCAGCTTTCAGATACAGTCCAGCAATCATTTCTGGATGGCATCTTTAAGCCCATCTCCAACAACTATCCATTATCTCTCCAAATGGCATCTTTAAGCACATTCCCTACATAATCAACTAACACATCTTCGAGTGCAAATTTTCTGGGCACTCTAGTGTTCAATCATCTTTCACCTTCAAGTCACGAATGGTGGACTCACCAATCTAACTCTTCAGGTGTAAGAAGATTGAACAGGGGCAGCTGTTGTACCCCAAAATTTTCCCTCTCATTTCTCAGAGAATCACCCTGGATCTTTAAGTTTGCTTCCATCCAATTCCAAGCCTTGAACTGCAATTTTTCAAGGAAATCATCCATAAGGGCAAAATGGTCAAAAGCACATTGAAAAGTCAAACTTTGACTTTCAGATGAAATCAAGTTCCAAGAATCATATTTCATTAAGGCATGAAATTGGTTCATCAAAAATCAAAAGTCAGAAGTTACTTTGAAAATCAAATTTTTTAAACATTTAGAAACTTTTCTATGTGTCTAGAGAATATGACACTTCAGAACTTTTGATCCAGCCTCTATGCAAGTGCAGTCAGAAGTTGCAAACACGGATCAGAACATGACGCTTCAATCTGAACATGCAGAAGCGATGCTCTTTGGTCAGAACATGATGCTTCAGTCAAAACATGATTCTTCAGCATGTGGAGGCTATGTTCAAGGCTCCGATCAGAAGATGCCCCTTAAGCATTTGGAGGTTATGTTTCTGATCTTCTGCAATCAGAACATCACCAAATCCCAAGACCTCGTTTAAATAACCTGCTACACTATTACAGTACAGTACTCTAACCAGCAGTTAATCCAGTCCACGCCTGCATCTTCAAAAATCTTGTATTTGTACCAAGTACAAAAAGTTGTGATCAAAAAGCAATGGAATAGTGTGCCAAAAAAGTTTAAATCCCATATTTCCCCCCCCCCCCAAAACAACAACAAATTCATCTATAAATAAGTGGCTCCATCACACTTCCAAGGGGCTGGCTTTTGGAAAGAGAGAATTATTAAAAGAGAAAAAGAAACCTGTGAAACCCTTCATAAAAATCAAGATTTCCCAAACAGAAAACCAAACCTTTGTTCTTCCCTTTGAATCAAAGAACTTGGAATTTTCTCTTCCGTTACTCTTGTTGATTCCAGAACATCCAAAGGCAGCAACTCAAAGCTTCAAGCACACTCCAGGTTCAAGGTAACTCTTTCTGACTTTGCTTGTTTTTCATTCTGAACATCATTAACATGTAAATATCATAGTATTAATGTTGTATATATCATTGCATGAATATAAAAACTATGGATCAAAACTTCTTGATTAGGGCTAGACTCAGATTTAGGATTAGAACTTCTATAAATGGTTGTGTTATTATCCTTCTGATTTGATGTTTATTAAGAATTAAATAAATTGTTGATGTGCTGATTAAGAGTTGAAGTATGGTATAGAACTTCTGATGTTCACTCACAACTTTAGCATAACACAGAATTTATGTGTTCTCCTCACTGTTTAAACACACTGAACTTTTGATATTCATTCATTGATAACACGCTAAATTGCTGATTGTTCACTCACTGTTTTAACACTTAGAACTTCTGATTTTCATGCGCTGATAACATGCTTTACTTTTGATTGTTCATTCACTGTCTTAGCACCATACAGAACTTCTGAGTTATACCTACTGTTTTGACACGCGCAAAGCTTCTAAGTTTTTCTCACTATTCTAACATTCAGAAGTTCAACACATAGAAATCTAGAACTTCTGTGTTTTCCCTCTAACGTGTCTTGCAGGACTTCAAAGTGTACCAATCCAGAACTTCTGATTCCACTGACGTTCCTTTCTGAGTCATCACGCGCCTGGCTTTAGAACTTCTGATCCATGTTGTTTTTCTTGCATCAGCATGTTGTTTTCTATCTTTCATTTATTTTCCTTTTCATCATTATTAATATTAACATAAAAAGACATAAAAAAATTTTTTTTTATTAATTCCTTTCTTTTTCATTAAGATAAAAAACCATTTTCTAAACAAGTCCATTTCTTTCTTATATTGTACATTTCAATATGGTTGTAATAGTAACTTAGGACTTATTTTTTACTTGCAACCCCCATTCATAAATATTTACCCCCATCCCTAAAATATTGTAATAGCATAGGACTTTACATTTCTGCAATTTATCGCTTTTGAATGTAAATGCTAGTAATTAGGGTGTGTATGGCAAGACATGAAATTGACAAATATATCACCCAAATCAAGACTAAATGCATCAATCAAACACACTTTTCACACATGCACCCTTAGGGTAATCTCACGTGTTGCCTATCGGAAAAATAGTCATGTCCCTCGAACATGGGCGTTTTAGCAAAAGACCCTCGATGAAAGATCGTAGTCCCTCGATGACCCTCGATGTTGCCCTCGATAAAATGATCTAGTCCCTAAATGACATTGCTAAAACGTCTCATAAGTTACCTTCTATGACTATTCAAACGTTCCAACGCTCGTCCCTTCACATCCAAACGATGGGGCTTCTTACCAAATCAATGGTAGGATAGCAACATCTAAAGGAGGAGGAAAAGAATATTTAAGACCTTTTGAGTAGGTTGGTTCACTCTCAGTTGCTCGCTTGCTTATAACAAAGACATTTTTATACACCCACACTCTCATCTTTGAACTATTTTTGAAACAAACACTTTGTATGCGTTCTTATAGAAACGAGAATCATTACAAAGTTACATTTTCAAAATACTTTCAAAAACACATCTCACAAACACTTCTTTGAACTATTTTCGAAACAAACACTTTGTATGCGTTCTTGTAGAAACGAGAATCACTACAAAGTTACATTTTCAAAAATACACACCACAGGCACATTTAAACAAAAGAAAGTGATCTAGCAAGTAACTAAGAGCCCATGGAAAACCATGGATGAAAAGGATGCTAATACCTTCCCTTTTCATAATCTACCCCCTGAACTCAAGAAAACATCTCTAAAGGTCTTTCCTGTGCTTTTTCACCTTTCCTTTTGGATAAAAGAAAAATCGGTGGCGACTCTTGCTAAACCGCAACATTTGCGAACACAAACGAAAAACCTTAAGTCAGTTCTCCCACCGTATCATAGAACTGGGGACTCTGTTGGGGAATACTTAAAAAGTGGGGTTACCTTAGGATTAGATCACCTTTACTTGCTTTCATTGTTTGATTTGTATGCTTTACATTATTATTCTCTGTTTGGGCTTGCTTTGATCCTCCACCCAGATCTGGGACACCTTTTAGGTAGGTAGCAATAGATTGTGGAAACTGTACGGCGTATACCGATATGGTTGAAGAAATGGCTACATTAGTGTGACGCATTTGTGGGTACCAGTATCCCTCGTGGTGAATTGAGGATAATACGGGGCTGCTGAGTGGCGTCATGAAGCACTAACTGACTTTAGAACCCTAATCGAACAAACTTGGCCATTAGGACGTAGTGAGATAACCGGTTTCGGTGTAGAGCTGAAAATTGGTTGATACTCGATGCTACACTCATTGAGACCGGACTTTTAGGATATCTCAGCCGCAAGAAAAGATTGATTATGGTGAGACAATGCCTAAGAGAAAGGTCAGTGATATTGAGATCCCTTAGAACCCGGTTACTATTAACTAGGACAGGTTGAGCCAACTAAACATGAAGAGGGTACTTACCTACAAACTCCAATGGCCAGGAGTACAGTCTTCTTTTATCGGTAGACGATGAACTGCAATGTCGGTATCCAACCCTGGCATATCTTCACACGACCAAGCAAACCCTTCCACATAGTCATGCAACATTTGAACCAACCTGCTCTTGACATTGTCTTCTAAGTTAGAATCAATCTTAACCTCTTTCTTGTCTGTCTTAGTACCCAGATTGATGACTTCAACTGACTCTCCGTGCGGCTGAATAGCTTTTTCCTCTTGTAATAGAAGTCTGGCTAGTTCTCCCGGTATTTCACAATCTTCTTCGCCTTCGTCTTCGGCTTGGTTAATTGGACATTTGAAGTCATAGTCGGCAATAGTAGAGTCATTGGCAATAAGATCCGGAGTTGATAAGGACTTGTAAGAGTGTGTGTATGTGTATGTGCATGTAAGATACATGGCTATTTTGAAAAATGTATTTGGAGACAAAGAAAGACAATGAGCACAAATATTTGAATGCAAAAGAGTCCAATGATTTTTATTAAATGATCATATGATAAGATTAACATAAATAAAACCCTTGACAAATGGACCAAAGTACCCCGGGCCAGGCACATGGCTTAAAAGTCATTGTTAAATATTACAGACAAAATGTTCTTGAATTAATAAAAAGCAACAAACGAGTGATTACTCCTCAATGAAGGAGATGGGCATGTAGTCCTTTGCATGCCAATTCTTGAGTTCCGCTGTAGTAGGATACACCCAATCTTTGAATGCAACTTCGTCATCAGAATCACCTATAACGTTGACCTCGTGGCTTCCAATACGAAGAGGTGGCTTCCCTGCACAAGCGTGCCTCACTTCCTTCTGAGCCTTGACGGTGAAACCCAAACCAAATTTTCCTTCTTTAAATGGGATATCGAGGAGTTTCCCCCAAGTATCACAACTTCCTTCTTCAATTGTAGCACGAGCATCTTTGACTAAAACCATCTTCGACACGACCTTAACATCTTTGGACACATCAGAGGAACATTTGGTAGTGGCAACCATTGGTGGAACAAATTCAAAGGCTTGACACGAGGTATCTATGAATTATCCATCCATCTCCACATATTTGAACGAGTTGATGTGGCTTACCATAAATTCTTCCTCACCACAGACAGCGACAATTCTTCCTTTAACCGGATACTTGAGCTTTTGATGAAGAGTTGAGGTTACTGCCCCAACTTTATGTATCCAAGGGCGACCCAACAAACAAGAATAGGAATGAAGGATATCCATGATGTAGAAGGTGGAATTGAAAATTTGTGAGCCTACCTTGATTGGAAGATGTACCTCCCCATGAACTGTCCTTTTTGATCCATCGAAGGCCCTCACGATGATATCACTTGGTTTCAAGATTAAACCTTCACAGTCTAAGCGGTCTAATGCCCCCTTGGGTAGTACATTTAAAGAAGAACCAGTGTCAAGTAGAACATGTGCTAAGGTGGTCCTCTTGCACTCGACAGAAACATGTAAAGCTTTATTGTGGTTCTTCCCAAGTGGTGTTAGATCGACATCTGAAAACCCCAAACCATTATCTGCCTCCAAGCTTGCCACGCAATTCTCTAGTCAGTTGTGGTTTCATGAGGGACATGACCCTTTTTAAATAATTTGATTAATGCCCAAGCATGAGCGTCAGAGCAAAGTAGCAAGGATAAAATGGAAATCTTGGAGGGGGTTTGCCCCAACTGCTCCACAATATTGAAGTTACCCCTTTTAGTAATTTTTAAGATCTCGTTCATTTCACGAGTGGAAGGTTCTCCATCAGCAACGTCTTTTATGGGTATCTCCGTCTCAACAGGCTCAACAACCTTCTCCTTTCCCCTTGTATCAGTATTTGGTCTAGCAGCAATGATGCGGATGGGTGCCTTTGTAACAACTGGTGGTGAGATGTTGGGTGAAAAGATTCTCCCAGTTCTGGTTACTTTGCTTGAGCCAGTTATGTTACCAACGTCATCAACTTTTTCTTCTTCAATCCAAGCGTCTTGTTTTATCCCGTGGTAAAACACCTCAGCACCATAGTTCCATGGCACTGCTTTATTTTAAGAGTAGGGAATTGGTCTGGGAGAGGTCATTATTAGGGGAGTAACAATTGGTTCATTTGAAATCCTTATAGGACCTTTGGAGGAGATCCTAAGAGGCTTGCTTGAGATGGTTATAATGGAGAGATCTTCACATTTATTAGTCAAACTTTTGGCAAGTGGAGTCTTCTCAAATAGGATCTCATGGCTATCCATCAGGCATTGAATTCCTTACTTCAACCCTTCGTATCCATTGAGTTGTTTTGTACAACAAACGCAGTCTTTCACACAACCAGGGAAAATCCCGGCTTTCAACAGATTCTTTTTTATGATGTTCAATGGGGTAGTCAAGTCTTTGATATAGGAAACAAAAACTGTATCTTCAACAACATTGACACTCTTGCCATGGTTTGGCATAGGTGTGGTGATCACATTCGGAGTTGGAGGAGGATCAAATTCAATAGTCATGTTATCGATCAAGTCCTGAATTTTATTCTTTAAGGCCCAACATTGGTCAGTCTCATGGCTGGGGCTACTTGAGTGATATGCACATTTAGCGTTCGGATTATACTTTGGTGAAGAGGTATCTGGATTGGCAGGAGGATTGCGTAATGTCACCAAATTATCCTTTAGAAAATGTTTTAAGGCTTGAGATAGTAACATGCCTAACCTCATGAACTGTCTTTTCAGAGTTTCAAAACATTGATGATTTGCAGATGGTCTTTGAGCAGGAGTTGGATTGGAGATTCAAGAAGCATTAACAGACGGATGATCATTCTTCTTGGTACGGGCCCTTGCCCCATACGTAGCATTGATTTCTTTCTTTGCAGCAAAAGGTTTCTTTACAAGATTGGAAGTGGAGGCAGATGCCGTGGGAATCTTCCCGCTTGTGATGCCGCTTTCAACTCTTTCACCGGTTAAGATCAACTCGGTGAAACCATAAGAAGAACAACCAACCAACAAGTTAAAGAATGGACCAGATAAAGTTCCCATAAACATGTCAATGTTCTCCCTATCAGTCAAAGGCGGTTGAACCCTACTGGCAAGGTCTCTCCACTTTTGCGAATATTCTTTAAATCCTTCATTCTTCCCCATTGTCATATCTTGCAACTGAACTCTTATCGGCGCCAAGTCGGCATTATACTGGTACTGGTGGTAGAAAGCGATGGCTAAGTCCTCCCATGTATTGATACGGGAACCATCCAACTAGTAGAACCACTCTAGTTGCATTCCAGTCAGGCTTTCTTGGAAAAAGTGAACCTAGAGTTTCTTGTCAGCGGTGTGCGGCTGTATCTTGTGCACATAAGATTTCAGGTGAAGTTTTAGACAAGCACCTCCATCGTACTTTGCAAAGATCGGTATCTTGAATTTGTGGGGAATAACAAACTCGTAGATCAAACCTAAATCATCAAAATCTAAACTGGGGACAGCTTGGATCTCGACGGCCTTTAATATGTCTTCTAACTGTTTGTACTTAATATCGGCGGGTGGTTACTGCTCGTCAAAATAATCATCATCAGACGCTTGATCATTAATACAGTCATCCTAGGTACTCCTAACTTCACCAATCTGATTCTCGTCTTCTTCAGATGAGTCTTTCACTACCGGGATCTGACGAACCGACTCTTTGAATCTTCTACCCATGTTGACCAGGGCTTTCTTCTTAACTTCTAGCAATGCCATCATATCTTATTTCCCCTTGGCTAGGCCCAGTAGAGTCTCTTGGAATTGCGAGTTTTGTGCTTGAAGATCCTTCACTATCTTCTCTAGATCTATCTTGCTGACATAAACAATAGAGAGATAAGGAAACATGTTATGTGAAAACCTGTCATGTTATGATGCATGGAAGATGTATATGCAAATGATTTCAAGGATTTATGATATTTAAATTTGTATAGACAAAGCATGAACAAACATCAAATTTCATTAATTATTTCAAAATGACTACAACATGCCTCTTGGGCTTACAAAATAAATCTCTAAGATGAAAAGACCGAACGCATCCTTTTTGGCACAATGTAGGCGTTCACGCTTTGCTCCTCATGCAGCTGCTTCGCAAGCTCCAAGACTCTTTTCTCACTAGTGTATAATTGAGCTTCAAAGGTATCTCGTTCCTCCTTTAACTGAATCCAACCCTTTTACAAGTCTTCAAGAGAAGTAGGCATGTCAGGATGGAGGACAGTGTACGGGACATCTCCTTCAACCACAGGTTCCATGATAACTGGTAACATGGAGGGGTAAGGCATCACAAGTTTCTGAGCACGAGCTCGTACCAACCTAAGATAAGGCTCAAGGGGAATGGAATTCTTGTGTCTCAGCGTCTTACTAACCACTTTGCTTACCATCCTCCCAACTCGGATAAACCTCTAACGGTAACCTTGATTGTCGCTCTCGTAGTCAAATACCACTCCTTGGATAAGCATCTCATAAGGACCATCCCTTTGCGCATAACTAAATTGTCGCAAGGCTAAGCAAGGGTTGTAAGTGATACCTAATCTAATGCCAAGCAAAGAGACATTAGGGAATTCCCCACAATGGTCGATGATAGCAACATTCTCCAAGGATCGAGAACACCAATGCATATCTGAATGTCTGAGCGTCATCAACCTATGGGACCACCTCAAACCTTGCTCGTTCTTCAACACAGACCGTGGAAGATGTGAAATGAAACATCTAGCGAAGAGAGGAGTGCAACACATAAGGGCCTCTCTCTTTCTCATAGTGTGAGTGTAGAGAGAATGTAGAATATATCCCAACAAAGTAGGCACTGGATTGCGAGACATGAATATTTTGACAACATTTATATCTATGAGTTGGTCAGGATTTGGAAACAAAACCATCCCATAGATGAGAAGGGCCAAGATTTCTTCAAAAGCTTCCAAGTCCAAAGAGTTCCAACATTCTTGAGCTTTCTCAAATAAGAACTTGGCTAAGAAACCTTTGACACCACTCATTGTTTCCCAATTAGTCGTGATATCAGATTGTTGTAAGTGTAGTGCTCGGGCAATCTCTTCAGGTCTTGGATCTCTTTGCGTACCGTTGAAATGTAGTTGATTAAGAATGGGAATCCTCAAGAGTTGAGAGAATTCCTCCATAGTAGGCACAAGTTGATAGTCGGGAAAAGTGAAGCAATGGTGTAGAGGATCAAAGAACTGGAAAAGCACCTTCATCATATCTTCATTTGTGCTAGAGGTAACCAAGTTTAAGAGGCAACCATGTCTTTCGGCGAATGAATAATTCTCAAGGACCCTTGATGCTAACTCTTTGAGTTGAGAAGGGATTCTTAAGAGATTGACTAGAATGGTTTTCCTGCGAATAGAAGTCATGTCCTAAAAAACAAAACAAAGATAAGTCCCAAAGAATCCTTGAAATGGTTGGTGAGAATGAATATGATGTTATGATGTTTATGATGTTTATGATGTTATGTATAAGTAAACATATACACACAAGACAAATAAGTCCTTAGGTTTAGGCTTGCATGGAGTCTCATATGTAAGTACCCTCTTGAAGTTTAGTTGGCTCAAACCTATCATAGAAATAGTAATTGGGCTCTAAGGGATCTCAACATCACTGATCTTTCTTGTCGAGCATGGTTTCAGCGCAAGCCTCTTTAATGGCGACCAAAATATCCCGAGAAGTCTGATTTCAATGAGTGTAGTATCGAGTATCAACCAACTTCGGACTGAACCAAAGTCGGTTATCTCACTACTTCCTAATGACCAAGTTGGTCAAGTAAAGGTTCTAAATTCAGTTAGTGCTTCATGACACCACACAGCGGCCCCATATTATCCTTGACTATTCAAGGGCTACTGGTACCCACAAATGTGTCACACTAATGTAGATATTGCTTAGACCATGTCGGTATACCCCGCACAGTTTCCACAACGTATTGCTACTTACCTATAAGGTATCCCAAATCCAGGTAGAGGATTAAAACAAGCCCAAAAAAAGGAACCAAAATGAAAAGAAAACAAATCAAACAATGAAAGCACGTAAAGGTGATCTAGCCCTAAGGTAACCCTACTTTTAAGTTTTTCACCAGCAGAGTCGCCAGTTCTGTGATACGGTGGGAGAACTGACTTGGGTGTTTTGTGTTTGATTGCAAATGTTGCGGTTAGAAAGTCACCACTGACTTTTCTTTTATCCAAAAGCAAAGGCTGAAAAGAACAGGAAAGACCTTTTAGATTATATCTTGAGTTTGGGGGGTAGATTATGAAAAGGGAAGGTATTAGCACCCTTTTCATCCATAGTTATCTATGGGCTCTTAGTTGTTAGCTAGATCACTTGATTTTGTTTGAAAATATGTTTTGTGTGGTTTTTGAAAGTATTTTGAAAAGGCGTCTTCGTTTAGGAAAACTTTGTAATAGTTCTTGTTCGTAAGAACGTATACAAAATGTTGGACTTTTGAAAGTGTTTCATGTTTTTGAAAGTGTTTGGTGATTGTTTTGAAAATAAGCAAGGATGTTTGATTTGAAAGTGAGCAAGCAACTAGGAATAATCTACCTACTCAAAAGTCTTTGTTCATTTCTTCCTTTCCTTTGATATGGCTATCTTGCCATTGATTTGGTAAGAAGCCTTGTCTTTGGATGTAAAGGGACGGGCATGGGTCATCGTAAAGCCATGATAGAAATGTTGTGAGATATCTTAGCATTTCTCTTTGAGAGACTAAGATCATTTTGAAAGGCAACATTGATAGCGTCATCGAGGGACTATGATCTTGTATTTTTTATTTGTTTTTGCTAAGACATCCCACATGCGTAACATGACCATTTATTATGAGGCAACAAAGTGGAATTTACCCTAGGGGTGCAAGTGTGCAAGTGTGTTTGATTTACATGCATTTTTTATCTTGAATTAGCGTTTGCTACTTGTTGATTTTAGTCTTTCCATACAAACCTTGATTACTAACATTTATATAAAAGCGGTAAATTTCGGAAATTGAAATTACTACGCTATTACATCATTAGGGGGGGGGGGGTATACAAATATACAAATGGGGATTGCAAGAAAATTAAATCTAATTATCTATTACAACGATATTGAATAATATACAAGAATTGAAAAGAAAATAATGCAAGAATGTAAATGGAAAAAGAAATGATTTTTGTTTGGTTTTTGTTAAGGGTTTTAACCTAATTACTAAAAAGGAAAAATAATTAATTAAAGATAAATAAAATTAAACCTAAATTAATTAAAAAAAGAAAATTAGGTTAAAAAGTATTTTTTAAGGGTTTTTGTGGAAGGTTTTAAGTTTAATAAAATAAAATATGAAAATTAATTAATTAAAGAAACCTAAATTCTAAATTAATTTTAGATAAAAGAGAAAAATAATAATTAAACATAAATATAAATATTAATTATTTGAGAAAAAAGAAATTAGTTTGTTAAGAAAAATGTTTTTGTTTTTTTTTTATAAAGAAAGTAAATAAGTAAGTGTGAAAATGATAATAAAATGTTTTTGGACTTTTTAATAATAAAAATAATAATGATAATAATAATAATAGTAATAAAAAAGTAATAAAAGAAAACTGAAATAAAATAAAATAAAATAAATAAAAGAAAATAAATAAAAATGAAAAAAAAAAGTTTGGGTCACGTGTATGAAAATAGGCAGGGGTTAAAAGTCAGCAAAAATAACTAAGCCCATTGTTGAAGGCCCAACGCTGGTTGTTGCAAAAAAAGAAAGAAAATGCTAAAAAAAACAAAAGGTAGCGATGGGTGTTGAACCCAAGACCCTCAGCATACACGCGCGCTACCTTTGCCACTGGGGTGGCTGTACATCAGGTAACATAAATAAAATAACAAATACATAACACAAGTCATGTCTTGAATATGACTTCATCTTCAACCTCCAGCCTGAACATCTGTAACTTCACCATTTCTCAACAAAAATGAAAGATGCAAACATGAAAGTTGCTCCATTTTTCCATACGAATTCAACCATATAAATATCATAAATCAAAGATGAATGAGAATTTCTAAAAGTACCAAATTTTGACCTAACTTTTTTCAGATATTCAAACCTAAAATTCTCTAAGCTCAATTAATATAAATGAAATCTATGGAAATGTACAGTTTCAGGGCAATGATGTCTACATTTTATCTTCACAAATGCAAGCCTAACAATGCCTAAATGAGAAGATAGAAGTTTACAAAATGTATCTCAAAACTGGAAATCGTGAAATGAGTTTGAGCTGCTTTCAAGGAGTTGTGATGATCAGGTTAGCTTCCTCAAGTTCCTAGGAAGCTAATGCAATGCTTACTTAATGCTGGGAGTATTTGAATCGTGCTAGAGAAGTCAGGTGCAAGCTCTGTTTTTTGGTTATGGAAGTTGATGAAGATGATGTTACAGTCGTGTAACAGGGTGTGGGATTGTTTGTAGATGATGTTTAGGAACTTTTAGAAGTGAAAAGCCAAGAAACGCACGAGTGGATTTTGAGTTTGGAGATTTTGGTCAGAATGTGCAACAATGGTGGTTTGTTATGAAGTTATGAGTTTAGGAGAGTTTGAGAGCTTGTGTATTCATGTGTTATGTTGCAATAGACTTGTGCATATGTATGTAAAAGGTTGGAGATCAATGTACTCAATATTTGAGTTCTAGCCTTTTGGCTCTATAGCTTGCTTTTGAAGAAAAGTTAGAAGACAAATCTCAAAGTGTTGTACAAGTACGATATGAGTTAATAGAGGCTTTAGACATATTGCTTTTGGTTTATAGGGGTTGTGTGTGCATAAAGAACAACTGCAAGGCTCAAGAAGTTGACAATTTCAAAAGTGATGCTTTATCAAAATGGAAATGGCAACTTTGTGCCATAAATGTAAAATTATTTTGGACAAAGCTTAAACCAAGTGAATAAGGGCCTAAAGAGTTGTGTAAAACATTAATTATCGAGTGACAAACAATTTTGAGGCCTGCAAAGAAAAGACTATGCACCCTAGCATGGATTTGGTTCATGTTCATCCCAAAAATCTGCCTTGTAAAACAAGAATAGAATCCTAACTTCTTGCCTTCGATTTTCCTTGCTCAAGTATGATCTCAATAAGTTCTTTGACATTTTAGAAAGCTTGTAACATACTAAACAACCTCTATGTTGGACATTTTTTAAGATTCATCTTGGAACTATGTGAAAAATTTCCATGAAGTTAGGTCAAAATCCAACCTAAACTAGGGCAAAATTTCACTAAGTTTTCAAGTTTCATGAACATGTTTTCACAAAATCATAACTTGAAATCCAAGTATTTATAGAAAAAGTTATGCTCTATAATTTTTTAGATCTAATTGAGATATACAACTTTCATCTTGGAAGTTTCCTTTGAATCATCTTGCATCATGGTGAAAATTTGGCTCAAAGTTATGAAAAACATGTGAATTTCCAACACTTAGAAACTTTTCTAAGTTTAGAAAGTTTGACTTTTCAAAATGAAATCTTGACTTTTTTATTTCTTGATGAAGAAGTTTCATATTTTGACATGTCTTGATGAATTGTGATCTTTGATACTTGATTTTGACCAAAAAGTCAAAATTTGACTTTTCAGTGTACAGTTGACTTTTTATCAGTTGACTGAAATTCATCTGTCAATCAACTAATCTTGAGAGATGTTTTGAGCCATGTCATTAGGTCAAAATGAATCATTTTAATTATTGAGATCAAGTCTCAAACCAATAAGTCATTTGCTAGGTCAGAAATCAGAAATTGCACCTTCTCAGTCAAAACCCTAATTTTGACCATTTTACCCTTTTGATGATTTAATCAAATTTCTTGAGGAATTGTGATCCAAACTTGATCAAATGACATATATGAGTTCATGATGTTGATATGGATAAAAAATTATGAAGTTTGACTGTAAATTGACCATAGTTGACTTTTTCCCCAATATGGTTGATTTTAGGTCAACTGATTAATTGACTGAGCAAAAATGTGATCCAAGACTTGAAACTTGACATGAGAAATCTTGAAGGTCCAAAATGATCCATGAAAGTCATATGGGAATTAAAAGTCCAATTGTCCTTGTGCAAACCCAAACCCTAATTTTCAGTCATCAGTGCTTAAGGAGGTGTCTTAAGCTGATCAAACCTTGTGGAGTCTTGAATCAATGGAAATCTTGTGAGAGATTACTTGAGAAAATGAAAGGGAGAATTTTGGGGTACAACATATCTCCCTGTGCATCTCTCTTATGAAGCTTACCTCGGCGGACCTGTTCAATACAGATGGATGTATCAAGTTGAACGTTTCATGGGTGATTCAAAGCAATCAATGAAAAATAAGGCAAGAGTTGAGGGATCAATATATGCATATTACTTGCATCGCGAAACATCAAAAATTTTCTCCCATTATTTCAATCACATGATGTTGACTCCAAGAATCATAAGGAACTAAGTTCACTTTATTGAAAGAAGTCAGTTCACCTTATCTGTTTTCGGTCGTCCTGGCCGTTCAGCCGAAAAGACAAGTGATCATTGGTTGTCTGAAAAAGAAATGCAATTTGCTCATGTTCATGTGTTGATTAATTGCCATGAAGTCAAACCATATCTTGAGTAAGTATATATATATATATATATATATATATATATATATATATATATATATATATATATATATATATATATATATATATATTAAATTACATATATATTTATTACCTTTGAAATATCTTATTCTCTAACCTATTATTACTTTTGAAATAGGGCATTTAGTACCAACTATTTCCAAAGCACTGGCGAACAACCATCGACTGGTTACACTTATGCCAATCTTCTTGCATGGTTCAAACAACAGCTATCACTCATTGTTGCACCAAGTCCTAAAATAATCCATTTGAAGAGTTTGTCTGAAGGCCCTCATCAACGTGCAAATCAATGGCATACATACTTTGTAAATGGATATAAATTTCACACTAAATCATGGGCAGAAGGGAAGAAAACAATAAATAGTGGTGTAGTTGTAAAGGGAATTACAGAAGATGGTGAGGACGACTTCTATGGTTTTATCACACATATTTACGAGTTGGTATATAATTATATGGACTCAGAAAACAAAGTTGTCTTGTTTTATTTTGACTGGTATGATCCATCTTCTAGAGGAACCAAAATAGACAAAAAATACAACATTATTGAGGTTCGAGTGGACATGAAGTACAAAGAGTATGACCCTTTCATAATGGCACACAATGTTAGGCAAGTTTATTACGGGCCTTATCCTTCCATTCAACCACGAAAATAAGGATGGTGTGTTGCAATCAAGTCTAACCCAATAGGTCATATTGAAACTAGAGATGTAATAGAGTATGTGGCATTCCAAGATGATGAGATTTCACCTGTCAATGGGGATATTGAAATTGAGGAGATTGCAACCTTGTGTGATACTACAGTTGAGGGTCAACAAGTTGACACCACTATTTCATTGACACCTATGAAAAAGGAGCATGAAGATTCAGGAGAGTCTAAAGACTATAATAACATATCTGATGAAGATAGTGAAGATGAGCATGAATGATGATTAATTTGTGTAATATTAATTTGTTTAATATAATTTGTGTAATATTATTTTGCTCGTGTCTAACAACTCCTGGGTAATAATATCATTCTTGCCTGAATTATTATATATTATTCTTGTAAGTTTGATGTATCAATTATTTTATGTTTGTCTTTCAAAATAGAAAAAAATTCCACCCGACGTGAAGATAAGGGTAAGACCCCAGTAGATAATCCTTGCCGCAATCAATCGAGGTATATTATAGAAGAGGTTCCTTACACGTCTAACCTTATTTCTATACCACAATCGAGTCAACAGCCACATCGTCCTCTTATGAATCCCATTTCACAATTAATGCATCCTACTCTACCACATATGCATCCCACTCCACCATCTATGCATCCCACTCCACCATCAATGCATCCTACTCTAGCACATATGCATCACACTCCACCATATATGCATCCCCCTCCACCATTTATGCATCCTTCTCCTTCTATAATCAGACATACTATCCACACCTTATTCTACATTTCCTGACATTTCCCCCTCATCTTTTCTTAGTCCTCCTGGACATACATCTTATATTCCCCAGGCTGGACCTAACACCTCCATACCTACTATAGATCCAACATTTACGCAGTATAGGGATCCAGGTGGTGGATCTAACACGTCACATTCATCACCCATGCATTCTCAGCATGAGGAGCAGGGTGATGATGATGACCATGCAAAGCAGGTTGTTCAGGACGAGACTGGCCAAGAGCATAGGAATGCATGCATTTTGAGAAATGTATCACAATTGATTAGGAAGAGGAATGGACGATTTGTCATTCAGCCAGAGGGATCATCGTAAGTGTTTATGTTTAAATTATAAATTTCAGTTGTTCGTTTATAATTAATACTAACTCATTTTTTGGTTTCTTAGATTTTACCCATCACATCAGGTAGCAGCTTGCATCACTGAGATCATTAAAGAAAAGTATAACAAATTTTGGCATATGTATGGTGTAGTTAATGGTGATGAGAGGGAGGCTTGGTTTAGGTTATTTCAGGTATAATCAACTTTTTTTAATCTTTTTTATCTTTTTTACCTTTATTAAAGTAATTCACTCAATCATGATTATAACTTTATTTCATATTTTTTGAAGGAGAAATGTTGTTGGGACCCTAGAGATGATATCCAAATAAGAGATAATTTTAACATTAAATGTGCTCAACGATTTTTTGACACGATGAGGCTTATTAGAATTACTTGGGAAAATAAACGCTTGCGTCCCCGTTGGATAAGTCCAGATGTATTTGAGCAGCTTATTTCCCATTGGAATTCTGATTCCTTTAAGAGTACATCTGAAAAGGCCAAGAAAAATAGTGCCTTTGAAATTGGCAGTTGCAACTACGCCTATGGTAGTATTAGTATTTCTGATGTTGCACGGAGAATGGTAAATTTAATTATTTTGTAATTAACTCAAAAGTTTTAGATTATGTTATAACTATTTTTTATGTCATCTAAGCGTGATGAAATGAGCAGAACTCCTCTTCTTAATGAGTTCCATAAGGAGACTCGTCTCAAGAAAAATGGAGAGTTTGTTGATGAGCGCTCAAGAAAAACTCCAGTAAGTTTTCCTTAAACTTAGTCATTTTATTTATTTCTTTTGTGTCTAGCATAATTTAAATTGCAATAACACCTACTCTTTTTAATAGGAGGAGTATGAAAAATAGTTTGCCCTAAGATTATCACAACATCCTGAATATACACCACCTCCGTCGGGATTTCTCACTGATCCTAGTTTGAGTTTTTAGACTTGGTTGATGTATCTTGTGGGAAGATAAAAAATGGGAGAGTGTATGGTGCTGGAGGTCTCGCCAAAACAATTCGGCAGTGTGATAGGAGTTTCAGAATGCAAATTGATGATGGTGAAGGATCATCGACTCAACCTTCACTTACCCCCGACATGATGGAAACTATGAGATCATTAACGCACTCTGAGGCTACCCGTGAAGTGGAAGCGAGAAATTTTGAAATAGAAGAATTAAAGAAGAGACGAAGAGAGATGGAGGAATAAATGAAAAGAAAAACTAGAAAATGTGAGGAATCTATGCGTATTTTTCAACAATTTATGCAACAATTTGGAGGGCGTGATAATCAAGGGCAAAATGACAATGAAGACAATAACACCGATAAAGAAAATTAATCTTTATCAATAACACTTTTTATTTATAATTATAAATAATGTTCTTGTAATATTTTAATTTTAATTTTGTATTTTATTAATATAATATTAATTATAAATTATATTATTTATTATATTTAAAAATATATTACTAATATTATTAATATTGAATTTTTTTATTTTATTAAATTATAATTATGAAAGTCATTGATTATAAATATAATAATAATAAGAAAACTAAATATTACGTTTATAATTTAAAAAATAAATTTTGGTTTTAAGCTTGGGTTAAACTCCCTAGCTAATGTAGGAGTAAAGCCCCTAGCCAATGGACAATCAAATTTTGTCTTTGGTGAGGGGTTTATCCCCAAGCTAATTGACTAGCTGCTTAGCTCCTCACCACTTGTCTGCGACCGGTGATTTAGTTCTGGACATAACCCCTCACAAATGTTGATTTTGTGAAGTGTTTTTTTAGCTTAGTAAGGAGTTAACCTCTTAACTAAAGGGCTTTTTTCTTGTAGTGATATATATATATATATATATATATATATATATATATATATATATATATATATATATATATATATATATATATATATATATATATATATATATATATATATATATATATATATATATATATATATATATATATATATATATATATATATATACCTGAAATAAAATAGGTTTATTTATAGTATTATAGACAATTACAAACTATGGCGAAGTGAGAAAAATTATAAAATAAATTATCAAATGATTATGAAATGAAAAATGACCACTACTAAAAAAATGACATTTGAGAAAAGGTTTTTACATCAAGTATAAAAATATACGATGTAAAAAATAAAATTAAAAACATTTTACATCAGGTATTTATTTACAATGATATAAACAATATGAAAAAAAATATTTTTCGCTATCTATTACATCGGGCCATTTAATCCACCGATGTAAAAGGTTTCGTAAAAAAAACACGGTAGCAGTTTTGTAAATAAAAAACCAGGTGGCAGAATTGTAAATAAAAAACACGCTAGCTATTACATCGGTTCCTGCATTCCACCGATGTAAAAAAGAGGGTGACAGATTGGTAATATAAAAACATGCTAACCCTTACATCGGGCCATTTAATCCACCAATGTAAAAAACCTGAGAAACCTTACATCGGTCCTTTCGATAAACCGATGTTAAAAACCTCAAAATGTAACTATTACATCGGGTCAATTCTTGCACCGATGTAAAAAAGATAAGCTCCTATGAACCCTTACATCGGTTTATATGTCCACCGATGTAAAAACTAATATATATATATATATATATATATATATATATATATATATATATATATATATATATATATATATATATATATATATATATATATATATATATATATATATATATATATATTTGAGAAATAAACCCAGAATGTGCTTTATTTCGTTATTGTTCATCCGTCTCAGCCCGAACCTTTACAACCCTCGATGTTACTCTGTCTGTCTCCGCCTGTATCCTCCCGTCTCCGCCCATTTCTCCAATGAACGCATCCGCCTACGAACGTTGTCCACCGTTCGCCCTCCCTCCGCCGTCTCCTCGCAGATTCACCGTCTCCTCACAGATCCTCCGCCTACGAACGATGCCCTACCATCACAGGCCGCCGAATCTCCAGTCGTCATATTTGCCGGTTGCACGAAGACGGAGGCGTTTCTCCAGCTGTCACACTGTCGCCGTCTTTGAAACCTCCTCCTCCATCCAACTACGATTCCGATACGAAATTTTCTATTTTGTTCAACTTCATTGTATATCTATGGATTTCTAAGAGTTATATATACAAAAAAGTTTTTAAGATATTCTTGTTTTTTTGCTTGCTACTGAGATTCATTATAAAAAATTAGAAGTACATAGAAAAATAATTAGAATATTATACTTTGAATCCATTACTTTGTTCATATCTGTTTTTTAATTACTAAACAGTTTATTATTATTAGAGAGGTTAATTAAGTCTAATTAGTTATAAATAGTATATATTTTGTATAAAGTTAAGAATATAGTACACGTTGTGTATAATTAGTCATTCTTTTTCATTAGAGAAATTGTCTACTTAGAAACCTCCGAAAAAAACGTTAATGATCCTCTCAGAAACATACAGTTTATCTTTAACCTATCAAACTTAATAGAGTTATCACCTTGCCATTGAAATTTGATTCTATTTTTCTTTCTCCGCGAAGCAGCGCAACTTGCAATCTCGGAATCTCCGTGAAGTAGCGCAGCCGCGGGCACACCCTTTGTCAGACCTTCCTCTGTGTGAACATAGTTATGGATCATAGTTGGATGAGAGCTAATCGATTAAGTGACGAGTAAGAACACTGAGTGATGGAATTTCTACAGTTTGCTGAAAGTAATGCTGAAAAAAGTCTTCCTACGCTTTTTCTCTGTCCATGTGTTTGTTGTGCAAATAAAGAACCAAAATGTAGTAAGAAAGAAATCATGGATCATCTAATTTGTGTAGGGATTTGTCAAAGTTATACATAATGGATATGGCATGGTGAAGTAGTAGCAAAGTCAAAAGTGTCTCAAAGAGATAATGTTAGTGTAGAAATGGATGATCGTCTAGAAGACATGATGCATGATACTGGACAAGATTCGTTTAAGAGGGCACATACGTATGATACTATATGCGGTGACAAGGATAAACCATTGTATCCGGGATGCAAAAATTTACACGTCTGTCAGCCGTGTTAAAATTATTTAATCTGAAGGCAAAGAATGGGTGGATTGACAAAAGTTTTACCGAGTTGCTTGAAATGTTGACTGAAATGCTTCTAGAAGGTAATGTAATGCCAAGTCGTTATTACGAGGCGAAGAAAATATTGTGTTCGATGGGTTTGGAGTATGAAAAGATACATGCATGCCCTAATGATTGCATATTATACAGAAAAGAGTATGTAAACTATAATCATTATCCGAAGTGCAAGGCGTCACGCTAAAAAAAGAAAGATGGTGAACTAATTGATTATGAGGTGGACAAAAAGGGTCCTCCTGCGAAAGTGGTATGGTACCTACCAATAATTTTAAGGTTCAAGAGATTATTTGCCAATGCAGATGACACAAAGAATCTTATATGGCATGCAGAAGAAAGAAAATATGATGTACAAATTCGTCATGTAGCTAATTCTTTGCAATGGAAGTGTGATCGATGGGAACGAGAACTGACTGTTTTGGGAATGCTGGTTCGCATTTGCGTTTGTTTTCGCAAAATGTCGCGGTTAAGCAAGATTCTCCACTGTCTTTTATTTTATCCAACAAGGGTAAGGACAAAAGCACAGAAAAATTCCTTTTCGAGATGTTTCTCGGGTTCGGGAGGTAGATTATAGAAAGGGAAGGTGTTAGCACCCTTTCTATCTGTGGTTATCAATGGGCTCTTAGGTACTTGCTCACTATGTTTTCAAAAGTTTGATTTTCTTTGTGTTTGTGGGTTTTGAAAAGAGTTTTGTTTGAAGAAAAGTGTAAGTGCGAAAAGTTTGTTTTTGTTTTTAAAATGAGCAAGTATTTAAGAACCTCCACCTACTCGAAAAGGAATTAAATTATGCGAATGTCTTTTAGACAGTGTTATCCCACTATTGAGGAGTAGGTAGCACCGTCGTTGGAGTTTTCGGGTCAATTCGATTTTAGGGACGTGTGGTCACTGAAGCAACGTTAGGACGCTTTAGTGGTAATCCTAATGTCTTAGATCATTTTTATCGAGGCAACCGTTTCGAGGCAACTTATGATCTTGGGACAACAGGACGATCTCTAAAACATCCTATACTTAATGACCACATTTGAGGCAACCAAGTGAGGTGTACCCTAGGAGTGGCATGTGCAAGTGTCTCAATTTTTAGTTTGTATTATCTTTGCACATGTTAAGGTGAGTTGTGGTTGATTTTAAATTAAGATAGATCTTGCCATGCAATCCTAGTTAGCATACATCTAAACAGTTAATATATGTACAGGAGTTTAAAGTGCGGGAATTGTAAATCCTACGCTATTACAAAGCTTCGGGAAGGGGGATTATTTACATGTCCAAAACTTGCGGGAATAAAAGCAGTAAAGTAAAAAAAATCTTAATTTAAGCTACCACAGACCAGTAAGCAGTTACAATAAAATAAACGCGCGTGAATCTAAAAAAATCCTAAGAATAAGAACTCTTTTTTGTTGTTTTATTTTATTTTGAGAAAATGATCTAAATATACTTAATTTTAGTTTTGGAAAACTGTTAAAATAATTAATAGATTAATTAACAAAGTTAATTTTAATAGAAAAAAACTAGCCTAATGTTTTTGTGGTTTTTTTATTTTAATGTTAATTAAAAGATAAAAAGAAGTCTATGAAAAAAACAAGAAAAAAAATAAAGTACAAGGGGGATCCTTCGATCCAGGCAAAAAAGGGAGTTTCGACCCAGAGAGGGAATGGAAGTTTCGATTGGGCCAGACAGTCATGGCTCTTTCAATTGCGCCAGGAAGTGGGCATGAACAGCCTTCAATCTAGGGAAGGGGATTGTCTTTTGATCATGGAGGTCATGGCTTTTGATCCAGGAGTGAGATGCCTCCTTCGATCCAACGTGCTAATGGGTTCGATCCAGAGAAGGTGTCTCCTTCGATCTGGAATGTTATACCTGCAAAAGTATGTTAGTGAAATAAAATGCAGGGCCTGGGTACTGAACCCCAGGCCCTTCGATCCTGCACTTGTTGGGTCTCTTCAGGCTAAATCTACAGCAAATGTTAGCAAACTAAGAACATGACCTGGGGCCAAACCCAGGCCTCTTGATCCTGTCTAGGATAGAAAATCGAAGGTAACAACCAGTATGAATGTATTATGCAAATATGAGGTTGGATAGTTTACCCTTTCTTACCAACAGATTGGACTTTCGATTTGGGCACTTGCTGGAGGTGAGCAGTTTCGATCTGGAGTTTCTAGGCATGGATGTTTTTGTTGAAGGGTTTCTTTGGCCTGTGCAAGGATTGGGTATGGCTTCCTGGCAGCGTATCTCCAAGTTCTCTATCTTTCTGTATATATTTTTTGTGTGTGTGCAACATTTGTGATTTCTTTATATAGAGGGGGTGGAGGGGACAGGAAGACAAAGGTTTAAATGACCTTGATTATGTGTTTTGACAGTCATGAAGGAGGATTTGTAACGTTAATTATGTGTTTGAAAGCCATGAATAAGAGTTTGTAACGTTGGCTAAACACATGGGATCCTGTCCCTTTTTGAATTTTGAATGACCTGTAGTTGGCCTTCGAATGCTCCTCTTCGAATGGGCTGATGGTCTCCTTCGAATGCTCTTTCGAAAGCCTCTTCGAATGGACCCTTTGAATGATCCTTCGAATGGACCTTTTTGGAATTCCAACCAAAGGACACTGTTATAATGCCAATCGAAGTACTTGTCCATAATGCCAATCGAAAGGCTTGTCCAGAATGCCAATCGAAAGGCTCCTTCAGAACACCAATCGAAGGATCTTTCAGAATGCAAATCGAAAGCGCCTGTCCAGAATGCCAATCGAAGTGCTCCTTCAGAATGCCAATCGAAATGCTCCTTCAGAATGCCAATCGAAGGGTCTTTCAGAATGCCAATCGAAATGTACTTAAAGCATCACTCAAAAATTTCCCTTTTCCTTAGGCAAGAGTTTGTGATCAACCATGCAGGGGGAAGACTTTGGAAAACATGAGAGGGCAAATTTTGGGGTACAACAGTTGCCCCTGTTCAATCTTCTTAAACCTAAGGATGTAGATTGGCTTGCGTGCCTTTCGTGATCCGAAGGTGGAAGATGGTTGAACACTAGAGTGCCCAGAAATTTGCACTCGCATGGTGTAGTATCAGTATTGTGATGTCAGGAATTGGCTTACAGATGCCATTTGGAGATTGTTGGTAGGAGGATGGGCTTATAGATGCCATCTGCAGGAGTGTCGATCGCATAAGAGATTCCTTAGCGAGAACTTGCATACTTGTTGTTGTAGAAGATTCCACTGGGGAAGTCTAACTTCGTTGAGATTTAGGAACCTGCCTGTACTTCAACTGGGAGAATGTCTCAGCTGAGTTTTAAGAACCTGTTCATAATTAAATTGGGGGGAAACATCTTCATTAAGATCTAGGAACTGTCTCGTGCTCAATGGAGTAAATCGCTGAGGTTATAGAACTTGTCCACACTATGACGGAGGAAAACATCAAGATCTAGGAACTGACTCGTGCTCAATGGATTATACCGTTGAGGTTATAGTACTTGTCCACACTATGACGTAGGGAAACATCTTCATCAAGATCTAGGAACTGTCTCGTGCTCAATGGAGTAAACCGTTGAGGTTATAGAACTTGTCCACACTATGACGGAGGAAAACATCAAGATCTAGGAACTGACTCTGCTCAATGGAGTATACCGTTGAGGCTATAGTACTCGTCCATACTATGACGTAGGGAAACATATTCATCAAGATCTAGGAACTGTCTCGTGCTCAATGGAGTAGACCGCTGAGGTTATAGAACTTGTCCACACTATGACGGAGGAAAACATCAAGATCTAGGATCTGACTCGTGCTCAATGGAGTATACCATTGAGGTTATAGTACTCGTCCATACTATGACGTAGGGAAACATCTTCATCAAGATCTAGGAACTCTCTCGTGCTCAATGGAGTAAACCGCTGAGGTTATAGAACTTGTCCACACTATGACGGAGGAAAACATCAAGATCTAGGAACTGACTCGTGCTCAATGGAGTATACCGTTGAGGTTATAGTACTCGTCCATACTATGACATAGGGAAACATCTTCATCAAGATCTAGGAACTGTCTCGTGCTCAATGGAGTAGACCGCTGAGGTTATAGAACTTGTCCACACTATGACGGAGGAAAATATCAAGATCTAGGAACTGACTCGTGCTCAATGGAGTATACCATTGAGGTTATAATACTCGTCCATACTATGACGTAGGGAAACATCTTCATCAAGATCTAGGAACTGTCTCGTGCTCAATGGAGTAGACCGCTGAGGTTATAGAACTTGTCCACACTATGACGGAGGAAAACATCAAGATCTAGGAACTGACTCGTGCTCAATGGAGTATATCGTTGAGGTTATAGTACTCGTCCATACTATGACATAGGGAAACATCTTCATCAAGATCTAGGAACTGTCTCGTGCTCAATGGAGTAAACCGCTGAGGTTATAGAACTTGTCCACACTATGACGGAGGAAAACATCAAGATCTAGGAACTGACTCGTGCTCAATGGAGTATACCGTTGAGGTTATAGTACTCGTCCATACTATGACGTAGGGAAACATCTTCATCAAGATCTAGGAACTCTCTCGTGCTCAATGGAGTAAACCGCTGAGGTTATAGAACTTGTCCACACTATGACAGAGGAAAACATCAAGATCTAGGAACTGACTCGTGCTCAATGGAGTATACCGTTGAGGTTATAGTACTCGTCCATACTATGACGTAGGGAAACATCTTCATCAAGATCTAGGAACTGTCTCGTGCTCAATGGAGTAAACCGCTGAGGTTATAGAACTTGTCCACACTATGACGGAGGAAAACATCAAGATCTAGGAACTGACTCGTGCTCAATGGAGTATACTGTTTAGGTTATAGTACTTATCCATACTATGACGTAGGGAAACATCTTCATCAAGATCTAGGAACTGTCTCGTGCTCAATGGAGTAAACCGCTGAGGTTATAGAACTTGTCCACATTATGACGAAGGAACCGTCGAGATTGAGAACCTTATCTGAAATTCAACCGATGATAATTCAATTGAGATTTAAGAACTGGTCAGATCTTCGACTAAGCTGAGAACTTTAACTGTATCTTTCCTGAAAGGTAAAGGTCAGTCATATGCAATGCATGATATGGATCAGGCAATGATGTTCTCAAAATAAATGAGATTGTACGGTATGATGCGTATATGCATGTATCATGATGTATGGACATGTAATGTTTTAGCTGGGGAAAATAAATCCCGAAGCTGTTGGAGAATAGAGTTGAGTTTTTAGTTTCCACTGGGGATGACGAACAAAGATGATTGCAAGGATAAACCTGTTAGGAGAAAAGAACTCTGTTGGGGGATAAACACGATGAAGAGATTATTCTGAGGGGAAATACTCTATGGGGAAGAAATGTTATGTTGATGATTTTAATGATAACTCCGCTGGGGATTCCATTGATAAGCTCTGATGGGGATTTCAATGATAAACTCCGCTGGGGATAGATTACCATTGCTGGTGATATTGAATCTGTTGAGGATAGAAGTCCTGCTTGGGGAAAGAAAGAACTTTGCTGGGGATGATCTTTCAGTTGTGGCTTGCTGAGGATAATCCAGTTAGACTCTTGTGAGGATAACCTTCTGAATTTGGATGGGGAGATACATATGTATTCTGCAAGGGAAAACCTTCCAGAATCTACTGGGTAAGATGATTCAAACTCTGGCGGGGAAGCCTTTTTAGACTCTGCTGGGGAAATGGCTCCACTGGGGGTATCTTGTATTCTGCTGGGGAATAATCTTATACTCCGCTGAGGAATATTAAGACCTTCTGGGGATACCAAGCCTTTTCGGGCTGATGGTAGATCAACTCTGCTTGGGAAGAGTCTTGCTGATTTGTTCATGGTTGCAAGTCTCAATGGGGAGAACTACTATTACCGTTTTTATTCTGCGGGGAGTGAAGGTATCTTAGCCATATTCTTCAGCTGAATATACCTCGGTGCCTTGGTGGACAGAGCAACTAGACAGCTCGGACAAATCTTATTGCCCCTGTTTCTGATATCACCCGTAATTAGTCCTTTGTTTCGTATGTAAATATTTATGAGCAGCAATTAATGTCAAATGCATATATCAAAAATGAACATTGGACGTTCTTTGCAAAACAAAACAGATAAAGGGAAAATAGTTTGAAATTTGTCCGAAAATGAATTTGTATTGATTTTTGAAGTTTGGCCTGTAAATAGGCGTTTTGTACAAGAGGCTGACGTCCTAGTAAGAGAACGCCGCCGAACAAATAGGATTTATACAATTTGTGAAAAGAAAACAAAACACCTATGTGAATAGTCCCACTGGGTTCCAACTCTGCTATTGCCTTTATATCTTCAAGCATCTCATCACTTTGCTGCTTAGTTGAAGATGAATTTGTTTGACTGGCGTCTTCCGAGCCTGATAGTTGATACCGAAGTCCGGATGCGAGGTGATCCAATGAGACATAGTATTACGCTTTAATCCCTAACTTTTGCCTGGACCTCCCTTTCGGGTTTTCGGTCCACCGGGATACCCATTTTTGCCCAAGCCGCCTTTTCAGGTTTTCGACTTGCCGGGTGTACAGATTTTTTTTATTTTCATCCCTTATTTTTACCCGAACCCTTTTGGTTCGCCGGGAAGCCCTTATTTTTGCCTAGGCCAGTCAATCTAGCGGGTCTTTGATTATGCGTAGTATCTTTTTACTATGTCTGCATTGACGGGGTGAGGAAGGTTGTCACCATCCATGGTGGTTAGAATCATCGCTCCTCCAGAGAATATGTTTTTAACCATAAATGGCCCTTCGTAAGTAGGGGTCCATTTTCCCCTAGGATCACCTTGAGGTAGAATGATGCGCTTGATCACCAGGTTCCCAACTTGATACTCTTGTCGTCTGACTTTCTTGTTAAATGCCTTGATCATTCGTTTTTGGTACGTCTGACAATGACAAAAAGCCGTAAGTCTCTTTTCGTTGATTAGATTCAATTGATCAAGTCGGGTCTGGATCCAGTCATCTTCACTCAAACCTGCATCCTTCATGATCCGAAGAGAGGGTATCTGGACTTCAATGGGCAAGACTGCATCCATGCCATAAACCAAGGAATAGGGCGTCGCCCCTGTTGACGTTCGTACTGAGGTACGGTACCCATGAAGAGCAAATGGTAACATCTCGTGCCAGTCTTTATATGTTACTGTCATCTTCTGCACAATCTTCTTAATGTTCTTATTTGCTGCTTCAACAACCCTATTCATCTTCTGCCGGTAGGGAGAAGAGTTATGATGCTGTATCTTGAATTGCTCGCAGAGCTCAGTGATCATCTTGTTGTTAAGATTGGTACCATTGTCCATAATGATCCTCTCTGGTACACCGTATCGACAGATCAAGTTGTGTCGAATGAACTGTGCCACGACGTTCTTGGTTACGGTAGCAAAGGAAGCTGCTTCAACCCACTTGGTAAAGTAATCAATCGCTACCAAAATGAAACGATGCCCGTTGGACGCTGTAGGTCTGATCTCGCCGACCATATCAATGCCCCACATTGCAAAAGGCCAAGGTGTCGTCAAAACATTCAGACGAACTGGAGGAACATGCACCTTATCAGCATAGACCTGGCACTTGTGACATGTCCGAGAATGTTGATAACAGTCAGCTTCCATTGTGGACCAGTAATATCCTGCCCGAAGGATTTTCTTTGCCATGGTATGTCCACTGGAATGAATTCCAAAAGTACCTTGATGCAGCTCTGCCATAATTCTTTCTGCTTCAATTTTATCCATGCAACGTAGTAAGGTTGAATCATGGTTACGTTTGTAAAGAATGCCATTGCTGATGAAGAACTTTGCCGCGAACCTTCTCAGAAACTTCTTGTCATTAACAGATGCACCCTCGGGGTATTCTTGAATTTCAAGGTATCTCTTCACTTCATGATACCACGGTTTTTTTGTTACCTCTTCAGTCTCAAGATCACAGCAATGTGCAGGTTCATCCAATTTCCAAATAATGATCCGGGGAGCCTCGTTGTCCCACTTGACTTTGAACATAGAAGACATCGTAGCTAACGCGTCCTCCAACTGATTATCCTCTCTTGGGAAGTGTTCAAAGGTTATCTCCTCGAAATGGGGAAGCAACGTCAATACATACTCCTTGTAAGGAATAAGATTTGGGTGTTTCGTATCCCACTCGCCTTTGATCTGACTGATCACGAGAGCGGAATCTCTGAAGACACTTAGAAACTTAATCCTTAGGTCAATTGCAGCTCGAAGACCCATAATGCATGCTTCATATTTCGCCATGTTGTTGGTGCAGTTGAAACACAGTCGGGCGGTAAACGGAGTATGAGAGCCTTAAGGAGATATGATTACAACGCCAATGCCATTACCCAAAGCGTTTGAAGCTCCATCAAAGTGCATAGACCATCGGGATCCTTCCTCAGGTCCTTCACCCGGCCCAGGTGTTTCACAATCAGTTATGAACATGATATTCTCGTCTGGAAATTCAAAGTTCATAGACTGGTAATCATCCAATGCCTGATGTGCCAAATGGTCTGCCAACACACTTCCCTTAATTGCTTTTTGAGTCGTGTACTGGATGTCATACTCAGTCAAGATCATCTGCCATCTTGTTATTCTTCCGGACAAGGAAGGCTTTTCGAAGATATACTTGATTGGATCCATCTTTGAAATCAACAGAGTGGTGTGAGTCAACATATACTGTCTTATCCGGCGAGCAGCCCATGCCAAAGCACAACAAGTTTTCTCGAGCAGTGAGTATCGGGTCTCACAGTCGGTAAACTTTTTGCTAAGGTAATAAATAGCATGCTCTTTTCGGCCAGACTCGTTATGCTTCCCCATCACACACCCCATTGAGTTGTCAAGTACTGTCAAGTATATGATTAGTGATCTCCCTTCCACTGGTGGCATCAGAATGGGTGGCTCCTGGAGATACTCCTTAATTCTTTCGAAAGCGGCCTGACATTCATCATTCCAACATACCACTTGATCTTTCTTCAGTAGTTTGAAGATTGGCTCACAAGTAGCAGTTAGGTGCGAGATGAATCGGGAAATGTAGTTCAGACGTCCTAGAAAGCCTCTGACCTCTTTCTCTATCTTGGGAGTTGGCATCTCTTGTATGGCTTTCACCTTGGCAGGGTCCACTTGAATACCTTTATCGCTCACGACGAAACCTAGCAGTTTGCCAGACCTTACCCCGAAGGTGCATTTGTTTGGGTTCAATCTCAACTTGTATAGCCTCAACCTGTCAAACAGCTTCTGTAGATGGTCAAGGTGTTCCTCCTCAGTTTGGGATCTCACAATCATATCGTCGACGTATACTTCGATCTCATGATGTATCATGTCATGAAATAAAGCAACCATGGCACGCTGATACGTTGCCCCAACATTCTTCAACCCAAAAGGCATGACCTTGTAACAAAAGGTACCCCACTGAGTAACAAAGGTGGTTTTCTCCATGTCTTCGGGAGCCATCTTGATCTGATTATAACCGGAGAAACCATCCATAAAGGAGAATACCTTGTGTTGAGCAGTATTGTCAACTAGAACGTCGATGTGAGGCAGAGGGAAGTCATCCTTAGGGCTTGCCCTGTTCAAATCTCTGTAATCAACACACATTCTGACCTTACCATCTTTCTTCGGCACTGGAACCACATTGGCGACCCACTGAGGGCAAGAAGTTACTTCTAGAACACCGGCATCAAACTGTTTCATGACTTCGGCCTTGATTTTCTCAGACATTTCTGGACGCATACGACGAATCTTCTGTTTTACATATTTTTTTAAGCAGCGCTTTTCTTTATTTTTTTTAAATTTTTTTTTTTCAATCACTTTAGACAGCGCTTTCATTTAAAACAAAACGCTGCCTATCAAATTTATTCTCACCGTTTTTGCACCAGAAATTATAGCTTCATTATAACATTTTAAACAAATAACATTAATATATACCACAATGAAACAATATTATAACATCAATATTCATCTCTTAAATCCTTTTTGCACAATATACACAACAACAAGATTAATATATACCACAATGAAACAATATTATAACAACATCAATATTCATCTCTTCAATCCTTTTTGCACAATATACACAACAACAACATTAGTATATACAACAATGAAACAATATTATAACTATATCAATATTCATCTCTTCACTCCTTTTTGCACAATATACACAACAACAACATTAGTATATACAACAATGAAACAAAATCCACGACGAATATATAACTCTATCTTCTACATCGAGTTGCACCTATATAACCGAAAACAAAATCAAAAAATCAAAATTCATACAAGTTACCAAATAACAACAACAAAAACAATAATATTGTAACACAACTATAACGACATATATTATATTCTCAAAACTCAAAGTTATACCTTATAATAAAACTCTCAACTCCATAACAAATTGGCACCAATCCTCCATAAGTTCATCCAATTGATCTTTTGAGTATGAAGCACACTTGAATTCATCAAAGTACTACATAATAATATAACATAGTATGATTTAATTAAAATACTAAGTCATTTTATGAGAAATATGAAAATAATTCCTAAGTTAGAAATTCATACCATGGATGGAATCTCTAATCGGTCCAAAAGAATAGTTTCTTTCATAAACCTCAACATAAAATAACCGCAATCTACACCATTGCGCTGACGAGGACACTACACATGGAAAGAAAATACGGATATACATCAAGATATACACCTTAACTTGTTTTATCAAGTATCATCGCTATATAATCAAAACTGTGAAAATCTATACCTCCACTTTGATCCAAGAAATATTGTTGACTCTACTCCTTGATACTTGAATATCTCTTTGTGCTTGAAAACTTTGTAGAATGCTATAATAAAATAATAACGAATATTTAGAACTATGGCACATAAATAATTAAATATACACAGTAATATTTTGGAACAATGTCACTTACGTGTCAATCGTCTTCTTCATATCTGAGTATGTTGTCCAATCATTGCCCAATGAATCCAGATAATATACAATTTCTCTCACGGGATTAATTGCAACCAATAACCAGTGTCCACTGGAATATTAAACAAAGGTTAGATGGAAATTTTCTGCACAACGTTAAAAAACGAAAAATTATAATAGAGGTAATTTAGAATGAAAATCTTACTTGGGTCCAGTATTATATGGTAAAAAGAACATTTTTTCTGTATCTTTGCTCGCCATAAATAAACTCAGCACAAATGCTATTACTTCATCTGGTTTTGAGATTATTGACCCTGCGTGGACAATGTTGGGATTTATGAAAGCGAATCTGGACTCCAATCCACGCGGGCGAATCAACTTGTCATACAGAAACCTTAAATAAAAACATCATTAACATTAATTATTCATTGAAATGAGTAAATAAATTCTGCAATTAATTAAACAAAGTTGATTGGAGTATACCTGATGTATGTATTGATAACAGTCATGCCTAATGTCAAGTGTCCAAAAACTTGTTCCAAATCCTCCTTACCAATTGCTGTCATGCCTTCAGAACCATAAATCCCTTCATGCAGGGGTATAAGAGAAGTACCACCTTGCGAAATAGTTGTGAAGCTTATAAATGTCTGAAGGCATGACCTATATTGTGAAGTAGTTTTCTTTCTAGCCCCGGACCTCTTAGCAACACTCTTTGTTTCTGTGGGAATGTTGCTAATTACAGGCTCCTTACCCCTACTTACAGCTTCAATCTCTTTAGCAGGAATAATCTAAATATCATAAAATTAGAGTGGTCAAGTATAGGACGACAAATTAACATTATCTAAGCATAAATATCATATAACTTTGTTGTACCTGTTTTTTTGATGTCACTGACTCCTCTGGCCGCGTAATCCCTTTATCTTTTGGTTTGGGTTTTGTAGGAGTCTAACATTACCATGCAAAAAAAATGTAAGTAAAACGAACGTAAATAATTTGAGTACTAAAAGGTTCATAACGGTTTTAATTATACCTCATCATCTATGCCAACAAGCCTTAACGGCCATGCAACAAACGCTCCTATTGCCTTTCCCACCAATGTTGCATCTGAAACTTCATCTGGGATTGGTAATAACGCACCCTCCTCTAAAGCAATATCAATCGACACTTTCAAATATCCAGAAGGGAGCGGTTTATGATGAAGTACTTCTCCCAGAGTGTTATGGACTTTTCCCTTGCCAACCATGCGATAAGTTGGTGTCTCTAAAAAGAGTTGACAAGGTGAAATGCCCTAAAATCAATAATAAATATGACATCGTTAATGTGTATATATGTCAGTTAAATAAATTACACTAATTTAATTTCATAATAATATATGTAAGTACCTTACTCGGTTGAGCTGCACAATTGACACTAGCTATGTCACTAGATTCTTTAACACCCGAAGCTTCCCTTTCTGATTGGTATTGTCTTGCTTTTTCCTTCCTCAATTCAAGAACTTCAGCTTCTAATGCATCCAACCTGGCCTGTAGTTCTTTATTGCTAGCAGATTTTGTCTTTGGATTGTTCTTTTTCAAGGAGGTTGGAGTAACCCCATGTCCTTTACCCCTCACCCGACCAAAATACTCACGAACATCTAATGCTCGACTAAGTATGCTCCTGCAATCATCTGGTGGAGATGTAGACTGAGACAGAATCTCCTGAAATTCATATGAATATTGGAAAAACATGAATACTATATGTTAATAAAATTTTGATTTAATTAGAATTAATGTTATACTTACGCATTTTTCAAAAATTTGTTGTACATCTTCTTTGAGAACTCCATCCTTACCCACACGGGCAGCCTTCCACAAAACATGCTCCGGAAGAGATGTTTCTGAACTACTCTCCTCTTTTAACTACACATTAACACAAAAAACAAGATCAGTTATAACTATTGACGAACAAGTATATCATTGCAATTTGTAAATACTTACTATTTTTTGTTCTAATCGTGCATATCCCAAACGCCCTTTTTTGTATGGATATGTGGGAGATGATGCTCTTAGACGATTTACTTCACTAACACTCTGAAATTTTGGGGTTTTCCGTTTGGCTTTAAAAACATCCCATTCTTTAACTGAAATCACATCCGCATATTCTGCTGGACGCTCTGCATCAACAAATTTTTTTTCGGTATCTCTAAGATATTTTCTGTTTAAATATGTTCTAAACCCTCTCAGTATTTTTCCGGCCAATCCAAGACAATAATCTTTTCTTTTGTCATCAATGTTGAAAGACCTCTACAAAAAACATACACAAAGTGTGTTAGTATAAGTAATTTAAAGACATAATTTAAAGTACATAATCGTAATTTAAAGACATAATTTAAAGTACCTGTATCTCACTCCAGATTTTCTTTTTAGCATCATTCAGCTTATCATCTCTCCACTCATCACAAGTTATTGTAATTTCTCTCCTTACAAGTGTGCCAATGTAACTTGTCAATTTAGAACCGTTATGCTCAATTAATTGGTCATTTGGACTCCAATGCACATCATATTTTATACCCCTATCTCTATCACGAATGATATTCTTCATAATAGTTTTTCCTCTTTTTATTTCTTTTTCCACTCCCTTACTTGATTTTCCTCCATCATTGTCTCCATCATTAATAGAATCATCGTGAGGGTGCTCCTCGTTACTAGCCATCTAACCTGTAATAAAGAAAAACATTAGTATCTAATGATAAATATTTAAATTCTGGCAAGAGCTGAAGAAGCAATCAATGCTAGTAGAATTCTCTTATTCAAATTTTGGTGATGCACTATTCTAACATCTTGATTTCCTGTATCATTCATTGTAAAAACAATACATCAAAGATTAACTGGTGGAAGTGCAGGAAATTCATTATCGTCAATTTAAAACTAACAAGACCAAAACTATTAATCGTGGACACATTGCTTAAGCTAAAATCACCATCTAGTAAAATTAAATCTTAGAGATAAGCAAGACTCAAAAAGTAAAAAAATCCAATGCATAATAGCTAAATTGTTGATTAGTGCTAAGATGACATAGGGAAGAAACACTAGGGATTGAAGTTTAAGTTTGAACCGTACATGATTTTGCTAGTTTCAGAAGAATACTTACATACAGTTTTAGAAGAATTGTTATATCCACTTTCTATGCATTTAAATCATCTTTATGAACTGTCCATTTGTTTCAGCATGTTGCATAGTGTATATCAATGTATAAAAAGATGGTAGCATGGTCCATAATGATAAAATTTCATTTAAAGATAAACAATGAATCATATGGAATATTTGTTATCAGCATATCCATTCAAGTCAAAGACTACAACAGAAGTATAAGAATATCTCACTCTAATACCATATAAATAGACACTGATTGGCGTAAATGAGTACGCATCAATAAGCTCACAGTTTATTGATACTATGTCGGATTCAACCCGCACCAAAACAAGGAAGATGAATCTGGTTACATGATATATTGAAGAAACTGAACTCTTACAACATAAATTGCAGTATGGCCTAAACAATCATATTTTCCAAAAGCTATAATTGATAGTGTTAATAACTATAATTGAATACTAAGAAATATGTCAAACCAAAAAATCACAATTGTTAGTGTTAATAACTATAATTGAATACTAAGAAATATAAAAGCTTTGTTCATGAAAGTTGATAAAAACACCCTAGGTTATTATCTCTGACCAATGTCTTGCATAAGTTTCATTGATAAATGCAGTACAATCTTTATTCTTTATTCCAAAAGTCATTTAATTTGTTATTCATTTCATATGGCTAAAAATGACATCCCTATTATCTACAGGTGTGCATTTTACACGACAAAATATAAAAATCAGGCTAGAAGTGTCAAATGATAAGCTTAACAAACCAAAAGAGTGGAAAAAAAGATGCAAATCAAATAGACATCACTGCTCAGTTGACACCAAAAAGTGTTCCATAGCGAATTCAAAACATCAAAAAACAAACACTTGGTGCGACATTGATCATACAGTCATATTAGAAGATAGTATATAATTAGTATGGTCAGATGATGCTTTGTCAAATTCAAAGCAGTCATGCACCTCATTCAATTCACCAAATGCAGCCCTAGGCATGGTCAAACCAGTTCCAATTCATGATAATTGCTAGCTCAGTTCATACAAGCATAAATGCAAATGCACAAACAATACAAAACAATACATACTGACTATCACCTGCAGAAATCAAGTTAGTTATTCCTTGTCGAGATAACGATCGGAGCGGCCGTGTTTAATAACATAGAGCCCCACAATAGTTGTTATTTGACCGGCCGAGTTTAATAACAGAGAGTGCCACAATAGTTTCTATTTGACAACACTTTCTACTAAATAACATATCGGAGAACAATAGCGGTTTGATCGTTATTTGACAACAATGCAGTATATTTGTCATAAAAGTTTTGTCGTATATTTGTTTAGAGATAATATACAAAGGAGACAAGAGATGTATAATATAAGGTCACATGGATTGTCTTAGAGAAAAGTTTAATTGACCTTGTTACTAATTATTTAGCATGGAAGGGACCACAAAGTTCTGTTCTGGTATGCAAAATTCATGTAGTTTGTCATGCAAAAATATAAAATATGGTTAGTTATCTTGTATTCAATATTGGTTCTCTTCTTGTCTCCAAACACTGTTTCTGAGTTGCTATCAATCATATATCAAGCTAAAATTGCACATAAATCTGATATATATTAGATGGATTGTCAATTCGACGAAACATGTGAAGTGATATGTCTAAACCATGTCTACCATTGGATTAGCTATAACAACAGACATCAGGTTTCATTCACCATTGCATTGTCTTAAATTTCCTAATCCCTGAAAATGACCTCTGTTAGACAATACCATGTGATCCCTTCTCCCTCACATGGCCCTATTACAACTATATATACACACTACTCCATGGTTTCACAAGAAACACAAGTCTCGTTACATCCTAAAATATCACAACTCAATATCTATTTCTCATCTAATCATTTAACATAAAAAAGCAATGGGTTTCCGTATAACAAGTATAATCAGAAGAGCATCATTTTCAAGAACCCAAGGATCTACCAAGGGATTTGAAGTCCCTAAAGGCTATCTCGCCGTCTATGTTGGAGATAAAATGAGGCGTTTCGTGATTCCAATTTCATACTTGAACCAATCATTGTTTCAAGAAGGATGAAGAAAATCGAGTAAACAAATCACTGGATGAACAGTTGGAGAAGAAGTTTTACCTTATAGTGGAGATGGTGGTAACGAACCTGAACGAAGCGAGTTGGAGAAGAAGATGAACCACGTCCACGGTGAGGAGGGAGGAGACGAGTTAGACGAAGATGAACAGTTGCGTGTATAAAGTGGGGTTTCTGATAACCAATTTAGGGATTTAGAAATTTTTTAATTACCTTAGACAGCGCTTTCAAGAAGCGCTGCTAAAGGTATTACCTTTAGCAGCGCTTTAAGGCTTTAGCAGTGCTTTAGTGTAATGCCTTTAGCAGCGCTTCTTGAAAGTGCTGTCTAAGGTATACCTTTTATCACACCTTTAGCAGCGCTTTTGGTAAGCGCTGTCTTAGGTATACCCTTTAGCACCGCTTATTCTTATTTTTATTTTTTTTTATTGAAAACCTATAGCAGCGTTTATGGAAAGGAAGCGCTGGCTATGATAAAGCCTTTAGCAGCGCTTTTAGTAAGCGTTGTCTAAGGTATACCCTTTAGCAGCGCTTATTCTTATTTTTTTATTTTTTTATTGAAAACATATAGCAGCGCTTAGGGAAAGGAAGCGCTGTCTATGGTAAGGCCTTTAGCAGCGCTTTTAGTAAGCGCTGTCTAAGGTATATCTTTAGCAGCGCTTACTCTAATTTTTTAATTTTTTTTAAACCTATAGCAGCGCTTATGGCATAAGCGTTGTCTATGTGGCGCTGTCTAAATTCAATTTTGGCATAGTGTTTCATAATTTTGTTGTTGTATGTGGATGACATGTTGGTGGTAGGCCCCAACAAAGATCAAATCTAAGAATTGAAGGCACAATTGGCTAGGGAGTTCAATATGAAGGACTTGGGGCCAGCAAATAAGATTTTAGGGATGCAAATTCACTAAGATAGAAAAGATAAGAAGATTTGGCTTTCTTAAAGAAATTATCTACGAAAATTTTTGCGGCGCTTCAACATGCAAGACTGTAAGCCAATATCTATCTCACTTCCTATCAATTATAAATTATCCTCAAGTATGAATCCTAGCAATGAATCGGAGAGGATGGAAATGTCTCGAGTACCCTATGCATCAGCGATGGGAAGCCTTATGTATGTCATGATATGTACAAGGCCAGACATTGCACAAGCAGTGGGAGTGGTCAGTTGGTTTATGGCAGATCCCTGGTAAATAATATTGGAATGTTGTGAAGATGATCCTGAGATACATTAAAGGAACCTCAGATGTTTCATTATGTTTTGGAGGATTGGAGTTTGGTGTCAAATGATATGTTAATTCAGATTATGCAAGTGATCTTGACAAAAGAAAATCTACTACAGGTTATGTGTTTACAATTGCAGGAGGAGCGGTAAGCTGGTTATCCAAATTGAAGACTGTTGTAGCTCTATCTACTACAGAAGCTGAGTATATGGCAGCTACCCAAGCATGCAAGGAAGCTATATGGATTCAAAGGTTATTGGAAGAGCTCGAATACAAACAACCAAAAATTATTGTGTACTGTGACAATCAAAGTGCCTTGCACATCGTAAGAAATCCAGCTTTTCATTCCAAGACAAAGCACATAGGAGTTCAATACCATTTCGTTCGTGAAGTAGTAGAGGAAGGAGTGTGGACTTGCAGAAGATTCACACAAAAGACAACCTAGCAGATGTTATGACAAAGCCGATCAATGCTGACAAGTTTTATTGGTGCAATTCTTCTTATGGCCTATCTAAAACGTAGCAACATGGAATTAACAAGGGATATAAATTTTGGAAACAAACAAAATGACTTTAAGTGGGAGATTGTGAGAACATAAAGTCATTTGTTTTGTAGAAAATATCAATGCATTAGATATCACTGATTTCTATGATAAAGAGAAGATTAAGCATAATTTACTAAATATGTATCAACTTATTTCAGTACACGAGTCTCTTATATATAGAGAACTCATATTGTTGTTTATGCATCATCCTATAATCATTCAATTGTGCTTATTCTCATTTCTATATTATTCTCTTATATTTTAACTGTGTTATAATTATTTCATGTTATTTTGATACCCATCATAACAGACCTTCAAAGAGAACAAACTGGAAGGAGAAATTATTAGCTAAATTGTATCTTATGTTAATTAAATAATTATCTCAATTATTGGGTCGGTAGTCACATACATTTCTTTGTTAAACATTTAATTTTTAATAACTTATGTATCACCTCTATTTATCTTTTTGAGATTTAATTGTATTGTAGATGCAAAATTCAGATACATTGAAGAAGTTAGTTGTTCTTAATATCGACTATATTTTTATGAATAATATTCATATGTGGATGTTTATTTTTTTACTCTATGTATTCATTAACTTATGTGTTAAATGTTATTATTGGTATTTAATGATATATATGTTTGTACACTAATGTCCTATAAATGAGATTTATGCTGCAATGTAAACGATACTGAAAACGAATAATACAATCTTATAAGTTTTGTTATCGCATTTGGGTTGATTTTTTTTTATAGGTAAAATGTTAAATAAGATATCTCAAAAGTTGTTGAATAAAAAATTGAGTTCGTTGAAGATTGAATTTTGTTTAAATTTGTTTGTAAATCAATGAGCTTTTTGACTAGATCATCATCTCTACATAAAAATCGTTTATCTTATAGTAAACACACACTTGAATAAAGTATTCCTTTTGGTATGTATTTGTGAAATTGTCATGTCCTAAACATTATTTCTTAAACATCAAATTCAAGGGGAGTATAAGTTAAAATTCACGGATAATATTAACAAAATAAGTGATTTAGATTTTGAAGGATAGGAATCTGTTCAAAGTATGGAACATCATCTTCTCATGACCTAGAACACTCACTCACTGAAACATCACACATTAGAAAACCTGACTAAAGCTCAGACCACCAAACTCACCATCAAGAGAACAGGAAAACTCTATTAATCTAGACACAAGATATGATTCCGAAACCAATTAAAAATATCTTTCATGAAAATTAATTTATTTTTTAAGTTTCAATTTAATAGTTGTTTCCGGCCTTTACACAAACTAGACAACCACTAATTATTTTATATTATATAGATATGTCGAATATAAATAGTAGATATCTCAATAAAATTAGATATCAATATTTAAAATTGTAAATTAATAATGTATGTTTATACTAGGAAACACTATTGTAGCTTCTGGGTGAAAGTATCAGTAGATAAACAGTATAGCAGTCAGTATATTGTTAAGGTAGCTGAATTGAATTTTACACCCAAGTTGAATAAAAACTGCCTACTCAGTTATTCAGTGTATGCATTAAGTTACAGATAATGACATTTTAATGGCGGTCCCATAAGAGTACAGATGTTATAAAGGGGGACCAATTAAACAGACTGTGAGAAGGAAAGATCAACACTTTACACCAACATGATATTAAAACCATGACTGTGACCAGTAACTACCATACATGTCATAAATGCTGTGTGTATTGTTGGAGGAGATATTAGGAGAGAGACATATTATAGCATTGATATATAGTGTATGAATAAGCAATTTTGTGAGAGACACATTATTTATCCACCTAAAACCTTAAGATGATAGATGAGTGAGTTCTCCCACTTATATATGTTTAAGTCTTCATATTTCTATCCAATATGAAACTGTTTCCCTACTTACCCACACTTACTATATTATGCCAACATGAATGACCAGTTGTTTGATATATAATATGGAGAGAGATATAGAGAAGACAATGCGTTAGATGAGTGTAGAAGAATTGAAAGTGTAAACATATCATTACTATATATATATATATATATTAATACACATTGGTGACACACACATATTACAGACAAATATATAATGGAGAGTGTAGAAGGAAACAACTCGGCAGTGAAAGTGGCTTTTATTCATGATGCTAATAAGCTCTCAAGGGAAGAAGAGAGACATGAAAATGTTGATGAAAACAACAGTGATAGATTTGCTATCACTCAGTACATTGGTGAAACAGATACTCATTCGGATGCACTCATTACTCGCTATGCACACACTCTAACCAACTACAGCTTGCGTAACTTAGGTACGTGCTTCATTTTTCTATTTTTAGAGTTTAGCAATTTAATATTACAACAACATATCTAACTTGTACGTAATTATATTATTGAAGGGTACCCTATTAATCAAGATTTCAACTATGAGGCATTAGCACCGTTACTTCAATTTCACTTGAACAATGCTGGAGATCCATTTCTTGGAAGCGGTCTCTCTCTGAATTCAATGAAATTCGAAGTTAGTGTGCTTGATTGGTTTGCTAAACTATGGGAAATAGAGAAGAATGAGTACTGGGGATACGTCACTACTGGGGGAACCGAAGGCAATCTTCATGGAATTTTAGTAGGGTCAGTTTTTCTATCTACAACTTGCTAAACAATGTGGAAATATATTTTAGTAGACTGATTTATATATTTGAATACAGGAGAGAGCAACTTCCAGATGGAATTCTATATACCTCAGAAGATTCACATTATTCAATATTCAAAATAGCAAGAATGTATAGAATGCAATGTGTGAAGGTTGCCTCTTTGATCTCTGGTGAAATTGATTGTGCTCAACTAGAGACTTCTCTACTTGCCAACAAGAACAAACCAGCCATTATCAATTTAAACATAGGTATTCTGCTTTTGTCTAAATTAAGCTTTCTTTTATAAAATAGATAAAATAGTGGCCACTTCACATCCTAGATAAAATAGATTTATTTGAAGTATTGTAGACAATCACAAGTCAAGAAAACTGTTCGGAAAAATAAAATAAAGCGAAAAAAAACAATAAACTAACCAAACAACCATAGAGAATTAAAAATGAAAAAATCAAACCCACCAATCAGCAATCTAATCCTTACTAAAGTCACAAGTATAACAGACCTTGAGAACAAACTGGAAGGAGAAAGACCTAACCACTTGCAAAAGCAAAAACTAAAAGAAGACAACTGACAGTTTAGCACACCCTTAAATACCTAACCATTTGAGAGAGTCCCTTTTCTAGTTTAACATAGAAGACAAATTCAAAGCATGAACATGAACCAACTTCTATGTCACACGAATAATTGAAGGCATCTAGTGATTAACCGTTAAACGTTCTTGATAAGAATAACTTTATTCCGCAATTTCCAACACAATAATAAGATGTTTTACAAAATCTATAAAAAAAAAACAAATGATTTGTTTGTTGTAGGGACAACATTGAAAGGCGGTATTGATGATCTTGATCTTGTAATTAAAACAATTGATAAATGTGGATTTACTAATGATCAATTCTACATTCACTGTGATGGCGCTCTTTTTGGAATAATGTTGCCTTTTATGAAACAAGTGAGTAACATGATTTCTCCAATCTAAACATTTAGATGTTCTCCTGTTTCCTAATTATGACTTCTTCTAAGACATTGTTTTTGTGTTTTGTTAGGCTCTAAGGATTAGCTTCAAGAAACCTATTGGCAGCGTAACTATTTCAGGCCATAAGTTTTTAGGATGTCCATCACCTTGTGGTGTTTTGATAACTCGTTTGAAATACATCAATGCACTTTCAAGAGATGTTGACTATATTGCTTCAAGAGATGCCACAATAACAGGTAGTCGTTGTGGACATGCTCCAGTCTTCCTTTGGTATGCTCTCAAAAAAAAGGGTTTAACAGGACTTGAGAATGAAGTGCATAACTGCATATTCAAAGCACGTTACTTACTAAATCAACTACGTCGTGCTGGAATTGGTGCAATGTTAAATGAGTATAGCAACATAGTTGTTTTTGAGAGACCCTTAGATGATAACTTCACTCGTAAATGGACTTTGGCAAGCAATAAAAATATTGCACATGTGGTTGTGATGAAGCATGTTACTATTGAAATGCTTGACACCTTTGTTCGTGAATTTGTCCAAGAACGTTATGTTTGGTATAAAGATGGACAAGTTCAGCCTCTATGCATTGCGAAAGATGTTGGTTCTAGAAATTGTGCTTGTTCAATACACAAATTATCAAGCAATTATTAGCTAAATTGTATGTTATGTTGATGAAATAATTAGTTCAATTCTTGGGTCGGTAGTCACATGCATTTCATTTTTCAACATTTACTCTTAAATAATTATTTGCCACCTCTATTTATCTTTTGAGATTTAATTGTATTAAAGATACAAAAGTCGGATTCATGAATATGTATAATTTGTTATGAATAATATTCATTATGGATGTGCATTTCCATTTTCCTACTCTTTTTGTATTTCTTGGCTTATGTGAGTTAAATATTATTGATGAAATTTAGTGATATTTTTTTGTATTAATGTTCTATAAATCAGATTTATATTGCAATGTAAACGATATTTGAAAAGCATAATAGAACTAGTAGTAAATAATTTGTTGAAACAAAATACGATCTACTTACCAATCTTTGGTAAAACAAAATAAGATCCATAACCAGCCGTAATCAGAAAAATCTAAATTGAACCGAACAATGACCGCAATCTAGAGAATTCGTAATCAACCATAAATGGAGAAAATCCAAATCGAACCGAACAGTGACCACAATCAAGAGAATCCTTAAGTCAAACCATAGAAACCAACAATGACCTCAACCAGAGTGGAGAAATAGAGGTGCTAAAAACCAATTACTATAATCAGAAAAATCCAAGTCGAAACAAAAAACATAACCATATAAAAAATCCAAATTGAAAAAAACCATAGAAACGAAGAGCAAATAGGTGCGCTTATAAACAGTTACCATGATTGAAGAAATGCCGCTAAAGTAAATACGATGAACAAATGAAGGATTGATCCCTTTATGTATATGATTAATTACCTTCACATATCAACGGTAATTAAGACTATGTGTGAATACAGTCATATTCTGCAGTATTCAGGCTCATAATGGAGTAACATATACTTACGAAAAGTAGACAGAACAACGGGTATCAATGGAGCACCCAGAAGAATTTCTTGTTCTTCTTTCCCTAATCAATACAACATGAAAAAATATTAGAAAAAATTTCGTAGTTGTAACTATTTAAGAAATAACAGTAAGATAAAAAAGGGAGTTTAATGTCATACGATAAACTTAGCGACCAGAAGAAAACACAAAAAGGTAGCTCTGATTAATATAGTGTGCCAGTTCCATTGCAGGATGGTAAATATTAGTTCATCCATCAATTACGTGGTTACAAACATACACACGGAGAAAACCCATGTTTTAATATAAGGTAAGTACGTCATCAAAATATTTTACAGTGACGGTTCATTTTTCAAAGAGAGAATACTATTGAATAAACTTTAAATGTTATTAGTAGTGGTTTTTTATTTATAAAATAGGGTAGTGAGAAGGTTAAAAATCAAATGTAATTTGAAAGGTCAATAGATACTGGGTTATAATAGTATTTACTAATAGCATTTACTTTCCTAGAATAGTAGAAGTTTTTGGATCTATATAAAGACCAAAATTATAATTTATTTAAAAACAACAAGAAGTAGAATTTTGTTTCTTATTTAACAAATTGGCATTAGAGTAAATGGCAAACATGATGAATCAAATGTCGTTGCCACAGTTAATGAAGTCAAATTAGGAAAACTAGAGTATCCAAATGAAAGCTCTTCTTGGATCTCTAGACGCGTGAGATGTGATAAGAGATGGGTTTGAAGAACCAACAGATGTTGGGGGATATACGACAACTCAAATAAGGCGCTGAAAGAGATGCGATCGAAGGATAAAACGATACTATACATGTTGTTCAGGATTGTAGACGAATCAGGTTTTGAAAAGATTGTTGGTTCGACTACGTCGAAAGAAGCATGAGACACATTAGAAAAAGTGTTCAAAGGAGCAGATCGAGTGAAGCAAGTTCGACTCAAAACTCTTCGTGGAGAATTGGAGAGGATAAAAATGAAGGAGACATAAACTGTATCTGACTATATCACACGTGTACAAAAGGTGGTGAACCAACTCACCAGAAATGGCGAAACAATAATTGATGCACGAGTTGTTGAAAAGATCTTGAGATCTTTAACAGATAAATTTGAGAATATTGTGTGTACAATAGAAGAGTCGAAGGATCTTTTGACGCTCTCAGTCGAAGAGCTCGCTGGTTCTCTCGAAGCATATGAACAACGAAAGATGAAAAAGAAGGAAGAAGAAATCGAAAAAGCAAATCAAACCAAGGAGTCGAACAAAGATGAAAAGGTAATCTTTTCTCAAAATTTCTGAGGAAGAGGACGTGGCCGTGGAGGTCGTGATAATGGTCTAAGTGGTCGAAGCAGCAACTTTGAAAGAGGATAATCGAACCAATAAAATTGGCGTGGTAGAGGACGTGGTCAAAGAGGTGGTCGATCGAACCACTTCAACTTCGAATGCTACAAGTGTGGGAAGTATGGTCATTATGCGAAGGATTGCAACTCTTACAAATGTTATAACTGTGATAAAGTGGGACATCTTGCAAAACATTTTCGAATCGAAAAGAAGATTGAAGAAACAACCAATCTAGCCTTGGAACCTAAAGCGGATGAAGGCTTTCTTCTGATGGCTCAAAACGAAATCAACACCAATAATGACAATATTTGGTATCTTGACTCAGGAGCAAGTAATCACATGTGTGGTTACAAACACCTGTTTAAATAAATGAAGAAAATTAAAGATGGTAATGTGTCTTTCGGAGATGCATCGAAAGTGAAGGTCGAAGGAAAGGGCACAATCAATTACTTGCATAAGGATGGCTTGATTGGATCAATCGAAGATGTTTAATATGTGCCAAATATCAAGACCAGCATATTGAGTCTGGGGCAACTTACAGAGAAAAAAAAAGGTGTTTTGATACTTATGTGTGATATAGTGGCAGAACCGACTGTTAATACTAGTTTGTGTTTTTTGTTTGCAAATGTCGTGGTAAGCAAGAGTCGCCACTGACTTTTCTTTTACCCAACAAGGAAAGGGTGAAAAGAACAGAAAAAGATCTTTTTTCAAGATTTCTGAGTACGAGGATAGATTATGGAAAGGGAAGGTGTTAGCACCATTTCCATCCATGGTTTTCCATGGGCTCTTAGGTACTTGCTCATTTTTGAAATTGCTTGTGTTTGTGTGTTTTGAAAAGCTTTGAAAAAATGCCTTAGTGTGGCGATTCACGTTATGGTAACTCTTGTATCAGTCCTCAAGAGTGTGATAAAATATTTTGAAAACTTTTGTTTGAAAAGTATGTTTAGAAGTGTGGTGTGAAAATTTATTTGAGCAAGTACCTAACAGTTATCTATCTACTCAAAAAATGATTGTTCTTCTCCTCCTTTCCTTTAGACCGTGTGTTGTACCCCAAAATTTACCCTCTTATTTTTCCACAAGAAATCACAGCTTCGGGTTTTCCCTGACTTTTCAGACTGGCGTAAGAATCAGTCAAACAGACTTTTTCTTATCAGTCTATCCAAATTAGGGTTTTCATGGCTCTGGAACAGTTCAAGCAGGTTATTAGGGTTTGGTTGAGTTTGGCTCAGGGTTTGATCAGGCAAATGTTTTTTTGACAAATCAAGAACTAGGGTTTGTGCGTGCATTCTCAGAAAGAATTAATTCTACAGTTCTTTTCAATTTACTCTGGAATATGGGTTGAGGCTTCTGATTGAGAGTTTGCAGTGTTTGATTTAATCAGTGAAAAAAAGGACATGTGGACGTTTGTTGTTTAGCTGTGCAATGCTTTGATTATTCGGAACGCCGGACGTTTATTGATTATTTATCATTTCTGAGTTAGAATAGTTGGGATTTACTTCCAGTTATTACAATTTAAGAAATATGAATAATTAAATAAACAATTGAAGAAGAATTAAAAGGAATATCAATAAAAAGACTTTTATTTATTTTTAATTATTTGTACAAGTGTTATTTAAATACAGTAATTATTTACAAGTATTTATAATAATATTTGTTACAATGATTAAAAGTGAAATAAAATTGCATCCTAAGTTTCCTAAGTCTTCGTCTTCTATTTGCTGCTCCCCATTGCTCAATTGATTTTCATCTGCAAAAACAAAGAAGAAAAGAAGTCAAATGCAGATAAAATAAAAAAATAGCAGACAGTTAATTTAAAAAGCTCATCATTAAAAGTGACTGGCCGGAATCAGTTTATTCACCCCCTCTGCAAATCACAAGAAATTCTTGGTTCACAAAGAGGGATAGAAATATGCTTGCAAAAAATATGAAATGCACAAAGCTATTCAATATGCCAAATACAAAGCTGCATAGTTCATAATTCCAAATTGTCAACCAAAGTTTTCAAACTGAATAACAAACTGAATTGCACAAAACAAGTCACAAGTTTCAGACTAAGCAAACTGAATGTCAACCAACTATCCAAAGATATCAAAATATATCAAGCTGTCAACAAGTACAAAAAGTTGTCAACAATATGCAGGAAATCTGGAAAGTATGCAGAGGAAAGATACATTGCAAGCCATATTCAAAATATCATCATTTTCAAGGCCAACCCTTTTTCAGAGAATAGTACAGATTTAAGCAATATTTTATGCTTTTTATCTATGGAGAGAGAAGAGAGAGAGAAGAGGCTTACAGGCTTGAGGCTTAGAAAAAGATATAAACAAGACATATCAGAACACAGCAAAAGGAAGCAGAAAATACCAAGAAATAACACAAACTGAACTGTAACATTCAAAACTGCCTCAAAACTGCCTCCAACACAAACTGTGTCAAACAGTCAAATAACCAAGCAAACCACAAGCCTTCACCTGCAGAACCACAAGCCTTCACCTGCAGAACCACAAACCTTGAAGCCTTCACCTGCATAAACAGCAGGCCATACAAACTGAAGCAAACTCACAAATCAAAGCCAAGCCTATAACCTGTCTCAAGCCTGAAGCCTGCCTATACTGATAAGCCTGCCTATACTGATAAGCCTTTCAAAGTTCATCAAGCCTAAAGACCAGATATCAACAATCATCATCCATATCCAATCAAAGCACTCAAACCAACAAAGCCCTCAGAGCAAATTCATCACTGGGCCCAACAAAAACAATACTCAAAATCAACATTGACATTTCAACAAGCATCTCAGCAAGCAAACAGTGGAAGAGGAAAAGAAGTGTTCAGAAGCAAATAAGCAAGCTATTCAAAAGTGAAGCAAATAAGCAATCAAAAGCTCACTCAAAGTTTCAGAGTCAGAAAAACATCATACTCAGAAGCAAGAACATCATACAAAGCCAACAATCAGAAGCAAGCGGAAGAGGAAAAGAAGTGTTCAGAAACATGTAAGTTAGGGTTCTCAGATATTCATCATAAAACCATCAAGCTAAAAAAGCAAATACGAGTACCAGGAATACCAGAGCAAGCTAGCATCACTGCTCCCTCCGTCTCCGGCCACCCTAGGCGCCTCCAGTCCATTCCTCCATCTCAAAAATAAAAGGTATCGTCCTCTTCCTTCTCACGCACCTCAAACAGAAACAAATAACACCAAATAATAAAAATCAATACATGAAAAAGTTAAAAGCATGCAAAGCTCGAAACCCTAATAAGACAGAAATTATACCCTTGTATAACCACCGCCTGCGTGACCATGGAGAAGAGGAAGTAGAGGCGGCGCCTGGTAGCCTAAGGTTGGAGGAGCATCAATAGGCCATGCTTGGCTTGAGAAAGTGAAGAGGATGGAGAAGAAGATGAGCGTTGCTCTAGCCCGTAACCCTTAGTTCTGAACAAATTTCTCAAACCCTAACAAACAAATGTGTCAAAAACCTTGGGCCGGTTCGCCCCCATAAACGCCTAAGCCCATCAGAATTCCAGCGTGCATACCCCCCCCCCCTTTTTGCTTAAAACTGTTCGCTTGGGCCTGCCTCTCTTACTAACACTAAAGCCCATTCCTTTTTTTTGTTTTGTACATAAACTAACATCTTTTTTTTTTACTTATCATTTTATTTTTCTTTTTATAATTTAAACTAATATATTTCATTTTTGTTTGTGAATAAAATAATACGTTAAACTCTTTTTTATATAAATTTTTCTTAAATTACTTTTTTATTAGTATAATTAAAAATACATAATAATATTTTATTTTGAGTTAAATAAAATCCTTGTATATAAGATATCAATAAATACCTAAAAATAGATTTTTTTTTATTAAACATTTGTTTATATATAAATACATAAACTTTTCTTAAACTTAAAACATTTCTCTTTTCTTTAATTAAAACTTTTGTATAGAAACTAAAATACAAATAATAATTTTCTTTAACTTAAAACATTTTTCTTTTCTTTGAAACTTTTGTTTGTACATAATTAACAAAAATCCAAAAAAAATATTAATACTTAACTATTGCATTAAGTTAATATCTTGCATCACTTGTAAATAAATCACATGCACTTACACCAATACATTTGCTTGTCTTTTATTCTTGTATATTGATACATGTTACATTGAGATTGCGATTCGATTTGATTGTAAATATATTTGGACACTACTCTCCTAATAAGTCTCATCCCCATTTGTAAATATTTGTACCCCCATTCCCGGATACTTATTTGTAATAGCTTAGGACTTTAAATTCCCGCAATTTATCGCTTTTCATATACTGTATAGTAATTAGGGTTTGTATGCGAAGATTCAAAATCAACCGCTAGATAACCTAATACAAGACAAATGCATGACAATCAATACACTAATCACACTTGCACCCCTAGGGTAATCCCACTCGTTGCCTTCCAAAATGGGCCATGCTTGCATGTTGAGTTTCTTTGGCAAAACAAAACAATTCAAATGATCATAGTCCCTCGATGACGCTTTCGAAGTTGCCTAAACAAAAATGATCATAGTCCCTTCAAGCAAAATTGCCAAAGACACTTGGCACCATTGCATTCATGGTCCATACGATGACCCGCGCCCGTCCCGTTAACATCCTAACGTAAGATTGTCCACCAAATACAATGGTGGAACAAAACTGTTAAAAGGGTTAAAACATGAGAAAAATCTTTAAGTAAATTTAGGGGTAGACAACTCTTAGTTACTTGATCAAACTTGCAAAACACACTTGCCTACTTTTCAAAACACACTTCACAAACACAACTTTCAAAAACAACCTTCAAAAACTTTGAAACATCTTTTCGAAAAGACAAACACCTTTGTAAAACATTCGAGTAAATAATTGTTACAACGGTTGCCTAGACAAGGCATCTTTTTCAAAACATTTTCAAAACACACACACACACCACCATTTCAAGCAATTGAAAATCAAGGCAAGTGATCTAAAACAAGTAACTAAGAGCCCATGGATAACCATGGATGAAAAGGGTGCTAATACCTTCCCTTTTCATAACCTACCCCTCGAACCCACGAAACATCTCAAAAGGTTTTTCCTGTGCTTTTTTAACCTTTCCTTTAGGATAAAATAAAAAGTCGGTGGCGACTCTTGCTAAACCGAACAAGTGCAAATACAAACGCAAAACCTCAAGTCAGTTCTCCCACTGTATCATAGAACTGGCGACTCTGCTGGGGAGAAATTTAAAAGTGGGGTTACCTTAGGGTTTAGATCACCTTTACATTCTTGCTTTGATTGCTTTAATTGCTTTACTTTTTGGGTCCTTTTTTGGGTTTGTTATAAATCCTACACCCGGATTTAGGGGCACCTTTTTAGGTAAATAGCAATAAAACTGTGAGGGAACTGTGCGGGGTATACCGACATGGTTGAAGCAGTAAGTTATGTTAGTGTGACATATTTGTGAGTACCGGTAACCCTTGAGTTCAATCAAGGAGAGTACGGGGCCACTGAGTGATGTCATGAAGCACTAACGAACTCTTAGAACCTTAATTGACCATCTTAGACTTTTTAGGGGTAGTGAGATGACCGACTTTGGTGCAGTCCGAAGTTGGTAGATACTCGATACTACACTCATTGAGGATTGTTTTCTTGGAATATTCTGGTCGCCAGTTAAGTGGCTAAATCAAAACAATGAACACAGAAAATAATCCAATGATATTGAGCTCCTTAGAACCCGGTTTCTATTTTAGGACAGGATGAGCCAACTAATTTCAAGAGGGTACTTACCTTCAACCCCATGCAAGCCTAAACCTAAGGACTTGTTTGCTTTGTGTGAATATGATTGCTTGTATATACACTTACTTGCTTCTGCATACATGTACATAACACCATGACATCATACCATAGCATTTTTTCACTAACCACTTCAAGGATCTTGAGGGTTTTTTGATGCAGGGTCACGTTGAACCAGACGTCTACCAAAGGGCAAGAGGTTTTCTCCTCTAAACAAATGCCATCAAAGATCAAGTGCAACAACTTGAATCAGGGGCTATGACCCACTTGACATGGTGAGCTTGATTCTCGTGGAAAGACATCCACCGGTGCAAAGTTCTCCAATCAAAGATCAAAGTTCAACCTCTAACATTCTCTTGTGTTTACCCCGAGAGATCCTTGAAAACATTGCATCTGCATATCATGCATCGCATCATAACAATTTCTCCTTTTCAGGTTTCCTTATTCTCCTACTGTTTATTTCAGTAGAGATGGCTCTGGAGCAGACTATCAAGGGCATCCAGGCTCAAAACGCTCAACTTCAAGAGATGTTCTTGAACCTATCCAGGGGGCAGGAAGAGTTGAAAATACTCCTCGCTAGGAACCTGGCCGAGAAAAATTCGGAAGACGATAAGGACCAACAGTTGGAGCGACTGCAAACTGAGGTTGAAGCAATGAGAACCCAGATGCTAGAGAAGATGGCTTTTATCCAAGGCCTAGCCCGAAGACAAGAGGAACTGGGAACCATTATCAATCAGTTTCGTCAAGACGGTCGCAACCGTATGGGGCAAACAATCAGGATTGGAAATCAAGGCCTTGCTCAGCTTCCCATGAGACAAGAAACCAGTTTAAAGGAGAGAAGACCTTCTCACTTTGCTTCCACATCACGGGCCCAACAACGGCCTCGTCAGCACCAACCAGATAATCATCCAAAGGGGGAAAGACTTCAAAGGCAATTCACCCAAATCAACATGCCATTGTCACAAGCATTTCAACACATGTTGAAGATGAATCTGATTTCGGAGATAAACCCTCATCCGAACCCCAAAACTTTTTCTCCCAGCTACAATCCAGATGCCAGGTGTGCCTATCATTCTGATAGTCCTGGACATGATACAAATGATTGTTGGGCGTTGAAGTACAAAATTCAAAACCTGATCGACGAAGGAATGCTGGAATTCACACAAGATGGCCAGACTGAATTCTTCTGCCAAGGGTTCTCCACTTGAAATGACCAAGCTCAAACTGAGAGACTTTTGTTCCATTTGGATTTCCAAGTTGTAATCTCTTTGTTATTCAAACAATTATCTGTTGATGTCAAACTTTGTTTCATTAATGCATTGCATATGTTTGTCTTAAATTCATCCATTCGTTTTCACTACTCTTATGTTTTCTTTATGATATTTAACTCTTGATAAAAATCTACAAGCCTTTAGAGGGAGGATGACGAAACAATACCATAATCTCATACAGTATGCTTTTGAACAGACCTTGTTGATGATGTACAGGCATTTCTTTCAATTCCCAAACACTGGAGTTATAAGGAAGATAATCCCTAGTCAACCCCTTCGAGCCAAAGAAGTAGGAGTTTTTTGTCCTAAACAATCAAAACCTTTGATATAAACCTGGGGCAGGGTAGTCTCTCAGTTAATTCAAAAAAAAAAGTGCATCGAAGTCGCAAACTCTCAGTTCGTAATACAACGAATGACATCAAAAACATTCCTTTGGAATCAAAAGACAGTGATGGTTCCCTATCTCATAGGCAGTCAATCTCTCAAAAAAAAAAGAAGAGAGCCCACTAAGCCAAAACCTACAAAGGAGGCTTAAGAAAGCTGGGGCATCCCGCTGACTGTAATCTCGAAAATAAGAACAGTCAGGCAAAAGTTAGGGATAACAAATCAAAAGAACGAGGTCATTACAAATCCTCAACAACATGAAAAAATGTTGAAAAAGAAAAAAGGAGAGGATGACTGCCCTCCAAATTCAATTGGTGAACCATCACCCAAAAAGTCGTTCCAAATTTGAATGGAGTTCGACGCACAATTTAACTGAGTTTAGGATTGAAGAACATCACGAAGAGCGGGTGGGTACAAATACACTTTGAGCCTTTATCCTTTGATTCTTAAACCGTGAACCAAGCCACGTTACAACCCTTCAAAAGTCCTAATTGAAGCATGGGTTAGTTCAAAAGCATATTGTTACAAAAGGTATCCTGACTCCTGTAAGGCTTTGCCCTAAATCTTGTGTTGAATTCGTCTTATGAAAAGTTTTCTGCTAAAAAACACATTTTTCAAAACTTCAAGACAAACATAAACTTTGCATTGCTCGAATATCACTGTTTGCATTTGGTTATTTGTTTGACAGCGGAGAAATTCACACAACGAATATCTGATGAACGAAAACTCTCTCAGTGAGTAAAATCACTTCAAAAAGGATGACATCTCCATTGACAAAGTCTCCTATCAACAAGGGGGCATGACATGTCACCATCCAGCACGCCTGGGGCAGTCCAGTCAAGGTTTCAACAGATCTTTCAAAGTTCAGTTAACCTGGGGCAGTCCAGTTAAGATTTCAACAAAATCTCTCAATTGCAGATTAACCTGGGGCAAGTCTCTGTCACCATCACTTGGGGCATTCGAATGTCAGGCTCAAGGGTTACGAACGGTCTAAGTTTCCTGGTAATATCACAAGCATCTGATACTATGGGCAATGATGAAACCTCTCTAGCAGACCTGCAGTCATGGGTTTATTTCCCAAACATTTGTCAAGGATTTATTCTCCAAAACAAAATTACATTTCAACAGCATTCTTAACATATGCAGATTGATCGACAGATAAGGTTCCTTCATCTTTTGAAGTAGTAATCAAGGTTCCTTCATCTTTTGAAGTAGTAATCGTCAAGGTTCCTTCATCTTTTGAAGTAGTAATCATCAAGGTTCCTTCATCTTTTGAAATAGTAATCATCAAGGTTCCTTCATCTTTTGAAGTAGTAATCATCAAGGTTCCTTCATCTTTTGAAGTAGTAATCGTCAAGGTTCCTTCATCTTTTGAAGTAGTAATCATCAATGTTCCTTCATCTTTTGAAGTAGTAATCATCAAGGTTCCTTCATCTTTTGAAGTAGTAATCATCAAGGTTCATTCATCTTTTGAAGTAGTAATCATCAAGGTTCCTTCATCTTTTGAAGTAGTAATCATCAAGGTTCCTTCATCTTTTGGAGTAGTAATCAAGGTTCCTTCATCTTTTGAAGTAGTAATCATCAAGGTTCCTTTATCTTTTGGAGTAGTAATCATAAAAAAAAATTCCCACATCACCTGCTGGAAATTACAACCACCAACAAGATAACAGACAACTGAAAAATCTGTTTCTCTCAAGAATGAAGACTCTCATCCTTAAAACCTCAGAAGATTGGTATGCTCCTAGTTTCTGACCGTTAACAGCATGAAGATTCTCATCACCTCAGAAGATTGGTACACTCCCAATTTCTGACCCCCAACAGAATGAAGATTCTCATTCTCAAAGTGGCATATAACCTGAGTTCTCAATTCCCCAAACAGAGTTTAACTTCAGGATCCTCAGCAGAACAAGAGCTTTCTCAAGGCTGATTTCCCCAACCATAGAGCCTTACAGAATCTAATTCCCCTCAGAGTCAAGTTTCAAGATCCCCAGCGGAGCTAAAACTTCCAACTATCAATCCCCAAGCAGAATGGAGACTCTCATTCTCAGTTCCTCACAGAATATTCAGATATTCCCCAGTGAAGATCTCCTCAAGACAGGAATCCCCAGCAGATTGGCATACAACCCAAGCTTCTGATTCCCCAACAGTTGTCCCAGGACTTCTCATTTTCAACAATCAAAGGATTTTCAATCCCCTACAGCAGTCAAAGATTCACTTTCCCCGACAGCAGTCAAGATTCTTTTATCCCCAGCTATCCAGGATTCATCTTCCTCAGCAAGACAGCTCATCAGCTTACATGCGCATTCATCACATTCATATCATAAACATTGATATACGCATAATGCATCATACATTTCATGCAACATAACTTTGTGTTTCAGCTAATATTTTACCCTTTTCAGGATTAAATTGATTTCAAATTTCTGAAAACAGTTTACGGATTCTCCAGTAACAGATGTTAATCTATCGCTTGTTCAGATTCTTCAAATTTCTGAAAACAGTTTACGGATTCTCCAGTAACGGATGTTAATCTATCGCTTGTTCAGATTCCAAGACTTCTGAAAACAGTTCCCGGTTTCTCCAGTAACGGATGTTAACCTATCGCTTGTTCAGATTCTTCAAATTTCTGAAAACAGTTTACGGATTCTCCAGTAACGGATGTTGATCTATTGCTTATTCAACTTCAAGACCTCTGAAAACAGTTTACGGATTCTCCAGTAACGGATGTTAATCTATCGCTTGTTCAGATTCCAAGACTTCTGAAAACAGTTCCCGGGTTCTCCAGTAACGGATGTTAACCTATCGCTTGTTCAGATTCTTCAAATTTCTGAAAACAATTTACAGATTCTCCAGTAACGGATGTTAATCTATCGCTTATTCAGATTCCAAGACTTCTGAAAACAGTTCACGGGTTCTCCAGTAACGGATGTTAACCTATCGCTTGTTCAGATTCTTCTCAACTTATGAAAACAGTTCACGGGTTCTCCAGTAACGGATGTTAACCTATCGCTTGTTCAGATTCCAAGACTTCTGAAAACAGTTCACGAGTTCTCCAGTAACGGATGTTAACCTATCACTTGTTCAGATTCCAAGACTTCTGACAACAGTTCACGGGTTCTCCAGTAACGGATGTTAACCTATCGCTTGTTCAGATTCTTCTCAACTTCTGAAAACAGTTCACGGGTTCTCCAGTAACGGATGTTAACCTATCGCTTGTTCAGATTCTTCTCAACTTCTGAAAACAGTTCATGGGTTCTCCAGTAACGGATGTTAACCTATCGCTTGTTCAGATTCCAAGACTTCTGAAAATAGTTCATGGGTTCTCCAGTAACGGATGTTAACCTATCGCTTGTTCAGATGCAGCTTTTGAAAATAGTTTACGGACGCCTCCCAACATGGATGCTGATCTATTGCTTATTCAACTTCAAGACCTCTGAAAATAGTTTACGGATTCTCCAAACATGGATGTCAATCTATTGCTTGTTCAAACCCCCAGTTCAGAGATTTTCCAAAACATTGACACTTTTCTGATACTCATCCACTCACCAATGACATTACAGTTCAACAAACATTTTCCAGATGGCATCTCTAAGCCCATCCTCCTACTAGAAACTTCCAGATGGCATCTCTAAGCCCATCCCCCGACAAGATTCTGTCACATCCCTAGATGGCATCTCTAAGCCCATCACCAAATGGCATCTTTAAGCCCATTCCCTCTACCGTCACATCACCGAGTGAAACATTTTTGGGCACTCTAGTGTCCAATCTCCTTTTACCCTCGAGTCGCGAAAGGCAAGCTTGCCAATCTAACTCTTCAGGTTCAAGAAGATTGAACAGGGGCAACTGTTGTACCCCAAAATTTACCCTCATATTTTTCCACAAGAAATCACAGCTTCGGGTTTTCCCTGACTTTTCAGACTGGCGTAAGAATCAGTCAAACAGACTTTTTCTTATTAGTCTATCCAAATTAGGGTTTTCATGGCTCTGGAACAGTTCAAGCAGATTATTAGGGTTTGGTTGAGTTTGGCTCAGGGTTTGATCAGGCGAATGTTTCTTTGACAAATCAAGAACTAGGGTTTGTGCGCGCATTCTCAGAAAGAATTAATTCTACAGTTCTTTTCAATTTACTCTGGAATATGGGTTGAGGCTTCTGATTGAGAGTTTGCAGTGTTTGATTTAATCAGTGAAAAAAAAGGACATGTGGACGTTTGTTGTTTAGCTGTGCAATGCTTTGATTATTCGGAACGCTGGACGTTTATTGATTATTTATCATTTCTGAGTTAGAATAGTTGGGATTTACTTCCAGTTATTACAATTTAAGAAATATGAATAATTAAATAAACAATTGAAGAAGAATTAAAAGGAATATCAATAAAAAGACTTTTATTTATTTTTAATTATTTGTACAAGTGTTATTTAAATACAGTAATTATTTACAAGTATTTATAATAATATTTGTTACAATGATTAAAAGTGAAATAAAATTGCATCCTAAGTTTCCTAAGTCTTCGTCTTCTATTTGCTGCTCCCCATTGCTCAATTGATTTTCATCTGCAAAAACAAAGAAGAAAAGAAGTCAAATGCAGATAAAATAAAATAAAAAGCAGACAGTTAATTTAAAAAGCTCATCATTAAAAGTGACTGGCCGGAATCAGTTTATTCACCCCCTCTGCAAATCACAAGAAATTCTTGGTTCACAAAGAGGGATAGAAATATGCTTGCAAAAAATATGAAATGCACAAAGCTATTCAATATGCTAAATACAAAGCTGCATAGTTCATAATTCCAAATTGTCAACCAAAGTTTTCAAACTGAATAGCAAACTGAATTGCACAAAACAAGTCACAAGTTTCAGACTAAGCAAACTGAATGTCAACCAACTGTCCAAAGATATCAAAAGATATCAAGCTGTCAACAAGTACAAAAAGTTGTCAACAATATGCAGGAAATCTGGAAAGTATGCAGAGGAAAGATACATTGCAAGCCATATTTAAAATATCATCATTTTCAAGGCCAACCCTTTTTCAGAGAATAGTACAAATTTAAGCAATATTTTATGCTTTTTATCTATGGAGAGAGAAGAGAGAGAGAAGAGGCTTACAGGCTTGAGGCTTAGAAAAAGATATAAACAAGACATATCAGAACACAGAAAAAGGAGGCAGAAAATACCAAGAAATAACACAAACTGAACTGTAACATTCAAAACTGCCTCAAAACTGCCTCCAACACAAACTGTGTCAAACAGTCAAATAACCAAGCAAACCACAAGCCTTCACCTGCAGAACCACAAGCCTTCACCTGAAGAACCACAAACCTTGAAGACTTCACCTGCATAAATAGCAGGCCATACAAACTGAAGCAAACTCACAAATCAAAGCCAAGCCTATAAACTGTCTCAAGCCTGAAGCATGCCTATACTGATAAGCCTACCTATAATGATAAGCCTTTCAAAGTTCATCAAGCCCAAAGACCAGATATCAACAATCATCATCCATATCCAATCAAAGCACTCAAACCAACAAAGCCCTCAGAGCAACTTCATCACTGGGCCCAACAAAAACAATACTCAAAATCAACATTGACATTTCAACAAGCATCTCAGCAAGCAAACAGTGGAAGAGGAAAAGAAGTGTTCAGAAGCAAATAAGCAAGCTATTCAAAAGTGAAGCAAATAAGCAATCAAAATCTCACTCAAAGTTTCAGAGTCAGAAAAACATCATACTCAGAAGCAAGAACATCATACAAAGCCAGCAATCAGAAGCAAGCGGAAGAGGAAAAGAAGTGTTCAGAAACAGGTAAGTTAGGGTTCTCAGATATTCATCATAAAACCATCAAGCTAAAAAAGCAAATACGAGTACCAGGAATACCAGAGCAAGCTAGCATCACTGCTCCCTCCGTCTCCGGCCACCCTAGGCGCCTCCAGTCCATTCCTCCATCTAAAAAAAAAAGGTATCGTCCTCTTCCTTCTCACGCACCTCAAACAGAAACAAATAACACCAAATAATAAAAATCAATACATGAAAAAGTTAAAAGCATGCAAAGCTCGAAACCCTAATAAGACAGAAATTATACCATTGTATAACCACCGCCTGCGTAACCATGGAGAAGAGGAAGTAGAGGCGGCGCCTGGTAGCCTAAGGTTGGAGGAGCATCAATAGGCCATTCTTGGCTTGAGAAAGTGAAGAGGATGGAGAAGAAGATGAGCGCCGCTCTAGCCCGTAACCCTTAGTTCTGAACAAATTTCTCAAACCCTAACAAACAAATGTGTCAAAAACCTTGGGCCGGTTCGCCCCCATAAACGCCTAAGCCCATCAGAATTCCAGCGTGCATACCCCCCCCCCCTTTTTGCTTAAAACTGTTCGCTTGGGCCTGCCTCTCTTACTAACACTAAAGCCCATTCCTTTTTTTTGTTTTGTACATAAACTAACATCTTTTTTTTTTACTTATCATTTTATTTTTCTTTTTATAATTTAAACTAATATATTTCATTTTTGTTTGTGAATAAAATAATACGTTAAACTCTTTTTTCTATACATTTTTCTTAAATTACTTTTTTATTAGTATATTAAAAATACATAATAATATTTTATTTTGAGATAAATAAAATCCTTGTATATAAGATATCAATAAATACCTAAAAATATATTTTTTTTATTAAACATTTGTTTATATATAAATACATAAACTTTTCTTAAACTTAAAACATTTCTCTTTTCTTTAATTAAAACTTTTGTATAGAAACTAAAATACAAATAATAATTTTCTTTAACTTAAAACATTTTTCTTTTCTTTGAAACTTTTGTTTGTACATAATTAACAAAAATCCAAAAATAATATTAATACTTAACTATTGCATTAAGTTAATATCTTGCATCACTTGTAAATAAATCACATGCACTTACACCAATACATTTGCTTGTCTTTTATTCTTGTACATTGATACATGTTACATTGCGATTGCGATTCGATTTGGTTGTAAATATATTTGGACACTACTCTCCTAATAAGTCTCATCCCCATTTGTAAATATTTGTACCCCCATTCCCGGATACTTATTTGTAATAGCTTAGGACTTTAAATTCCTGCAATTTATCGCTTTTCATATACTGTATAGTAATTAAGGTTTGTATGCGAAGATTCAAAATCAACCGCTAGATAACCTAATACAAGACAAATGCATGACAATCAATACACTAATCACACTTGCACCCCTAGGGTAATCCCACTCGTTGCCTTCCAAAATGGGCCATGCTTGCATGTTGAGTTTCTTTGGCAAAACAAAACAATTCAAATGATCATAGTCCCTCGATGACGCTTTCGAAGTTGCCTAAACAAAAATGATCATAGTCCCTTCAAGAAAAATTGCCAAAGACACTTGGCACCATTTCATTCATGGTCCATACGATGACCCGCGCCCGTCCCGTTAACATCCTAACGCAAGATTGTCCACCAAATACAATGGTGGAACAAAACTGTTAAAAGGGTTAAAACATGAGAAAAATCTTTGAGTAAATTTAGGGGTAGATAACTCTTAGTTACTTGATCAAACTTGCAAAACACACTTGCCTACTTTTCAAAACACACTTCACAAACACAACTTTCAGAAACAACCTTCAAAAACTTTGAAACATCTTTTCGAAAAGACAAACACCTTTGTAAAACATTCGAGTAAAGAATTGTTACAACGGTTGCCTAGACAAGGCATCTTTTTCAAAACATTTTCAAAACACACACACACACACCACCATTTCAAGCAATTGAAAATCAAGGCAAGTGATCTAAAACAAGTAACTAAGAGCCCATGGATAACCATGGATGAAAAGGGTGCTAATATCTTCCCTTTTCATAACCTACCCCCCGAACCCACGAAACATCTCAAAAGGTTTTTCCTGTGCTTTTTTAACCTTTCCTTTAGGATAAAATAAAAAGTCGGTGGCGACTTTTGCTAAACCGAACAAGTGCGAATACAAACGCAAAACCTCAAGTCAGTTCTCCCACCGTATCACACCGTGTTATCCTACTATTAGTGAGTAGGTAACCCTAGTCGTTGGTTGTATGAGGGACTATCAAAAGGGACGTACGGTCACTAAAGGTAACTGGCAAAAACTCTTAGTAATTGTCCTAAAGTCCTAAGATCACTTTTATACCGAGGCAACAGTCGAGAGGGTCATCGAGGGACTAGTGATCTCTAGACTTAAGGACAACCACTAAGAATTCTCACGTTTCGAGAATTGTGACCGTAATTCAAAGGCAACCGAGTGAGGTATACCCTAAAGGTGCAAGTGTGCAGCAGTGTGCTTTTTTCAAATATTTTATCTTGCGTAATTAGGGTTATCTAGGTTCAATTAATCATTATCTTTCATGCAACCCTATTAAACATTCATCTAAGCAGTTTATCGTGCGGGAAAATAAATGACGGAAAGATAAAATTCCTAACTATTACAAGGCTTTGGTGCAATTACATGATTAATGACTGAAAAGTAAAAATGCAGAATTGAAAACCCTAATTAAACTATTACAAACCGGGCGCAATTACATCAATGATGAAAAATAAATCGTACGACAAAAGTAATTAAGCGTGAGAATTAAAATTGGAAAAAGGGGCAAAACCCTAAAAACATTTAAAATATTTTTTGAATTTTTTATAAAAAAATGATTTGAAATTGACCTAAGTTTCTAATTAATTTTAATTAATGAAAATAAATTAAGATTGATTAAAATAATTTATTTGCAAAAAATTAATTTAATAAAAAAGCTAAGTCCTATTTTTATGATGATTTTCTGATTTTATAAAAAAAAATTGATTTAAAAAGAATTAAAACTAATTAAACCAAAATAAAAATAGTAAAATTAAAGAAAAAGAGTGAAGGAATGGGCCTGAGGGGTGTAAACCCAAATTTGGGATGATGTGTTGCTGAATTTGTCCAAAGCTCAATCCTGTGGCCCATCACCAGCGCTGGATCCAGTGTTGTTGGGAGCCTGGAGGTCCATCACGGAGATGCAGGCTGGAAGCATGAGATCTGGCCAAGGAACGATCCAAGGGTGGTGATCTGGAGATCTATGGTATGCGCGCTTATGATGGTAGTATAGAATCTGCAAGGAAATACTGGGAAAATAGAAAATGTTGGAGGCAGGGGTCGAACCCCTGACCTCCCACACATAACACTTTAACACCCTTCCTGCTTGCCACTAAGCCACTTGGTCTTTGTTAATAGAAATGAATAAAATATAATATACTGAATAATGATTAGTAACTGTAACAAAACGCACGCCAATTTCAAAATGGCCAACCGGATCACGCCACGTAGTCGTCTTTCCCAAGGGACTATCGTTTTAGGTCCAGAACTTTTACCTACGGACATACGTTGTAGCCATAAACCTGTATATCTTAAAAATCACAGCCACGCAATAAAAATGAAATCTAAATACATAGATAAATTGGGTTTGATCTCGTGAGTACAATGTTACTCTTCTTTTGGCTTAATTTCACCTGTAATGAAAAACCCTAAAACGAAGCTTTAAACCCTAGCAATGGCAGTTACTCATACATGTATCAAAACAAAAAATTAACCATTCCAACATGTTCTAAATGACCATATAAACATGAATACAAATTCAAAATTCATTTATCATGCGTAAATTGTCAAAATCAAATTCAAGAAAAAAAGGGCAAACCGTGGTTCTGTGAAGGTTGATTATGAGTGTGTTGATGCGTGGGAATGGTCCAGGTAGCTTCCAAACGTGCCCAGGAATTGATTGCAAGCCTTAGAATGCTTTGAATCTCCCTGTAAATCAAAATTCGATCACCACTTTTTTGTCAAAAATTTGACTTTTTGTTCTCCCAATTCACACGGCCAATCCTTGTTTTTATCATCAGGGTTTGTTATGCATATATAGTAGAAGCAATTAGCTCAATAAAACTGAGTTGAATCTTTGCAAATTGATGAGAAAATATTTGATTTGCATCTTGTATTTTTTATTTCTAAATTTAGCCAAATCATGATCTTTTCCTATCCAATTAGTCTCTGTACGAATTATGTGATTTGCCAGCTGATTATAGACTTATCATATGCTCATAAAATCCAATCTTTGATTTTATTTCATTATTTCATTATCTTAAATGATTTATTTTGATTTTAATGAATAAAAAATCAAAACAAATAATAAAATAATAAAATAATAAGTGGATAAGCTCAGGGGTCGTGGGTCATCTTAGGAACAATTTTCAAAAAAGAAAACATGGGCCCATTTGGAAAAAAATCAATTTTGATCAATGTTGACTTCATGCACATTTCCAAAATTTGGTCAACTTTAGCAATGCATATCTCTCTCATTTTTTACCCTAAGAGGGTGTTCTTGGACTTTTTAGAAAACTTAGGGTGTCCTCTAAATAACCCTTTTAGTTTCATCTCAATTGGATCTTCCATGTTCATGTAAGGAGCTTTGACCCAAAAGGTGTTTTTGTTGACTTTTTTAAATGACTTATAATGTCTGAGCTTATATCTTTTGATTGAGGCATTTCTTGAACTTGAGGAATGAAGAGAAGTTGTAAGGAATTGTATTCTCTTAAAAATGAGCCCTTGTGTAAAAATTTCTGATAAAGTATGAGAAAGTTATGCTTGGTCAAAGTTTGGTTGACTTTTCCTATAGAAACCCTAAATTGCCATTTTTGACTTTTGATGAGTTTGGAGCATTTCTTGAGGAATCATGATCAACCCTTGATAAAATGATGGATATTACTTCAAAATGTTGATGTTGACCAAAAATCTTGAAGTTTGACTGTATTTGGGCCACAGTTAACTTTTGACCTAGTACAATTGATTTTTAGGCATTTGAGCAGTTGACTGGGCAAACTTGTTGTGCAAGGCATGAAACTTGGCGTGGATGATCTTGAGGAAATATTAGGACAATGGAGACCATTTGGGACCCTTGGAACTCAACTATCTTGCTTGAAATTGAAACCCTAGTTTGAGGCTTATTGTCTTAAGAGGAGGATTTGCCTGGTCAATCCTTAGTCAACTTGAGCAATTGAGGACCTCTAGGAGTATGTTTTGTGTGAAAATGGGAGGGAAAATTTTGGGGTACAACATTATGAAATATCGAATACTTCATTTGAAAGAAAAAGTATGACATCTGGTCGCCCGTGTCGAAATGGAAAGAAATTGAATGTACAAACTGAACTTGAGGAACGTTCGAGAGAAATGTCTGCAAGTCGAAATGCAAGATAAAGCGTCACTATGTCATATGCACTTTGGTCATCTACATCATGCTGGTTTGAGAATGTTGGCAAAAAGGAACATGGTGCATGGATTACCAGACATGGATTATGAAGGAAAGTTTTGTGAAGAATGCGTGCTCAGCAAACAAACAAGAACCTCATTTCAAAAGAAGGCAGAATATCAAGCTAAACATATTCTCGAATTGATTCATACTGACATATGTGATCCAATCACTCCAGAATCCTTCAGTGGAGAAAGATACTTCATTTCCTTTATCGATGATTTTCACGAAAGACCTGGGTTTATTTCTTGAAAGAAAAGTCTAAAGCATTAGAGGTGTCCAAAAAGTTCAAAGTAATGGTGGAGAAGGCAACTGACAGACATATCTGTAGCGGTAGAAATATTTAAGACTAAGCTATTGGATTGACTAGACTTATACAGATCAAAATAAAAATCGCCACCGCGCTTTATTATTTCCAAAGGAATGGGAAAAGAGCGAGTAACCCAAAAAGATGGGGAAAGATTCAAGGTAAGGGGGTTGGTTATGCAAAGGGAAGGTATTAGCACCCTAAACATCTATGGTACTCCGTAGGAACCTCTTTGTAAAATCTATATATTTTGGCTATAAAATATTGTATAAAAATAGATGGTGGAGGTGAGAAAAGAAATATATTTTTATGATTTTTGCACTTGTTGCGGTTGCGAACCTTTAATGCCTACGTACCACCTTTCATGCAATAGGGGATCAGGGTACACGTAGTTCACCTTTTTTTAAACTTTTAAAACACAAATGTGTTGGTTAATTTTATGAGATAAGACATCATCGTTATTGTCCGTGTGGAAAACATACTTACTACCCACAATCACGAGAAATGAGAATGTGAATCATCTCAAAGTGGAGGATATGGCTTGGATTTTAAAATCAACAATGCCTCACTCAACACCCAAGTGGAAAATATCTCTCTTCACTATATTTTGTAGAAGTATAGTTGTTTGCATCACTACAAGGATTGACAAGAGTCTAATCTTTTGAGAAAAGTTTTAAAATAAAAGCAAAAGTGGCAAAATGGTTTGAAATGAGATTGATTGACTTTTAGTCTTTTCACAAAAATGTCAAGATATTATTAAGTTGATTGAATTTTATTTATGAAATGGTTTTGAAAATGCATGGACCTAAGTCCAAGTTTATTATGAAAGTGGTTCAATTTTAAAAACAAGAAGAATTTTCAAAAGGAGGAAGAAGATTTTTGAAATTAAAGAAGATGGGAGGAGAAGAAGAGACTATCCTAAAGCATAAGGTAAAAGCTAGGGATAGGAACCATCTAACCAAAAAGAAGCCAATACTTGACATTATGAGTCAAGATAGAATTCCCATTCTTTGGATTGAAACCAAGCAAGCAAAAATATTAGATCTCTTGAGAGAACCAAACTTCAAGTGTATTAAGTCTTCACAAAAATTGGGTAGAGTAACGGTTGTATACGGGTGAATTCCAGATTACAGACAAAAAATGTAATCATATAACATGCATACAAAACAAACAAACAACCCAATGTCTTGAGGTAAACCTCAAGAACTCCAGACAAAATATCAGTTAAGGTCACAAGGTCTCCAACATAGGCCAAGGTTTCTAATCCTAAGTCCAAGAAGTCCAATGCTTCATAATGCCAAGGATAGTAACCAAATAGTCCAAGTATCATTAAAGGTTTTTATGGTTCATGTTGACTATTAGGTGTCTTAGAAGAGAAAAGAAAAGCTCAAGTCAGCAAAATAAAAATAGCATGAAATGTAATGCTTAAAGTAAATGGTACATAAAGTATAAAAAATAAAAGTATAAAGTAAAAACAATTTAATAATTAGTGATTAGTTGGATGACCATCTTGAAACTTGCATTTGGAACTCATTAGAGGATTGGTAGAACCAAAGCCTCCACACAACAAGTTGAATTTACTTTTTGTCAAGTATATCATCCATTTGGAATCCTCAAAAGTGACATTTAATGATCAACGATGTTTAAGTGATCTGTGTTGACCAAAAGTGTTGTAGATCCATTAGAGGATTGGTAGAACCAAAGTCTCCACACAATGAATCTCAAGGTTATTGGATCAAAGAGATTAAATTAACATACTTGGGATTGCAAACATAGGTTCGGGCCACGAATGATCATTTATTCGAATCGAGACAAAATTTAGCGCTATGTTAAGCAATCGTAAGTGGACTTATGTAGAAGTCGCACCTATTTTGAGGTTGGTCAATAGAAATCTATGTACCATTTGTTTTGAGACATGATATAGAGATCATGCTCCAATAACACTTACTGCAATAAGAAAGGGATAAGATGAAGAAGGGTGGGAAAGAATATACAAACCACATTTGAATTAAAATTTAATCAAACTATTATTAAAATCATTCATCCATTTTTGTGGAGTTAGATTCAACACCATGGATCCAATGATGTTAATAAAGTTCATGATCAAAAATTCAACCCAAGATCATCCAGAAAATATACAAAAAATAAATTGTATTTTAAAATAAAAGAATTAGGGTTTAAAAATGATTAAAAAATGAAAATAATAGAGAAAAAAGGAAACTATGTTCAAATTAATCAAGAAATATTAAGTAAGACCAAAGAAAAATCAGAAATGAATTCAAATATTTTTATATAATTTTTTATAATTTTTTAAAGTTAGAAACTATTTTTAAAATTTAAAGAAATGGGCAAAATAAACTAAAAAATGATAAAAAATAACAAAGTCAGAAATAAAAAATAAATGAGGTCACCAATATTTGTCACAATATCATTGAATCATTCCATAATTTTTCAGAATTTAAAAATGCTTAAAAGTATTTTTAAACATTTAAAACAATTCAAATAAAGTGAAAATTTATTTTAAAAAAATCAAAACACAAAATAAAATTGTGAAAAATTAAAATCAGAAAGAGAAAAATCAAAAATATTTTTCATAATTTTTTCAGATTTTTTGGACTAAAAATGAATTTTCTATGATTTTTTGAAATTTAAAACAATTAAATATAAAAATCAGAAAAGAAAAATAAAGTCAAAAATATGTGAACCATTGGATGAGAGTCAAAACGCGTTATTAATCAAATCCATGTGATCTGACGGGTTGTGCATATCATGGTCATTAGTGAATAAAGCACTGAACCATTAATTAAATCTGATTTTCAAAAAAAAAACAGATGGCGCGCCTTCGTTGGTCTGAAGATGACACGTTGGTCATCTTCAACCTTCAGCCAACGTGAATTGTAGGTCTCTCAAATTGTAAAATCAGAAGTACAGACCTATGTCATTCTCTCCGTCTCTTCAAGACGAAGACAACCACACCTTCGCGACAAATTTATATAAATTGTAGCTCAAGTAATTTGGAAGGAGTTTTGAAAAGGGATTTGAAATTTCATGGTCAAAACGTGTTTCCAGATAAAAGTAAGTGTTGCAACTAGAATCAGGGCAATGAGAGCATCATGATGATATCAAAGTTTTGAAGAATTGATGGAGAAATCTACCTATTGAAGTTGAGTTGCAGAGCTCTGAAACTGGACTTCTATGGAGCAATATAGGGCACGATTCTTGAAGGTAATTGTATGGTTAACTTCAGGGAAGATCAAGGAAGATAAATTGATAGAAAAATTGGGTTGAAAAAGGCTTGAACATTGATCTCGAAGTTACAGAAATTTGAGTTATGGAACAAGTTTGGAAGAGTGATTCTGGTTATCCAAGCTTGAGAAAATGAATGGGGGATGACCCTCTATTTATAGGAGAATGAATGGGATCCTCAAGCGTGTGAAATGATGAAGTTTGGAGGGAAATCGTGGGGGATCTGCAGCATGAACAAAGTGTGACTTGCTTAGCATCAAAACTCATCCAAATCGTGCGTTTCAAGATGCTAAACACCTTTGGAAAGTTGATAAACATTATTAGAAGAAAAAAGGCGTGGAAAACTTATGATTAGAAGCCAAAACAAAGATTTCAAAATTTGACTTGTGATGAAACTTCAATTTCAAGCTACCAATTTCAAAACAATGGCATTTTCAGCTCAAGGGGTTATAGAACATGATTCTTGATGCTTTAGAAAGATGAGGTTACAAGATTTGCAATTGAAAAATAATGAAATCAAATGGATGCTTGATCTGAAAGTTGCATTGAGTCAAAGTTGGAGAAAAAGGGTTGACTTTCCATACTTAGAAATATTTCAATTTTTTCTTCAAAAGTGACCTATAATGTTTTGCATCCAAACATGGCCATCCACTTAGAATTTTCTCTTGACCAAAAAATATGGCATGAAATAGACCTCTTGAATGACATTTTGAAACTTGAACCATTCAAAATCTTCAAAAATTGAGAGAGTTATGAATTGTTGAAGTTGGCAAAAAATCATGAAATAACCTATAATCTTTTGCATCCTTAAGGCATCTTCCATCCATTTTCTCACTTTGCACATAAAAGGAGGAATAAAGTTCACATCCTCAAGATCATTGTGGAGAAAGATTTGGCTCAAGGTGATAAAAATTGACCAAGTTATGATCATTTGAAGCTACAGCTGAGAAATTGGGGGTTCATCTAGAGGACTTGTAATCTTTCTTCATCATCAAGTTTCTTCCACATGAAAACTCCTTGAAACTTTTGAAGTGATTTGTTAATAATCCTTTGAATAGAAGTATGTTTTTGGAATCACTCAAAAATACCAAAAGATGAGCAAGATATACTTCTTTGAAGTTCAAAACCCTAGCTCCTAGACCAAGAAAATACTTTGAAGAACTTTGACAATTTTGACCAACCTTCTTGTACCAACACTCTTGCTTTGTAAATAGAAGTTATTGAGGATGATAATGAGAACTCATAGCCATCAAAACCACTTCCATATCTTGAGGATTTAGAGAAATATGAACTTGTAACCAATTGGAACAAGGCCTTGTCCAACCATGACAACTTCTTCAATCAACCCCTTGTACTTTTGAATCAATCTTGATAACTTTGAAATGTGATGAACCAAAATAAACCTTGCCATGCCATTTCTTCCAAAAAAAAATTCAATGGTGAGGTTTGAAGTTCTCAAGTTTTATTGACTAGGGCATGGAAATAAACTCATGAACCCATGGATCAACTTGCTAAGCCACGTTGCCTTTTCCTACATTATTAACAAGTAAGAAAAGCCAACATTGTATTTTATTAATCAAAAGAAAAATAAGGACAAAACATTCATGATCACAAAAGAAAACAAGTTAGGGTGCTTGGTGATTCCTCAAAGAGCAAAGCTAAAGATAGGGAGGAGAACCAAAAGCCCTAATGTGATCTTGTTGTGATGGGATCAATATGGTATGATGAAGGGATCTTAGGGAAAAAAATTGGGGTACAACAATATCAAAGAAGTTTGATCTGACAGAGGTGGTGAGTACACTTCGACGATCTTTATGAAGTATTGTGAAGAGCAGGACATAAGGAGATTCCTAACTGCACCATATTCACCTCAGCAAAATGGTGTGGCTGAAAGAAAGAATCGAACTATTCTTGACATGATTCGATCAATGCTTAAAAGCAAAAACATGTCAAAAGAATTCTGGGCAGAAGTTGTACAATATGCTATTTATGTTCAGAATAGATGTCCACATTCGAAGTTAGAAGATAAAACACCACAAGAAGCATGAAGCGGACATAAGCCAACAGTTTCTCATCTCAAAGTATTTGATAGTGTATCTTATGCACATGTACCAGATCAACAAAGAACAAAACTGGAAGACAAAAGTCAAAAGTATATATTCATTGGATATGATGAGAAGACAAAAGGGTACAAGCTATTCGACCCCATAAGCAAGAAAGTGATCGTGAGTAGAGACGTTCAAATAAACGAAGCAAGCAAGTGGGACTAGAACAATTCGACAGAAGTTATTGATGTAGTCAAAGAATCATCTATAGCTGTACCAACAAGCATCTCAAAAGAAAATGAAGATACTGAAGATGAAGATGAACCTCTACAACCAAGAATGTGAAGTTTGCAAGATTTATATGATTCAACAAATGAGGTACACCTTGTGTTCCTTCTGGAAGATGCTGAAACATTAGTGTCGAAGAAGCGTTACGAGACAATAAGTGGAAAAGTGCCATGGACGAAGAGATTAGAGCAATAGACCGCAATAACACTTGGGAGCTAGTCGAATTTCCAAAAGGTAGTCAACCCATTGGTGTAAAGTGGGTATTCAAGAAAAAGATGAATGTTCAAGGAGAAATCGAATGATTCAAAGCGCGACTTGTTTGCAAAGGGATACAAATAGAAAGCAGGAATTGACTATGATGAAGTGTTTGCACCTGTTGCAAGAATGGAGACAATTCGATTGCTCATTTCTCAAGCTGCTCAATTCAAATGGCTGATATTTCAAATGGATGTCATGATAGCATTTTTGAATGGTGTAATTAAAGAAGAAATCTATGTCGAACAACCACTTAGGTATATGAGAATTGGAGAAGAGAAGAAGGTGCTGAAATTGAAGAAAGCGCTATATTGACTGAAGCAAGCACCACGGGCATGGAACACGCATTGACACATATTTTAAAGAGAATGGATTCGAGCAATGTCCTTATGAACATGTCCTCTATGTGAAGAAAAATGGAAGTAATATATTACTTATTTCTCTTTATGTTGATGACCTTATTTTTCTAGGCAGTGATGTTCAGATGATATAAGAATTCAAGAGTACCATGACACGCAAATTCGAAATGACAGACTTAGGTCTGATGAGATTCTTTCTTGGCTTGGAGGTTCGACAAGAAGAAACTGGAATCTTTATCTCACAAGAAAAATATGCAAAAGAAATATTGGAAAAATATAAGATGAAAAACTGCAATTCAACTTCGACGTCAATGGAACCAGGTGCAAAACTGTCAAAATTTGATGGAGGAGAACGTGTCGAAGTAAGCAAATATCGAAGCTTGGTAGGTAGTCTTCACTATCTCACATGCACAAGGCCAGACATTTCATTAAGTGTTTGCATTATAAGTCGATTCATAGAGGAGCCAGTACACACACATTGGAAGGCATTGAAACGCATCCTAAGGTACATCCAAGAAACAATGTCACTTGGAATGTTTTATTCAAGAACAGAAGACTACAAGTTAGTTGGTTATTCTGACATTGACTGGTGCGGAGATATAGACAATTGAAAAAGTACTTATGGATATGTGTTTTTCATGGGAAACACTGCACTTACTTGGCTTTCTAAAAAGCAACCTATAGTAACATTTTCGATGTGTGAAGCTGAATATGTGACAACATCTTGGTGCGTTTGTCATGCAGTATGGCTTAGAAGATTAATGAGCAAAATGGAGGTAAAACAGGATGGTGCAACTATAATACAAGTTGACAACAAATCAGCAATCGAGTTTGCAAAGAATCCAGTGAACCATGAAAAAAGAAAACACATTGACGTTCGCTTCCACTTCATTCGAGAACATGTGAAGGAAGGAAGTGTCGAATTGAGGCATATAGCAAGCAAGAATCAAGCAGCAGATATGTTCACTAAACCGTTATCGAAAGAAATTTTCAACAGATGAAAGAAATTGATAGGCATGATGGATGGAAGAAACATTTAAGTTTACAGAGGAGTTTTGTTGAATAAACTTTAAATGTTATTAGTAGTGGGTTTTTTATTAAATAAGGTAGTGGGAAAGTTAAAAATCAAATGTAATTTAGAAGGTTAAGAGATAGTGGATTATAATAGTATTTATTAATAACATTTACTTTTTTAGAATAGTAGAAGTTTTTGAGTCTATATAAAGACTAAGATTGAATTTTATTTTCAACAACAAGAAATAGAAGTTTACTCCTTATTTAACAAATACTTCATGTTTGGCTGATGAGAACACTTAATGCATGGCTGATGAGAACACTTAATGCAACAAGGGGACAATATCTGATTTTGTTGTGAACTTTTTGCCTTTAATGCCAAGAAAACCCTTTAGTTGTTGAAGGGAAATTGTGATAGCGGCACCTCCCATAAAACTAACAGTAGCAGCATGGGATAGGAAGTCAATCAAATATCCTAACCTGTTTTTTGACATGAAAAACAAAGAGAATCGACGTAACTATAAGATCTTCACGATATATTAAATAGTGTAACATTTGTAGTCCATGTATATCTGGTAGAATTCTTAAATCAAACCATAGAAACAATTGTGACCACAATCAGAGTAGAGAAATAGGTGTGCTTACCAATTATTACCGTAATCGGAGAAATCCAAATTGAAACGAAGCGTAACAACAATTAGAAAATTATGAAATTAGAACATACAAATTTGAATTAGAACATAGAATAAGAAAAAGGGTAGCAACACTGGTTTTTCATAGTAAGAGATATGAAGTCAGTGTGTAGAAGGTTAGGGCAGATAATTGTGTTTTGATTGGTGGTTCAAATAGATTTTACACGTATGACAATTAGATGACGTGGATAATTTTTATGTAACTAATTGTTGATGTTTTGCAAAATGGTTTGATACATTAGATTTAATCAATACTAGATTAGGACCCGCATGATGCGCGAGTGTATATTTATTTATTTTTTTATATAGAAACTTTAATTGTAGTTAATATATTTTATTTTGATAAATATGATTAATCAACTTATATTTATAATATTTTATTTTAAACTACACATTCAAGATAATCAATATATAGGTGCTTGGGTACACCATCAGACAGTAGTGTAGTATTTTTGGGTTATAGGGATGTAATCAGTTACCATCCTGGAGGGAACCGGTTACTAATGTGTTGAACTGAATTTTCTGAAAACTTCTAAAATTCATAACTTGAGTTTTAGACGTCCGATTCGAGTTTTTTTCGAAGCGTTAGGAAGATTGTGCAATGAATTTTATTTTAAAAATGGTTCCAGCACCTGAAGTTAATTTGTTTGTCACGCAGTGACGTTTGATGAGAGATAGAGTTTATTATTGATCTCGTTTTTGATATCAGACTTGTTCCTATGGCACCATACAAGATGTAAGCTTCAGAGTTGTGAGAACTGAAGAAGCTATTAGGAGATGTATGGACAATAGATTTGTAAGATCGAGCGTATCACTTGGGAGCTCCTGTGTTGTTAGTAAAGAAGAAATATAGTAGTACGAGGTCATGTGTTGACTATAGACAGTTAATTAAGGTAATGATAAAATTAAATATCCACTTCAAAGAATTGACAATTTGATGGACCAACTGGTAGGCGAGCATGTCTTCAGTGTCACTGAATTGATGTCAGATTATCTTAAGATACAAGTGAAAAGTGAGGATAATTAGAGGACAGATTTTAGAACTCGGTGTAGGAATTACGAAATATTTGGATCATTTTATTATGATATTTATGAGGCCATTCTGATTTAATCCAAGTTAGAATATGGACTTGTTAAACATTGCGATTTGTATTTTAGTGTCAAAAGGGAAGAAACTTTATGCTAAGTTGTCAAGGTGTAGATTATGGTTGAGGAGGTGAGTTTTCTTGAGCATATGATTTCAGGCGATGGTATCTGTTGACCCGTCCAAAGTAAATGCAATTCTACATTGAGAGACTCTAAAGTCAGTTACAGAGATTAGAAGCTTTTTAGCTTAACTGATTATTATTGTAGTTGGCTTGAGATGAAGTCTAGTATAAGATGTTTGGTAATAGGAAGAATGTAAAAGTATTGGAGAAGTACATAGTAGTGCAATTTATACCAATTGAGATTGGTTAGAGTGGAGAGACCTTTGAGGAAAAGAGAAGGTTATATGGTAAAGTAGATTGTGTGTCATTAATGACATGGTATCGACATGTATCAGGGGAACTTTAGAAGTTTCTATCACCAACCGGATAATGAGATGATAATGTTGAGATTGTGATTAGAATGAGATACAAATTTGAGGTTATATGGATCATTGAGGTTATGAGATTAAAGGAAAGGGTAAGGATTTATTGATGTGGTTAAATTCCTCTACTTGGATAAAGACTTCATTTGGATCGAAACGATTTGAATTATACTTGGTGTAGTAGTTTTTCCTGTATTAGAATATACTTAAGAATTATGTTGTATTGCGTGTGTGCTGAGGAGACAATGAAATGGATTTTAGGCGTTTATGTATCATTGACGAGGTTGAAAAGAAGGAAATTAAGTAACGTTTGTAAGCCTTATAGAGATTGTTGGACCTTATTCTTAGGTAACTTTGAGTACAAGGAATATGTCGCTATTGTAGTTGGGTAACTATGATTTATGCCACCATTATGGTTGTCGGCTACCTATTGACAAATTGAGGAATTGTTGACCCTTAATCTCTTGTTGATAGTAGACGGGATCGTATTGGATGGAATAGACTTGTCTTACTAGCTTGATAGTGAGTAAAGTGAATTGATGTTTTATCGAGAGGATAATTGTTCACCATTTTTATGAACCTAATACAAAAGTGATTATGAAAGAGTTTGGACTTATTTAACAGTTCTAAGACTTGATTTGGAATGTGAGCTAACGCTACAGAGTGGAAGGTTGAAGATGTCTGAAGTGAATGATGATTTACTGATGGATATTAATGAGAGTCAGAAGCTAGATGTAAAACTTGTGGACCTGATAATTGATGGAAATAAAATAAGGACAATGACTTTAAGGTAGATAATCAAAATGGCATAGCAGAAGCGTGATGTTGCGCAGTTCATTATGCGGTGTGACTTTTAGGAGTCAGGGGGTAAACGCTAGATGCCTGAGGAAATGATACAAATCAGTGGATATTTCAATATGGAAGAGATAGGTGAAGACTTTGTATATTATTCGTGTTGTTGACATATCAATAAAATGTATTGATTTGCATGTTTGATTGGTGAGACGTAGCAATGTGGTACTTGTGTATGTGTCAACATTTTCGATATTATGGTTATGATTATATGCTTACGACGACATTTTTTTGTAATGAAGTGATAGATTTTGTATCCTAGGGTGATGGGGAAATAAGTGAGATGAACCGGTACATTTATAAACCGGTGGCAATGAATCTTGTGGGATTATGGTGGTTGATGTAACACTCCAATTTTACCCGACAATATAATGTAAATCAGAGTTATAAAAAGTATACAACTGAATCAGGATGCCACAAATTCAACTTAAAACCATTGAATTCAAAATGGATACATAACACTTTAAAACTTCGGAATGAACCAACAGCAAAATAAATTAAACTTTTAAACCAACAACTTGAACAACTACGCAGCGGAATCATAATAACATCTTTATCCAAATTGAAAACAACTTCTGAATAACAAGTACTTAACAACCATCAACTTAAAGTTCAGCCAACTAAAATAACAAACACTAAATCAACAAGCGTTCATCCCCCCGAGTGTTACGTATCAGAGCAATGACACCGACTCGAACTATTGAAGGTAAACCGCCTTCACTCTGGATTACCTGCACGTTACCAATATAAGGGTAACATTCAAACAAAAGGGGTGAGATATCGAACACTATAATAGAATGTATGGTAAATATTACACTATAAAAAGTTCATGCCAAAAACCACCACTTCACAACTTATAAATAACAACAATCACAATAGGCTATCAACAAAATACAACAATTAATTCATCAACACAACAACTCAATCATACTACTTGGAATGCGACTCAATACTATGTGAATGCATGTGGAACCATTGGAGCAGAACTCCCATCTTAAAAATGGAGCAGAACTCCCATCTTAAAAATTTGCCAATAAATAAAGGCATTAACAAGGCATAAGCCTTCTTTGCAGTTTACCAATCCAGGCCATCACATAGTATGCAAATGTGTCTGAGTCAATGAATGCACTATCACATACTCACAACAATTATCATCCATCGTAAGGCATAAGCCCCCATCACTATTATTACCAGTAAATAGAGGTAATTCATCATCATTTACAGCATCCCTGCAACTTTGCATTATCAACAAGAATTCACAACAACACAACAAAATTGGCAGGAGACCTCAACTTAATCATAATTCAACATAAATAAGCATAAAACAATGTTGGCCATAAGCCTATCACATCAATCAACATTTCAGTCATTAACATAATCAAACAACAACTTAACATAATTCACACAACTCAGTTAACAACCAAAAATACAGCGTGTACGGGCAAAAGGGATAGGGAACTACGTGCCCCTCGACATGCATACCAACTAGCACATCATAACAACTAAATCATACTCCTCAATACGCCCAAGGGAAAACAGGGTAATAACCAACCTATACTCCTCGACACGTCCTGCAATTTAATTCTGCTCGAAAATCTAACACATAATTCTTGACACGCCTCGCAGCCTAAAATTCCACTCGATACCTACTTCTATAGTATCCTCCCCAATCATTAATTCGTCCAACAACACAGGTACGATACAACACCTTAACGACCACACCACTATAATTCATAACTTCCGGGCAACCGCTCGAAATAACACAGTAACAGGCAACTATATTCCTATCGACAAATTCGTTCATTATACAAGACCGACTACAACAATAATTCATAACATCGTAACGACCATACCCTCATAACGACCACAACAACCTAACAACCACAAAAACAGGAAACAATCTACACTAAACTACTCATCAATTAAACCGGGAAGTCACGCAGATACATAACACATCCATAACACATCACCGGGAAACTTCCTAAAATGGATTCATTAAACGGTCATACGGTTCTTTCCAACGGCCACAACACAAATAAACTGACAACTTCGATAGCAATTCAGAAACATCCACGCACAACAATCATAAAACGGCCTATTCCCATGTAATACACATCATAAATCCCATTATAAGGTCAGAACCCCACCCTTACCTGGATTGAAGATCGCTCAACCAAAACTCTAGCTGTAATCCTTGATTCGCTCTGCTCGACACCGGGCAGTTTGCTCCTTGTCCGTGCAACTCTACTGGTCATCATACAGGAATCCTTATTCTCCAACTAAAACAAATCTTTGTGTTAGTTTCTCCTTATATAACAATCCTCTTGGGCCTAACCTACACCCCTACTTTACTATTTCTAACCAATAGCATAAGTCCAACATTATTTCATATATTCCCTTAATTCCATATAATATAATTATTATTAATCAACTAATTAATTAATTAATAATAATCCAACAACTCATACCGATAATTCTTAACATCTCGCAACTTCCCAAATAATCCAAAATAATTTAATTCAGTAAATAATTAAATTAAATTACGGGCGTTACAACTCTCCCCCACTTAGAATATTTTCGTCCTCGAAAATTTACCTCATTCGAACAACTCAGGATAGGAGTCCCGCATCTTGATTTCCAACTCCTAAGTCGTGCTTTCTCCAGCAGCTCCTAACCAGACTACTTTCACCAAGGCAATCTTCTTGCCTCTCAGAGTCTTCATTTACACGATCCGCGGTTCGTACAGGCATCATCTCAATAGTAAGATTATCCCTCACTTGTACATTATCCACACGGATCACATGAGATGAATTTGAAAATACTTCCGGAGTTGTGACACATGAAACACATAATGCAAATTCGAAAGATTAGGTGGTAAAGCTACTCCATAAGCAACAGTTCCAACTCTTTCTGAAATCTGATACGGATCAATAAAACGAGAAGTGAGCTTCTTAGACTTCAATGCTCGCCCAACACCAGTTACAGGTGTAACTCTCAAAAACACATGGTCACCAACTTCATCTTTTTCCGAATCAACTTCACCTTCTCAGTAGTCTCTCGAATAAGTTCGGGCCCAAGTACTACACTTTCTCCAGATTCATGCCAACATAAAGGAGTTCTACATCTCCGACCATACAACGCTTCAAAAGGTGCCATCCCAATATTAGAATGGTAATTGTTATTATAAGTGAACTCTATTAATGGAAGATAAGTATCCCACGAACCTCCCTGCTCAAGAACACATGATCTCAACAAATCCTCCAACGATTGAATTGTCCTTTCTGTCTGACCATTCGTCTAAGGATGATACGCCAAACTCAACCTCAACTTAGAACCCAACGCCTCTTGCAAACTCTTCCAAAAATAAGAAGTAAACCTCGGATCTCTATCTGACACAATGCACAAAGGAACACCATGCAGCTTAACAATTACACTAGTGTAAATCTCAGCCAACTTTGACACTAGAAAACTAATGTTAATAGGAATAAAATGAGCCAACTTCATAAGCCTATCAACAACCACCAAAATCGAATCATGTCCTCTTAGAGTATTAGGTAACCCCGTCACAAAGTCCATTGAAATGTTATCCCATTTCCATTCTGGAACTTCTAAAGGTTGCATCAACCCTGCAGGCTTCTGATGTTCAACTTTCGACTTCTGAAAAGTCAAACACGCATACACAAATTGAGCCACATCACTCTTCATCTCAGACCACCAAAACAAATTCTTCAAATCCTAATACATCTTTTTAGCTCCTGGATGAATACTCAACTTACTTCTATGACTCTCTTCAAGGATCACTTTCTTCATCTCTGCATCATCAGGAATACAAATCCGACTATGAAATCTCAACACACCTTACGCATCTAACCTAAAATCACTATTCTCAGACTGATCGATCTCAACCATTGAATCTACCAGCTTCACATCTAACTTCTTAGCTTCTCTGATACTCTCTAAAAAAATCATTATTAATCTTCAACATTCCCAACATAACACTCTGCGGTATCACTTCGCAAACTAAGTTCATATCTCTGAACTGCTCAATTAATTCCAACTCTTTAACCATCATTGCTGGCATATGTAAAGTCTTTCGACTAAACGCATCAGCTACCACATTCGCTTTTCCTGGATGATAATTCAAACCGAAATCATAATCCTTTAACAACTCCAACCATCTTCGTTGTCTCATATTTAGTTCCTTCTGATTAAATAGATACTTTAAGCTCTTATGGTCACTAAACACTTCAAATCTAGAACCATAAAGATAATGCTTCCAAATCTTCAACACAAAAACAACTGCAGCAAGCTCTAATTCATTTGTAGGATAGTTCTTCTCATGAGTCCTCAACTGCCTTGGCGCATAAGCAACTACCTTATCATTCTGCATAAGCACACATCCTAAACCCATCTTAGAAGCATCACAATATACCACAAAAGTTTCTCCTGGATTAGGTTATGTCAAAATCGGAGCCGACGTCAATCTCCTCTTCAATTCCGTAAAAATTTCTTCACAATGGACATCCCACACAAAAGCTCTACCTTTTCAAGTCAACTTAGTCAATGGAAGTGCCAACTTATAAAAACCTTTGATAAATCTCCTATAATAACCAGTTAATCCCAAAAAGCTTCTAATCTCGGTAGCCGACTTCGGAGTTTCCCATTGCAACACAACATCTACTTTTGATGGGTCTACAACAATGCCACTACCTGAGATCACATGACCAAGAAAACTAACCTCCCTCAACCAAAATTCACACTTAGACAGTTTTGCATACAACTTCTTCTCTTTCAATACTTGCAATACTATTCTTAAGTGTTCTGCATGCTCTTCTTCTGACTTAGAGTAAATCAAAATGTCATCAATAATCACCACCACAAATAGATCCAAGTAAGTATGAAAGATATGATTCATGTATTCCATGAATACTCCTGGCGCGTTGGTAACACCGAAAGGCATCACTGAATACTCATAGTGTCCATAACGCATTCTAAAAGCCGTCTTCTGGATATCTTCATACTTCACTTTAATCTGATGATAACCCAACTTCAAATCAATCTTATTAAACACACGATCATCCACCAATTGATCCATCAAGTCATCTATTCTTGGAAGCAGATACTTGTTCTTAATCGCCACTTTATTCAATTGCCTATAATCAACACAAAGCCTCATACTTCCATCTTTCTTCTTTACTAGAAACACTGGAGCTCCCCACGGTGATACACTTGGTCTCACAGACTTCTTCTCAAGTAACTCTTCCAATTGTTTCTTTAATTCTGACAATTCAGATGCAAACATCTTGTATGGTGCCATAGACACAGGTCTGGTACCAGGTACAAGATCAATAGAAAATACAACTTCTCTCTCTGGCGGTACATCAGGAATTTCATCAGGGAAAACTTCAGGAAATTCACGCACCACCTGCAATTCCTCAATTATAGCTTGATTCTCGACAGATAGCGACACAATCAACCAAAACGTATGAGCTTCTTCTTACATCAACTTCCTCAACTGTCTAGCAGACAACTGACTATCTTCCTCTTCTTCGGGAGTAGAAAACCTCACAGACTTGTCGTAACAGTTAATATGGACATAGTTATTCTCTAACTAGTTCATACCCAAAATCACATCCAACCCTCTTAAAGGCAAACAAACCAAATCAACAAAAAAGTCTCTGTCAAAGATCGACAAGGGACACTTTAAACACACAAAAGAAGTAGTCACTGACCCCTTGGATGGAGTGTCGACGACCATCTCTCTATTCGTAGAAGATAACATAAGACCCAATCTTTCAACACAATCAGCAACAATAAAGCAATGAGTAGCACCGGTATCAATAATAATAATAATTAAAGGAGTACCATTAATGAAACATGTACCTCTGATGAGTATGTCCTCAGTAGCTGCCTGATCCTCAACCAAAGCGAACACTTTACCACTGGTTTACGCCTTCTTTGGTTTCTGACGTTGACTACCAATGTGTCCTTCTTCACCATAATTGAAACAAATCACCTCCTTATGCTTGCACTCAGACACAACATGTCCAGTCTTACCACAACAGAAACACCTCTTCACCTCAGTAGCACACACATTACTCTTATGCCCAGGTTTTCCACATTTGAAACAAACCACATCAGTAAGAACATCTCCCCCATTAGTCCTCTGACCCTGAGAAACTTTCTGTTTACCTTTACCGGATGGGGCATCATAAGGCTTACCACAAATCTGTTGGTGCTTACCCCTCTTCTCACTGATAATATTTTAGTGAGCATTATTATCCTCTTCATAAATTCTACAACTATCAATCAAATCAGCAAAGACACGAATATTCTGGTATCCAACTGCCTTCTTGATCTCTAGGCGCAACCTATTCTCAAACTTGATGTACTTCGAAAACTCAGCATTTGCCCCACTATAGTGCGGATAAAACTTAGCCAACTCAGCAAACTTTGCAGCATACTCTACAACCGACATACTTCCTTGCTTCAACTCAAGGAACTCAATTTCCTTCTTACCACGAACATCTTCAGGAAAATACTTCCTTAGAAATTCTCAACGGAACACAGCCCAAGTGACATTTTCACCTGTAGCTTCCAACCTCTGACACGTCTCTAGCCACCAGTCATCAGCCTCGACTGCTAGCATATGAGTACCATACTGAACTTTCTGCGCTGGAGTGAAGTTCATCACACGGAAGATTCTCTCAATCTCTTTCAAGCAATCCAGCACTCCGTCAGGATCATACTTTCCCTTGAACGTAGGCGGATTCTCCCTCTGGAAAGTCGCCAAACTATGAGATCCAGCACTCCCATCAGTATTCGGCTGATTCTCCATAACATGCGCCATTGCTTCTAAAGCAGCAACAAGTGCAGCATCATTCCTTCCAGCCATCTCAACTTATCACTACAACATAAACAACAGTTAGAACTCAAATTAACAATACTCGATTGTTAAACAACCTACGACTCAACAACTTGGTCGGACAGACCAACTTTGCTCTGATACCAACTTTGTAACACCCAAATTCTACCCGACAATACAATGTAAACCAGAGTTACAAAAATTATACAACTGAATCAGGATTCCACAAATTCAACTTAAAACCATTATATTCAACATAGATACATAACACATTAAAACATCAGAATGAACCAACAGCAAAATAAATTAAACTTTTAAACCAACAACTTGAACAACTACGCAGCGGAATCATAATAACATCTTTATCCAACATGAAAACAACTTCTAAATATAAGTACTTAATAAAAATCAACTTAAAGTTCAGCCAACTGAAATAACAAACACTAAAGCAACAAGCGTTCACCCCCCTGAGAGTTACATATCAGAGCAATGACACCGACTCGAACTATTGAAGGTAAACCGCCTTCACTCTGGATTACCTACACGTTACCAATATAAGGGTAACATTCAAACATAAGGAGTAAGATATCAAACACTATAATATAACGTATGGTAAATATTACACTAGAATCAGTTCATGCCAAAAATCACCACTTCACAACTTATAAACAACAACAATCACAACAGGCTATTAACAAAATACAACAATTAATTCATCAAAACAACAACTCAATCATACTACTTAGAATACGACTCAATACTATGTGAATGCATGTGGTACAATTGAAGCATAACTCCCATCTTAAAAATTTGCCAATAAATAGAGGCATTAACAAGGCATAAGCCTTCTTTGTAGTTTTTCAATCCAGGCCATCACAGAGTATGCAAATGTATGTGACTCAATGAATGCACTATCACATACTCACAATAATTATCATCCATCATAAGACATAAGCCCACATCACTATTATTACCAGTAAATAGAGGTAATTCATCATCATTTACAACATCCCTGCAACTTCGCATTATCAACAAAAATTCACAACAACACAACAACATTGGCATAAGCCCTCAACTTAATCATAATTCAACATAAATCAGCATAAAACAATGTTGGCCATAAGCATATCACATCAATCAACGTTTCAGTCATTAACATAATCAAACAACAACTTAACATAATTTACACACCACGGTTAACGACCGAAAATACAGCATGTACGGGCAAAAAGGATAGGGAACTACGTGCCCCTCGACATGCACAACAACTAGGACATCATAACAACTAAATCATACTCTTCGATACGCATAGGGGAAAACAGGGTAACGACCAACCTATGCTCCTCGACACGTCCTGCAATTTAATTATGCTCTAAAATCTAACACATAATTCTCGACACGCCTTGCAGCCTAAAATGTCGCTCGATACCTAGTTCTCCAGTATTCTCCCCAACCACTAATTCGGCTAACAACACAGGTACGATAAAACACCTTAACGACCACACCACTATAATTCATAACTTCCGGACAACCGCTCGAAATAACACAGTAACGGGCAACTATATTCCTATCGATAAATTCGTTTATTATACAAGACCGACTATAATAATAATTCCTAACATCATAACGACCATCCCCTCATAACAACCACAACAACCTAACGACCACAACAACAAGCAACAATCTAAACTAACCTACTCATCGATTAAACCGGGCAGTCACACAGATACATAAAACATCCATAATACATCACCGAGAAACTTCCTAAAATGTATTCATTAAATGGTCATACGGTTCTTTCTAACGGCCACAACATGAATAAACAAGCAACTTCGATAGAAATTCAGAAACATCCACGCACAACAATCATAAAATGACCAATTCCCTCGTAATACACATCATAAATCCTATTATAAGGTTGGAACCCCACCCTTACCTGGATTAAAGGTCGCTCAACAAAACTCTAGCCGTAATCCTTGATTCACTATGCTCGACACCGAACAGCTTGCTCCTCGTCCATGCAGCTCTACCGGTCAGCGTACAGGAATCCTTATTCTCTAACTAAAACAAATCCTTGTGTTAGTTTTTCCTTATATAACAATCCTCTTGGGCCTAACCTACACCCCCACTTTACTATTTCTAACCAATAGCATAAGTTCAACATTATTTCATATATTCCCTTAATTCCACATAATATAATTATTATTAATCAACTAACTAATTAATTAATGATAATCCAACAACTCATACCGATAATTCTTAACATCTCGCAACTTCCCAAATAATCCAAAATAGTTTAATTCAATAAATAATTAAATTAAATTACGGGCGTTACAGTTGACTAGGTGGGATGTTGGTTAATGGTATTTGAAATGATGTCAAACCTGACATGAGAGTTGGAAAGAAGGATGCGAGAGCCGTATCCGGAGTTGTTAGTATCTAGTGAATTTTTGAGGACGAAAATATTTTAAGTGGGTGAGAATTGTAACACCCCGTTTTTAATTTAAATTATTTTTAATTAAGTAATTATGCCATGTGGTATTCTTGATGTTTTTGATGAATGTTGGGATGTGTTGTTGTGCTTCGACAAGAGGTGATACCTTAGAAATTATAGAAACTAAGGTATTGGGGGTGTATGACTAAAAATATAGAAAATATAGGTAGAAGGAGAATGTGGTCTAATAATAATATTATTTGAATTAAAATAATAATAATTATAGTTTTATAATTATATTATTATTATTTTAATGAAGAAGGGAAAAGTTGGAATAATTATTTAGGGGTCCAAGGGATTATTGTTGGAATAAAATAAGATTGAGAAGAGAAAAGAGAATTGGAACGTAGAAACAGAGGCAGAAGGATCATAGAAGAGAAAGAGGCTAGGGCAAGAAGTTTCACCGTAAGAGTCAAGAACTGACAAGTTCAAGATAAGGGTGGTGTTCCAACTCTTTAAAACAATGATACAATGATAAATTGCAATTTGTGTTTTCATGAATGGTAATCCAGTATCAACAGTGCTTGCAGATACTTACTATGCTATCCACTCCATACACGGTAAGAAAAGAACTGTTGTTTGTTGCATTCCTCTATTTTACAAATGGTTCATGTCACACCTACCTGTGAGAGGACCTTTTGCAAACACCAAAAATTCACTCCATTGGTCCCAAAGGATTATGGAACTCACCTCTTTCGATGTAATTTGATACAATATGATGGGAGGATGGGAAGTCATTGCTAGTTGTGGAGGATTCTTTAATGTTCCTCTCATAGGGACAAAGGTTTGTATTAATCATAATCTTGCCTTGGTTATTCGACAATTGGGGTATGTCATGAAGGATAAACCCAAGGATAGAGAAGTGGAAGAGTCGGTATTCTTTGGTAAAGAGAAAGATCCTGCTATGTTAGAGAGGGTGAGAGTTGCTTGGGGCAAGGTTCACAAGAAAGGAAAAATATTCTTTGGTCCGAAAGGGTGTATGGCTTTTTCTCCTTATGCGAAGTAGGTTAAAAACTGAGCCGAGACTATGTTGTTGCCTTACAAAAGGGAAGATATGTTGTATCCACGACCATCCTTTGATCCACCAGCCTCCAGTCAACCACCATCAGATTCAGCCTCTGATTAACCACCTCCTGGTGTACCGTCTCTTAATCAGCCTTCTCCTGATGTATCAGATTTTGTACCAACGGTGTACTACAACCAGGTTAAAGCTATGAACCTCGGGCTTCGTCAAGAAAATTATGATGTGGGGATGGAGCTTTTTGTGGCTACGCAAGAAAAGTGTTAGTTAACTCACAAGCTCAAGAAGATAGAAGAAGGCAGTTATGGGGGAGTAGAAGCTTGTATGAAACAAAGGATTAAAGTGGCCCGAGGAAAGCTTTTGAAGATCAGAAAGAAGTTATAAAGAATACTAAAGAAGATCTTCAAAGGAGTCAATAGAAGTCTGAGAGGCTTCAAGTATCCAAAGAAAAATTGAAAGTCAAGCATAGATAAGATTTTAAAGGTTTGAAGAAGCAACATCGAGAACAATAATCTGAGAATAAAAAGGTTTGCAGGCAGAGAAAGGGGTTAGAAATTCAACTTCAAGGTCGACAGGTTCAGATGGACATAATGACTGAAGAGATCGATAGGCACAAAATTCAACTAGAAGACAAAGACAAAACTCATGTGAAGGAACCAACTGAAGATGCTAGAGATGTTGAATGGTGGGAGCAGAGGAGTAGGTACTTGGTGACAATGATGGATAGGAAAGACTGTCTTATTCAAAATTTTATCCAAAGGCCTAAGCACGAGATAATAAGGAGACAATTTGAAGTTTCCAAGGAATGGAGACAGAAGCATGTGGGACCCGACCCCTGACCTATGTGGAGTTTGATAGTGACTCTTAGTTTTACTCTTGCTCTTTCTATTTTGTGATCACCACCATGATTATTGGTTGGGATCGTTATCCTTTTGGATTTATCTTTGTATGAACTCATGTTGAGAATCATTTGATGTTGATTTTATGAGATAAGCAGTTTTTCAATTCCATTTTATTTATTGGTTTACCTTTATCTTGTTGCTTCTTATTTTACAATAAAAGACAAAACTTCAGGATCCCTTAGAAATGGTAAAACATTTCATGCATACTCATACACTCATAACATATCATGCATGATAGGTTTCTAAGTATGGTCTTCTTGCTTTTACTATTGGTTTTCTTATTCAGAGATTGCAAATTTCGACATTCACCGGTACGGTACCAAAGATAATCAAAAGCGACTAATGGAACAAATTCAAGAAGACATGGCCTCTATGGGGAATAGGATGGGTTCCCGAGTGGCACAACTGATGGACATCATACAAGATATAGCTAGAAGACAGGAGGAACTACTGGCTATTGTTGAGAGGCCTGGTGCAAGTGTTGGCAATGGAAATGAAGGTCTGAATCCTTCTAATGGTGATCCCGACAATCCTACTGGTGGTGATCCTGAAAATCCTATTGGCGGTGGTCCAAGTAATCCTAGTGGCCTAGTGGCAGTGGTGTCATACCCCAAATTTGTCCTACCCCTTTATTTTCATTTGTCTTATGCATCTTGTACTTATCATATATACATACCCTCCACTAGGTTATCTACACATCCATGTATTCACTAACAACAAAGGTTTGATGGTTAAGATCGATGGTCATGGGATTAGAGTTTCATTGGTTTTTCTTCATCAAAGAGGTCCACTTATTACATTGAGTCACAAGACTTATGGCCAGGGTTCCCACACAAGGATAATCGTGTGAATTTACTTTATGAATTAGGATTGTGGATGCAAGATACTTTCATCTAATTGCAAGGTTTATTTGTGATACAAACTACATATTTTTTTTACTTCACTTCCATTATTTCAAGGGCCTAAAGTTCTTATGGAGCATTAGATTTCTCAGAGTCATCATTTATTTGGAGACACTCAAAGCATGGTGGTGCACTCCAAAGGATTGAGTTTGATCCAAGGTTGTCTATCCATCATCTATAGTTTAGTTCAATTAATAATTGTTTCAAACACAAGTTGTAGTGAATAGGGAAAGTCTCATTTAAGGTTTCTCCAAACATGACGTACGTAGCGATTTGGCTACTTTGCGTGGACATCTCATCTTGCTACATCCAAGGGATTCAAATATAAGTAGAAGTTTTAAGAGCAAATACAAGAAGAATTCACTATAAATTGAAGCACATGAAAAAATGCAAGGATTGTAAGTTGCATTCGAAGCAAGTTGGATAGAAAAGATGTATATTCAAGTTATCATTTGGAGGAAGGAAGATCCATTCCCATTCAAGTTTTACAAGATTACATGTTTATTACATCTAAAAAAACTACAAAGACATGGAAACCACTACATCAAGTTTGTTCAAGCATAATCCTAATGTTCTAAACATCTCTAATGCCTCCCATCTGCATTTTCTTCAAGCTCTCTTCATGTCCAAACTTTTCTCCACCTTTTATGTCCTCATCCAATTCCAACAATCCAATGCTTCATAATCCAAAGTTGACTTCCATAACTTCATGCCAAGAACCTTGTTCCATATTTATTGTAAACCACGCTATCCATAGAATTCCCTGCATTCATCAATAACCAAAACAAAAATTAACATTCATCAAATAACCAATAGCCCTTGATAAACATTCTCACAATAGAAAGTCAGTCAAGACTAAAACAGAAAATACAGCATGTTGGTTCAAATCAGAAAAAAACTCATAAACAAATTAACATAATACAAATTGTTGCCCTGCATTTTGAAACCAATTCATCCACATATCCATTCATTAACAGCTCACATAATCAGTTCACTAACAAGATCAGTTCAGAAAATGGATTGAAACCAGTTCAGCCGCACGTTAGCATTCAACACCACATCAAAGCCGAACAAGAAAAAAGTATGAGATCAAAACCAGAACAAGCAATCTACACTCTTTCATTATCCAAAACAGAAAAAAAAAAAGCAATTAAACCAGATAACCAAAATTGAATAATAAACTCCTTTAGATACCATTCAGAAAAACTGATAAACAAACAATTTTGGTTTACACTAAAACAATCCACACTACCATTAAGTCAGTTAACCGAATAACTCATTTAAATACAAAACTAGTTCAGAAATTGAGTAAAACTCAATTAGCAAACTAACCTGACTCATCAATAGAAGCATCACTCGATTCACTCGTAAACAAACCAGCTCAATCACCTAACTAAATTTCTAACAAACTAACAGAAGAACAACCAAAACTAACCCCTAACTGTTATAAGCAAAGTGCCAACTCATCAATCTCCTCATAAAAGAATCACTAAGTGAATTCACATCCTAACCAACTCAAAAACCAATTTCTAACCGACTAATCTTCACCCTCCATTCCATAACAGAACTTCCAAAATATCCAATGGCTACAATTGCTTCCCCTTTATGAAAACGGAAAGAGAGAAAGAATGAACATTGAGAGGGAAAGTTTGAGTTGGTGTATAGAAGCTGAAGAGTCTCAAAAGTAGAACAAAATGCAACGTTCAACTTTCTCTTCTTTAATAACTTTTTTATATATACAAAATAAATCATAAATCAGAATAATCAGGAGAAATAATAAGAATCTAAATTATTTTTATGGTTGGGCTTGTTCATTTGGTTTGGTCCAGAAGTGTTTAGGCTTGCTCTTATTCACACCCTAACATGATCCATACACCCCTTTTCCAATTTAATTGTCACTTTGTTTCTTGAATTTTAGCAATTAATCTTTGATACTTTCTTCCATAATTTTTGTTGATTTTTGGTGTGGATGTTAGTAGGTAATTTCCTGACTTGGATACATTTTTTCATAATTTTTACATTAATTTAGATATTCATTTGATTAAATGTTAAAATATGATGGAAATTAGGTTTTAATGCGTTCTTGTTGATTCTTCCCATATGATTCAATATTATTGGCATGATTGTTGATTGAATAAAAGTTCCTGGACCTTAGGAATGTTATTAATTGTTTTCCCCTGATCTTAGTCATAAAAATATCATAAAATGTTTGAAATCAATTCCTAATTCTCTTGAATATTCATGAAGTTTGTAAATGTGTTTTGGTTGATTTTTGGTGCAATCTTTTTGTCAATAATTTTGAATGAGTAAAATGTTCAGTTTCTGATCTTTGTGATGAATTTTAGATCTTTGATTTGAGTTCATAAAATATACAAGTAAATGCTTGGATTTCTCTTTGAATTGTATGTGATTCTTATAATTTTTTAGCATTGTTTTGGATCTTAATTTTGTTCATATTTCTACCTCATCTCATGCATCATTTTATGTATCATACTAACTCTCTACTTTGATTGTGAGGTAAATTTTGGAAGCCTTGGATCACCCTCCTTGGATATTATCTTGCCATTATATTTGTTGTACTTTTAATCGTTTAAATTTTGCTTTTAAATTCCTTTGAACAATTGTAATATTGTACTAAGTGTTCCATCCCCCCAAAGTGGGAAAAATGTCCCCCATCCCCATAATGATGTAATATCTTAGTTTTTATTGCTTTGTGTGTTTGAATGCTTGCATGAAATGCACGATAAAAAGATTTAAAAAACGAACAAGTAGAAAACTATTTCAAAAATAAAGACAAAACAAAAGCTTGGTCCAACGCCAAGTTCACTTAAAAAAAAGTAATTGAACTTCTTTCTCCCATCTCCATCTTTAGGGTTGCTTGTGTACATCCTACATATTACCTATAAGTCGATGTCCTTAGGCATGTCGCAATCGACCTCCAACAATTCTTCATCAATACTCCACCATCATAAACCAACTAAGTATGCCTTGTATGTTTTCGTCCATAAGTAGATGTACTTAGCCATGTCGCAAATGACCCACCTTTACCTAATTCACCTCCCTTCACGTCTCTCCACGCATTTCATGTATCTTGCCATACTTTTTTTGATGATTCCTTACGAGTGAATATTGACAACACTTGATGATCACTCTTGATATTTGATATTATTGTTTGATTGCTTGTTTACTCACATGTTTCGTTAGGAGTATTAATTCAATTTTAATATCTCAATTAAATTGGATTAATTAGACCTTAGGCTTCTAATCTAAGCATGACAATATTAGGTAGATATTTCCTTCGTAAATCCTAACATTAAGTCTACGATGCATGTCAATATTAGGATTAACTCCTTTTAGTCCTTTTTCTTTTTGCATTGCATCTTTTAAAACTAAAACCTCTTTCTTATTCTAATTCAAGAACACTTAACCGTACTTAAACACTTTCCACAATAAAAAACACAAACAAATCAAACGTGACACCTTTCCTTGAGGGCATAACTCAAAACCGTTTCAAAAGGGTTCGTCATCCATAAAAAACACACAACAACCCAAATTTTTTGAGGTGAACTACAAGTGCTCCGATTCTCTATTTCACAAGGAGGTATGTAGGCACAACGATTCACAACTGCGTCAGACACCCTAATTAAAAACTTTCTTGTTCCTTAAGAAATCCATGGACGCATTCCCTTAGCAAGTAAGCACACCGTTAGAAACAAACAATCGAAGTGGATCCCATTGAGTACAACAGATGCGAGGGGTGCTAATATCTTCCACTTGCATAATCGACTTTCGTACCATTTAACTTATTTGCAAGACCATCTTATCCTTCCTTTGGGGTTTTCTCGATATTTTCCTTTCCTTCAGGATAAATAAAGTTCGGTGGTGACTCTGGGTTTTTTTTGCAGCGCGATAGGTGGTCTAGGTAATCTTGTAGACAATAGTCAAGGCATTCCTACAGATGTCAACATGAACCATGTCATTAGAAATCCTCCTCCTCCAACTCCTCCATGTTTAACAACCTAACAATTGTTTGCTCAATAACAATTGAGGAGGGTTATTCAAATACTTGTGCAGAATCTTGAAGAAGATAACTATGATGATTGGTACTCTAATCATGATGAATCCACCAACGCGGACTAGAAACTTCACATGCTTGAAGAGAGCATGAGGGCTATGGAGAGATAGCAGGCTCTAGGGATGGACATGAATGATTTGGGATTGGTTCCTAGGGTTAGAATTCCCTCGAAGTTCAAAACACCTGAATTTATCAAGTGTAAAGGCACAACCTGTCCTAAGACACACATCAAGTCTTATTACAAGAAGATGTCTGCATACTCTATTGATGAGAAATTATTGATGCATTTCTTCCAATATAGATTGGTTGGCGCACCCCTGGAGTGGTACATGCAGTTGGAGAGGACTCACATCCATAATTTGAGAGACTTGGCAGAAGCTTTTGTCAAGCACTATCAATATAATAGTGATAAAATGGCCAATCATACCCAGTTGCAGAATTTAACCCAAAGGAAGAAAGAGTCGTTCAAAGAATACACACAGAGATGGCGCGAAGTGGTAGCTAGGGTTCAGCCTCCAATGATGGAGCAAGAGATGGTTGACATGTTCACTGGCTCCCTGCAGGGGGAATTATTATTTGGCATGTAGCACTTCTGCTAGTTTCTCTGAAATGGTGACATATGGAGAGAGAATTGAAAGTGGAATAAAGATGGGGAAGATTCAGGATGCTACTGCTGCAAACTCCTCTGGAGGAGGTAAAAAGCCTTTTAACAGATACCCAAAGAAGAGAGAAGGAGATTTAAATGCTGTGTACAAGGGTAAGGGAAGATCTTATGAGGAATCGTATCTACAGGTTGCAACTGTGACAATTCCTGCCACAACTCCTTAGCACTAACGTCAACAGTAAAGACAACCATATACACCTCGCTAAAATAATTATCAACAAAAGTAGTACAGACCAACAAGGAGTTTTGATACTCTCCCGGTGTTGTATGCTCAGTTTCTTTCCAATCTACTTTAATTAAAATTGGTCAACCTTCATACTTTGAATACTTCCACCAAGTTATCACCTGATTATGATGCTAATGCAAGGTGTGAGTTCCAATCAGAAGCTTCAGGTCACAACATTGAAAACTACAAGGCTTTGAAGCACATAGTACAAGACCTGCTTGATTCTAAGGCCATTAACTTTGAACCAGTTCTCAACCTGAATGTTATCCAACGCCCATTACCACCTCATGGAGGTTGAGCAATCAATGCTATATTTGAGGAGGAAGGTTTGAATTTGGTAATGGATGTTGACTTATTGATGACTCCCCTATCTTTTGTGAAAGAGAAGTTGCTTAAAAAAGGTGTTTATACTGGGTGTGATTCTGATTATAAAGATTGTTTGGCTCATCCTAATGGTTGTATCTGTTTGAAGAATGAAGTTTAAAGGTTGATTAACAAAGAGATCCTAAAATTTGATAAAATATCTATTGATAAAAAGTATGATGAGGATGAGTTAAATGTGATTACCATTCCTTTTACCCCAAGAAGGTGTGTGAAATTTTCAAGATAAAGCATCATAATTCTTCTCCATATCGTCCAAAGATGAATGGCGCTGTTGAGGCAGCTAATAAAAACATCAAGAAGATTATGCAGAAAAATGGTGGTGACCTATAAAGATTGGCATGAGATATTGCCTTTCTCTTTGCATGGATATCGTACTTAGGTGCATACTTCGAATGGGGCAACCTCTTTCTCCCTTGTGTATGGTATGGAAGCAATCCTTCCCGTAGAAGTTGATATTCCTTCTTTAAGGATCATGGCGGATGTAAAGCTTGATGAAGTTGAATGGGTTCAGAATATACTAGATTAATTTAATCTCATTGATGAGAAGAGATTGAAAGCTATCTGTCACAGACAATTATATCAGAAGAGAATTAAGAAAGCTTTTGATAAGAAGGTGCATCCTCGAAACTTCTAAGCTGGTGACATGGTGTTAAAAAGGATCCTGCCTCCCAATAACATAGATGCTAGGGGCAAGTGGGCACAAAATTACGAAGGACCATATGTTGTAAAGAAATTATTTTAAGGAGTAACCATGATTCTTGAAACTATGTATGGAGAGTATTTCCCACACCTCGTGAATGAAAACGCAATTAAAAATACTTCGCATAAAAAGACCTGCAAAGTTGATGACTTAGGCAAAAATGGGCATCACTGGCATGCAAACTAGTCTCAAGAGAATTCCTCTCTTCTTTAAGCTGGATCCAACTCTTCTGCATCTCTTCCCAGGATGTGGGCATATCAGGGTGCTGAATAACATGAGACATCTCTCCTTCCAAGGCAGGCTCTTTAATTACTGGAAGCATGTGAGGATAAGGCATTACTAACTTCTGAGAGCGGGCTCATACCCACTTGAGGTAAGGCTCCAAAGGGATGGAGTTCCTGTGCCCCAGTGTCTTGCTGTCTATCCTACTAGGCATCCTCCAAGCTCTGATAAATCTCTGGCGAAGTCCTTGAGTATCGTTGTCGAAGTCAAAAACTATGTCAGGTATCAACATGTCATGAGGACCATCCCTCCGAGCATAACCAAATTGTCTCCAGGCCAGGCATGGACTATAAGTAATACCCCCTCTGATTCCAAGTAAAGGAACATTAGGATATTCCCCGCAACGATCAATGATAGTGACATCTTCTCTGGACCTAGGGCACCAATGTATATCTGCATGTGTAAGAGTCATCAACCGTTGTGACCATCTCAAACCCCGCTCGTTCTTCAGGACTGATTGTGGAAGGTGCGAAATAAACCACTTTCCCAGGAGAGGAGTGCAACACATAAGGACACCTCTTTTTCTCATGGTTCGAGTGTAACATGAGTGAAGGAGGTCTCCCAGCAGCGTAGGTATAGGATTCCTGGACATAAAGATCTGGACAGCACTGATATCAATGAGCTGGTCTGGGTTAGGGAACAACACCAAACCATAAACAAGGAGGGCCACAACCTCTTCAAAAGCTTGCAAGTCAAGGGAATTCCAACAATCATAGGCCTTTTCAAACAGAAACCTGGCTAAGAACCCTTTGATACCACTTCTAACTTCCCAATGTCCCTTGAGGTCAGATAACTGTAGGTGCAAGACTTTAGCAATCTCTTCAAGTTTAGGTTCCTTTTCTGTACCGTTGAAGGGTAGCTGATCAAGAATAGGGATCTTCAGGAGTCGGGAGAACTCCTCCAATGTAGGTACCAACTGATAGTCCAAGAAGGTGAAACAGTGATGCAGAGGGTCAAAGAACTGGAACAGGACTTTTATCATATCTTCCTCAATGTTGGTGTTGACCAAGCTGATGAGACTTCCATGCCTTTCACTGAATGAAGAGTTCTCAGGAATCCTGGATGTAAGCTCCTTAAGCTGAGGAGGGATCCTTACAAGACTGATTGGAATTGTCTTTCTACGAACAGTTTCCATGTCCTACAAAACAAGAACAAAGATGAAAATTCGAACCCCTGAAATGGTTAGTTAATGCATATGATGCTGGATGATGTCATGATGCTATGATTAACACAGATATTTACAAAGACAAACATGTAAGGCACACAAGGCACACAAGACAGGCCCTTAAGGTTTAAGGCCAGCATGGGGTCTGGGTAGTACCCTCTTGAAGTTGGTGGGTTCATCCTGTCCTAATCAAAGTAACCGGGTTCTAAGGTTCCCAATATCACGGGATTGCTTTCATTGTTCATCGTTTCGATTTAGCCACTGAACTGGCGACCGAAATATTCCAGGAAAGCAACCCTCAATTGAGTGTAGTATCGAGTATCAACCAACCTCGGACTGCACCAAAGTCAGTTATCTCACTACCCTAAAGAGGCCAAGATGGTTCAATTAAGGTTCCTAAGGTCTGTTGATGCTTCATGACACCACATGGAGGCCCCGTACTCTCCTTGACTGACTCAAGGGTTACCGGTACACACCAAAGTGCCACATCAACGTAGCAGACTGTTTCAACCATGTCGGTATACCCCGCACAGTTCCCTCACAGCCTTGTTGCTACTTTCTAAGAAGGTATCCCCCAGATCCGGGTTAGGATCTATAGAACTCCCAAGCAACCCACAATTTTAAAGCATACAAGGAAACAATTGAAAACACAGTTGTAACTAGCCCTAAGGTACACCTCACTTTAAGTTTTTCCCCAGCAGAGTCGCCAGTTCTGTGATCGGTGGATCTGGAACTGACTGTTTTAAAGCTGGTTCGCGAAATGTCGCGGAAGCAAGAGTCGCCACCGTCTTTTATTTTCTCCAATTGGAAAGGACAAAAGCACAGAAAAATTCCTTTAAAGAGATTGCTCTCGGTTCGGGAGGTAAGTTATAGAAAGGGAAGGTGTTAGCACCCTTTCTATCCATGGTTATCCATGGGCTCTTAGGTACTTGCTCAATGTGTTTTCAAAATTGTTTGTTTGCTTTTCAATTGTGGGTTTCAAAAATATTCTTTGAAAAGTTTCAGTTCAACTCATACGTCAGAGTGTTTTGAAAAGTTTGTTTTGAAAGTTTTTTGAAAGGTGTTGGTGAAAAGAGTCTTTGTTTGGTTTGAAATTAGAGCAAGTACCTTTGAGAACCTACCTACCCTAAGGAATTAGTCTGTGTAAATGTCCTTTAAGGTAGTGCCATCCCACCATTGAGAGGTAGGTAGCACCACCGTTGGAGGTGTTCGGGTCAATTCGAGTTTTAGGGACGTGGTGGTCACCGGAGCAATAGGAAGACACCTCAGAAGCTACCCTCATGCCAGGTTCCCGGACCATGAGGACTTACTAAGACGTTTTCTACTCGACGACCACCTTTCGAAAGGCAACAGTGAGGCGTACCCTAGGGGTGGTGTGTGCGAATTGTGTGTCATTTTCAGTTCATTGTTTGTCTTGTCATGCATTGGTGATCTAACGATTCAATTTTATTTTCGGGCATTCATTCTTTCATGCATATTTATTAACAGTTATATTTGCGAGAAAATAAATCTAACTATTACAACTGGCGCGGGTCCACATCGCCAAAAAAACCGAACCCGATTTGACTGAAAATAAATAAAGCGAATGAAATAAAAGGTGCGAGAAATAAATCTAAACTTATTACAAGGCTTTGGGGCATATACAGAGGTATTTACACAATATAAAACAAATGCGCGAAATAAAAAGATTAAACAAAATTAGGGCTTTGGACCCTTTTACAAATAATTAAAAATTAATCAAGGAAATTAAAAATTAAATGAAAAATAATATTTTTGTGTTTTTTAGGTTTAAAAGAAAAAAGAGAAAAGTTAATTAAAATTAAAATCCTAGTTCTATCATTTTTTAAGTTTATTATGAAAAAAGATTTAATTTCTAACCTAATTAAATTCTAAACTAATTTATGTCCAATTTTTGATTTATAGAAAATAAATAATAAATAATAATATTGTGAGAAAAAGGAAAAGAATTAAAAAGGATATAAAAAATTAATAATTACCCTAATTCTACATTTTTTGGATTTTTACTATGAAAAAAAGAATTAAAATTAAAACTAAGACCTAATTAAACTAAATGAGTTATATTTTAATTTATTAAAAAAAAGAATCAAAATTAATTATATTTTTTTTGTCCTTTCTGTATTTTTTAATGTTTTTGCATTTTTTGATTAAAAATTAAATAAAACAAGTAATTAAAATAATACAACAATTGAAATAAATGATTAAAAGATAAAAAGAAAAAAAATCAAATGGGCAAACCAGGGGGGGTAGACCCCAGAATTGGAGGTATAGATTTGAAAGCCTGGCCCAATTATTGGTGAGAACTTGTTGACTTTTTTGATCCAGTGAGATGCATTTGACTGGGGTGTAGCATGTTTCCCAATCCTTGCCTTTGATGTGAATGCTCTGGGACACGTGGATGGTGCATTTTGATGGAGTATGGTGAGCATCAATGTGAGCGCTGTATGTGAATTGGAAATGAAAAATAACATTAAATTTTGCAAGACCTGGGACTTGAACCCAGGTCTTTGAGGTCACATGCGCGTGTCTTGGCCAGCTGAGCTAGTTGTTTTCATTTAACATATAATAATCAATAAAATATATAAAAGAAAATGGTTAGTGCTCAGTTAAACGCGCGCAAATTTAAACTCATCCAATCCATTTGTGCCACGCCATCGTCCCTTCCAATTTCCTGAAATACAAACAAAGAAGGCAACGGTTTTGAAACGTTGTTTTAAACATGCTATGAGAAAATAGCGAATAGCCATATAGGCTATATAAATTGTTCGCGATGGTATCTTCTTCTTCGTCTGGATGTGCTGAGTTCAACCATGGTAGTCAGGGACTCTAATTTTTCCCCTAGGCAAAATCCCTAATTTGAGAAAGCTGTAACCCTAGGATTCGAAAATGGCAATTTCTTATTCATGGCACAAAAATGAAATTAAATGCAAGGGTTAGCTCAGAAACTTCATCATGAGTATGAATATCTAAAAAAAACTGCAAGAATGTGCTTGAATCGTGCTATATGATTTCAAAATTTTGAAGGTGCAGTTGGACTCGTGGATACCAGTTCAAGGAGCTTTGGAAGATGTTATGATTTGGGATACGTTCAAAATCGTCTCAGGAAGCTATTGGTACAAAAATTATGGCTTGAAAGGATCCCTAGCTTTGAAATCAGATTTTCATTTTATGGTTCATTTTTCAAATTGTCAAATGGCCTTTGAACGAGTTTCTTGCTGCACTAGGGTTAGGGTTTGACTCAATGATCATTATGGAATAGACTTGGCTTGCTATTTGACCTTAATCCATGCTTGAGAAAGAATTGGCATTAGGGTTTCATCCATTAACCATTTTTCCTATTTTCTAGCCAAAACCTAGACCTAGTGTGTAAATGAACCTTGGCCTGATTTTTGAATTGGTTCATGATACATAGAACTTGTCCAAATTCATATGACACCATTACATTGATTTTTAAATTTTATTTGAATTTTCAATGAATTAAAATGAATTAAATCATCAAAAATTAAATAAAATAAAAAAAGTCAACATTTGGTCTTGACATCAACCATGGGCCACGTGTGTGGCATGACAAGGATGGACAAAGTGAGAAAAATGGGGCCCTTTTGTCAAAATTGGATTTTCAAGGATAGTTGACTTTTGCCATTTCACAAAATTTTCCCAACTTCTACAAGGCATAACTTGCTCAATTTTTAAGCTTTTCACATGTTCTTGGACATTTTGGAAAGGTCTTTGAGTCCTTTACCCAATGCCTTTGGTCCCATGTCATTTTGATTTACCAATCTCAAGTTATGGTCTTTGACTTAAAGTCCCTTTTTGTTGACTTTTGAAAATGACCTATAATGTTGAAATTGATAACTTTTTGTGAGAGCATTTCTTGGACTTGAAGTATGAAGAGGAGTTGTAGGAAATGTCTTTCTCTTCAAAATGAGCTTTGGATGGAATTTTTCTGATAATCCATGTGAAAGTTATGCCCTGGTCAATTTCAGTTGACTTTTTCAGCTGTCCAAATATAGCAACTTTTGCATCTTTGATGATTTCTGAGCCAAACTTTGAGAATCATGATCAAGCATTGATCAAATGATGTTTGTGGCTTCAAAATGATATATTGACCAAAAATTTGAACTTTTGACTGCCAAATGACCATTTTGCCCCTACAGTTGACTGTAGTGCAATTTAGGGTTTTGACTGTGCAATCTTGAGCTGAATGCCTTGAAACTTGACATGGGGATGCTTGACCATGTTTGTAAGCATATGAGACTTGATTGGGCCTTTGAACACTTCCTTTTCTTGATCAGAACCCAAACCCTAATTTTGACTGTATGGGAAACTGTTGCACTGCACAACCCTTGGGGAATTTTCTAGCTTGGCTTGGCAATTTCTTGAGGAATATGGGAGGGCAAATTTTGGGGTATAACAGTTGCCCCTGTTCAATCTTCTTAGACCTGAGGATGTAGATTGGCTGACGTGCCTTCTGTAATCCGAGGGTAAAAGATGATTGGACACTAGAGTGCCCGGAAATTTGCGCTCACATGTTGGCAATGATGGGGATGGGCTTATAGATGCCATCTGGATGTTTGATTGCGTAGGAGATTCCTTAGCGAGAACCTGCATACCTGCAAAATAGAAAATGAGTACCTGACACGTTGCAGGGATGATTACTTCCTTAGCATGAATGGTAAGAGAGCCTTGAGCGACTTTAACTTCAACAACGCTCGTTGAGAAAAATCTGGGGTGTCTTCTACTGGGATAAGAATCAGGGAGATCTTAAGGTTGATCTGACTGAACCAGAGAGGCCTTTGACTGGGTAAGCAATCAGGAAAATCTTGGGACGATTTAACTGAACCGGTCTAGGTCTTGAAATGTCTTCAATGGGATAAGCATCAGGGAGATCTTAGGTCGATCTGACTGAACCAGAGGAGGCCTTTGACTGAACCAGTCTAGGTCTTGAAATGTCTTCAAAGGGATAAGCATCAGGAAAATCTTGGGACAATTTAACTGAACCAGAGAAGGCCTTTGACTGAACCAGTCTAGGTCTTGAAATGTCTTCAAAGGGATAAGCATCAGGAAAATCTTGGGACGATCTAACTGAACCAGAGAAGGCCTTTCACTGAACCAGTCTAGGTCTTGAAATGTCTTCAATGGGATAAGCATCAGGGAGATCTTAAGATTGATCTGACTGAACCAGAGAAGGCCTTTGACTGAACCAGTCTAGGTCTTGAAATGTCTTCAATGGGATAAGCATCAGGGAGATTTTAAGATTGATCTGACTGAACCAGAGAAGGCCTTTGACTGAACCAGTCTAGGTCTTGAAATGTCTTCAATGGGATAAGCATCAGGGAGATCTTAAGATTGATCTGACTGAACCAGAGAAGGCCTTTGACTGAACCAGTCTAGGTCTTGAAATGTCTTCAAAGGGATAAGCATCAGGAAAATCTTGGGACGATTTAACTGAACCAGAGAAGGCCTTTGACTGAACCAGTCTAGGTCTTGAAATGTCTTCAATGGGATAAGCATCAGGGAGATCTTAAGATTGATCTGACTGAACCAGAGAAGGCCTTTGACTGAACCAGTCTAGGTCTTGAAATGTAGCTTGAGAACTTAACTGGATCTTCCCTGAAAGGTAAAAGTCAGTCATATGCAATGCATGATATGGATCAAGCAATGATGTTCTCAACATAAATGAGATTTGTATGATGCAGTGCGTTATGCATGCTATAATGCTGTATGTGATGTTTTATGTATGTTTTCGTCCAGGAAAATGAATCCTTGACGGGTGCCGGGAAATCGTATCCTGGGCTGATGTCGAAGGATAGATTTTGCTTCCGCTGGGGATGATAACTGCAAGGATACCAGTAGGAGAAGATGACTCCGTTGCGGAATAAACTTGGCGAATGGAAGATTCTGCGGGGAGAAAAGATACTTTAGCGATCATGCTGGAAAGCAATACTCTGTGGGAAGAGTGATGCCTTGCTGAATGTTGATAGTAACTCTGTTGGGGATACCATTGTTGTATTGGAAGTGTGAATAGACTTCGCTGAGGATAGGAAAGAACTACGTTGACGACGACCTTCCCTTGGCTTTTGGCTGAGGATAACCCAGTTATATCCTGTTAAGGAAATAACTCTTTAAATCAAGCCAAACGACGCGTTCGTGTCCTGCGAGGGGATAAGCTTCCAGAATTTACTGGGGATAAGCTTACTGCTTGGGGAGATGAATTCCATCTTTCCTGGGGAACCTGGATGGGACTCTCCTGGGAAGTTTTGATATGCTGGGGAAGAATGCACTGACTTGCTGTCTCACTCTCTGGGGAACTTAAGATGTCTGGTTAGGTTCTTTAGCTGAACTTACCTTGGTACCTTGGAAGATAGAACAACCAGACTGCTCAGACAACTCTTCATTGCCCCTGTTTCTGGTGTCACCTGCAATTAATTCTTTGTTTCGTATGCAAATATTTATGAGCTAGCAAATTATTGTCAATGCATATATCACAAATTGAACCTTGGACGTTTTTCGCAAAACCAAAACAGAAAAAGAAAAAACAGTTGGCACGTTTAACTGAAAAGTATATTTGTATTGATTTTGAATAGCCTATGAATAAGCGTTTTGTGTACAAGAGGCTGACGTCCTAGTAAGAGGTACGTCGCTGAGCAAGAGTTTATACAAGTTTTGTACAAAAGAAAAATAAAACAGCTGTGTGAAATATGAATGATCCACTGGGTTTCAACTCTGCTATTGCCTTTATAACTCCGAGCGTCTCATCCCTTGATGACCTTGGTTGAAGTTGACTGATCGATGCCGTCCTGATGTAGATACCGGATTCTGGATGCAAAGTGATCCAATGAGACATAGTATTACGCTTTTATCCCTAACTTTTGCCTGGACTGCCTTTTCGGGTTTTCAGTCCACCGGGATACCCATTTTTGCCCAAGCCGCCTTTTTCAGGTTTTCGACTTGCCGGGTGTACAGATTTTTTCATTTTCACCCCTTCATTTTGCCCGAACCCTTTTGGTTCGACGGGAAGCCCTAATTTTTGCCTAGACATGTCAGCCTAGCGGGTCTTTTTTCATGCGTAGTATTTTTTAACTATGTCTGCATTGGCGGGGTGAGGAAGGTCGTCACCATCCATGTTGGTTAATATCATTGCTCCTCCTGAGAACACATGCTTAACCACAAATGGCCCTTCGTACGTAGGGGTCCATTTGCCCCTTGGATCACTCTGAGGAAGGATGATTCGCTTGATCACCAGATCCCCGACTTGATACTCCTGTGGTCTGACCTTTTTGTTAAATGCCCTGATCATTCGTTTCTGATACGTCTGACCATGGCAGATAGCAGCAAGTCTCTTTTCGTCAATAAGGTTGAGCTGATCAAGTCGTGTCTGGATCCAATCATCTTCGTTCAGATTTGCATCCTTCATTATCCGGAGAGAAGGAATTTGTACTTCGATTGGCAAGACTGCCTCCATGCCATAAACCAGAGAGAAAGGAGTTGCCCCGGTTGACGTCCTAGCTGAAGTACGATACCCATGTAGAGCGAACGGTAACATCTCGTGCCAATCTTTATACGTTACTGTCATCTTCTGCACGATCTTCTTGATGTTTTTATTAGCTGCTTCTACAGCCCCATTCATCTTCGGTCTGTAAGGAGAAGAATTGTGGTGCTGTATCTTGAACTGTTCGCAAAGCTCGGTGATCATCTTATTGTTCAGATTGGTACCGTTGTCTGTAATAATCCGCTCAGGGACGCCGTATCGACAGATCAGGTTGTGCCGAATGAACCGTGCCACGACAGTCTTGGTTACCGTAGCATAGGATGCTGCCTCAACCCACTTTGTGAAATAATCAATTGCCACTAGGATGAAGCGATGTCCATTGGATGCCGTAGGTTTTATCTCACCGATCATGTCTATGCCCCACATTGCAAATGGCCAAGGCGCAGTCAGAACATTCAGGGGAACCGGAGGAACATGCACCTTGTCTGCGTAGATCTGGCACTTATGGCATGTCCTGGAATGTTGGTAACAGTCAGCTTCCATTGTAGACCAGTAATATCCTGCCCGTAGGATCTTCTTTGCCATGGTATGTCCGCTGGAGTGTATACCAAAAGTCCCTTCATGTAGCTCTTCCATGATTCTTTCTGCTTCAGTCTTATCTACACAACGCAGTAGGGTTGAATCCTGGTTTCGCTTGTACAAGATGCCGTTGCTAAGAAAGAACTTGGCTGCAAACCTTCTCAGGAACTTCTTATCATTGACAGATGCTCCTTCAGGGTATTCCTGAGCTTCTAGGTATCTCTTCACTTCGTGATACCAAGGCTTCTCAGTTACCAATTTAGTTTCGAGATCACAACAGTATGCCGGTTCGTCCAGTTTTCAGATGGTGATCCGGGGAGCTTCATTATCCCATTTAACCTTGAACATTGAAGACATTGTAGCTAACGCGTCCGCCAACTGATTCTCTTCTCTTGGAAAGTGCTCAAATGTTATCTCTGTGAAGTGGGGGATCAGGGCCAACACACATTCTCTGTAAGGAATCAAGTTTGGATGTTTCGTATCCCACTCTCCTTTGATCTGATTGATCACAAGAGCGGAATCTCCGAAGACACTCAGAAATTTGATCCTCAGGTCGATCGCAGCTTGAAGACCCATGATACACGCTTCATACTCCGCCATGTTGTTGGTACAATTGAAACACAGCCGGGCGGTGAGTGGAGTATGAGTACCTTGTGGAGATACGATTATGGCGCCAATACCATTTCCCAAAGCATTGGAGGCTCCGTCAAAGTGCATAGACCATCGGGATCCTGGTTCAGGTCCTTCATCCGGTCCGGGTATTTCACAGTCAGTTACTATCATAATGCTTTCGTCTGGAAACTCGAAGTTCATTGATTGGTAGTCATCCACAGCTTGATGTGCTAAGTGGTCTGCCAATACACTTCCCTTGATGGCTTTTTGGGTCGTATACTGAATGTCGTATTCCGTCAAGATCATCTGCCATCTTGCAATTCTCCCAGACAGAGCAGGCTTTTCGAATATGTACTTTATAGGATCCATTTTTGAGATTAACAAGGTAGTGTGAGTCAGCATATACTGTCTCAGCCGGCGAGCAGCCCATACCAAAGCGCAGCAAGTTTTCTCAAGCAGTGAGTATCGGGTCTCACAGTCGGTAAACTTTTTGCTAAGGTAATAAATGGCATGCTCTTTTCGGCCAGACTCGTCATGCTGCCCCAGCACGCACCCCATTGCATTATCAAGTACTGTCAGGTAAAGTATCAAAGGTCTCCCTTCAACTGGTGGCATAAGGATGGGTGGTTCTTGGAGATATTCTTTGATTCTGTCAAAAGCAACCTGACATTCATCATTCCAACGTACTACCTGATCTTTCTTCAGCAGCTTGAAGATTGGTTCACAGGTAGCAGTTAAATGTGAGATGAACCGAGCAATGTAATTCAGACGTCCTAGAAAGCCTCTGACTTCCTTCTCTGTCTTAGGAACTGGCATCTCTTGAATGGCTTTGACCTTAGCAGGGTCCACTTGAATTCCCTTGTCACTGACCACGAAGCCTAGCAATTTCCCAGATCTTACCCCGAAGATGCACTTGTTCGGGTTCAATCTCAGCTTGTACAGTTTCAACCGGTCGAACAACTTCTGCAGATGATCTAGGTGCTCTTCCTCAGTCTGGGACCTAGCGATCATATCGTCCACATACACCTCTATCTCGTGATGGATCATATCATGAAATAAGGTAACCATGGCCCGTTGGTAGGTTGCCCCAGCATTCTTTAACCCGAACGGCATGACCTTGTAACAGAAGGTGCCCCACTGAGTAACAAATGTAGTCTTTTCCATGTCTTCCGGAGCCATCTTGATCTGATTGTAGCCTGAAAAACCATCCATGAAAGAGAACACTTTATGCTGAGCTGTATTATCAACAAGGACATCAATGTGGGGTAGAGGGAAGTCATCCTTGGGGCTGGCCCTGTTCAGATCCCTGTAATCAACACACATCCTGACCTTGCCGTCCTTCTTAGGTACCGGCACCACATTAGCAACCCACTGAGGGTAAGAAGTTACTGCAAGAAACCCGGCATCAAACTGCTTCATAACCTCGGCTTTAATCTTCTCAGACATCTCTGGACGCATACGACGGACCTTTTGCTTAACCGGAGGGAAATCTTCTTTAGTTGGTAAGTGATGGACCACAATGTCGGTATCTAATCCAGGCATATCTTCGTAGGACCAGGCAAAGATTTCTTTATAGTCATGCAGCATCTGAGTCAACCGTTGCTTCACGCTGAGTTCTAGGTTGGCGCCAATCTTCACCTCTTTTTTGTCTTCCTCCGTACCCAAGTTTATTATTTCCACTGGCTCTTCATGGGGTTGAATTGCCCTCTCCTCCTGTTGTAACAGTCTTGCAAGTTCACCAGGCACTTCGCAATCATCTTCACCTTCGTCTGCGGCTAAGTTGATCGGATTTTCGAAGTCATAACTGGCAGTAGCAGAGTCGTTACCAGTGAGATCCAGAGTGGATTGAAACCTGTATGAGTGAGTGTGTGTGTAAATACAGCTGTTTTGCAATATGTAAAGAAAGGAAAGAAAAGGAGCGCAAAATTTGAATTGTGAAAAGCGTCCAATGCTTTTATTCATGATATATGATGGTGACAAACAAAAGCCCTCATAAATAAAACCACGGTGCCCCGGGTAAGACACCGGGCCATATAGTCTCAAATTATTGTTTATTACAAATCAAAAAAACAAAGAAATTCATTACTGGGAGACAAAAGTTATTGGAGTAAAATCTTTAGCAGTCCAATTGGTCAATCCACCGTCGGCCGTCGGGTAGATCCAGCTATCGAACTCTGACTCTTCTATTCCATCTTCCTCTCCAATAGCATTCACTCCAGAGTGAGTGATGAGCAACGGAGGTCTTCCAATTCTTGCCTTGCGCACCGCTTTCTGAGCTTCCGTGGTGAAACCCAGCCCAAACTTGTTAGTCTTAGGAGTAAGATCAGGGAGCTTGCCCCAATTTGCACATTCACCCTTCTCAATCACAGCCCGGGCGTCCTTTAAGGAGGCCATCTTCATAGGAGAAACCTCTTCATCTTCTGCTGTTGCCAAGGTTGGTGGTACCTCCTCAAAATGTTGAAAGGGGGTTTCAATGAACTCCCCATCCATTTCTACGTATCTGAAAGAGTTGAGGTGGCTGACCATGTATTCCTCCTCCCCTTGCACTGTTACGATCTTCCCCCTGACCGGGTATTTGAGCTTCTGATGCAATGTGGAGGTCACAGCTCCAGCTTTGTGGATCCATGGGCGACCCAGCAAACAAGAATAGGACGGATGGATGTCCATCACATAAAATTTTGAATCAAATACTTGTGACCCAACCCTGATTGGGATGTCCACTTCACCATGCACCATTCTTTTGGACCCGTCAAAGGCCCGGACAACAATGCTACTTGGTTTGAGCTCTAGACCTTCACAATCCAGCCTATCCAGAGCCTTCTTGGGCAGCACGTTCAATGAGGAACCTGTGTCAACCAGCACATGAGCAAGAGTAGTGCCCCTGCATTCAATGGAGACATGCAGGGCATCATTATGGTTCTTCCCCTTTGCTGTCAGATCGGCATCAGAGAAACCCATGCCATTATCAGCAGTTAGGTTGGCCACACAATCGGTGAACTGGTCAGCAGTCGTATCTTGGGGTACATGGGCAGTCTTTAAGAAAGCAATCAGAGCCTTTGCATGGGCCTCTGAACACAGCAGCAGTGACAACATGGAGATTTTAGAGGGGGTGTGCCCCAGCTGTTCCACAACATTGAAATCACTTTTCTTTATTATCTTGAGAATTTCTTCCATTTCCTGCTTGGAAGCCTCAACAATGGTCCTTGGTGCCTCCGTCCTGGCAGGCACATCAGCAGCAGTTCCCTTGCCCCGAGTATCAGATGACTCAGCAGCAGGGGTGGATACTTGGTCAGAAGGAGAAACAGGCACTCTGGCAGGTGTGAAGATCAAAGGCCTATGAATTGCCGGAGGAGCAATGTCTGGCGAGAACAGTCTTCCACTACGAGTGACCTTAGCAGGCCCGGTAATGTTGGAGACACCAGTATCAATGTTGCACTCTTGTTTCACACCCAGAACATAAACATCCGCCCCATAGTGCCATGGGACAGCCTTATCAGATTTGTAGGGTATAGGCCCCGGAACAGTAATGGTGATGGGAACATTCTTGTGAACTGACAAAACTTGTATAGGCTTCTTTGAAGGAGCCTCGGAATAGTTGTTGAAGATGGTAACGATTGACACTTCTTCAACAGGAGCAGCAGGAACAACAGTCTTTTCAAACAAAATCTCTCTACTATCTATCAGGTTTTGGATGCCTGACTTCAACAGAGAACAACCAACAGGGGAAGCAACACATAGAGGGCAACTTTCGCTACATCCCGGAAATAAACCGGCTAGCAACAGATTCCTCTTAACCATCAGCAACGGAGTAGCAACATCATCCACCGAAGCTACATACAAATTTTCCTCAACAGCATTCACCCCATGCTGGGGCAAGGGAGCATTTACAACATTTGGCCCCTCGGGCGCCTCAAACTGTATCTCCTTTGCATCAATGAGATCTTGAACCTTATTTCTTAGGGCCCAACAGTCATCTGTGTTATGCCCCGGGCTATCAGAGTGATAAGCACAGCGAGCATTTGGATTGAACTTGGGGGATGCAGTATTGGGAAACTTTGGAGCCTCCTTGACAGTCACTAAATTGGTGGATAGCAACTGTGGCAGAATCTGTGATAAGGTCATGCTTAACCGGGTAAACTCCCTCCGGGGTCTTTCAAACTTCTGAGGATTAGTTGGCCGAGGAGCGGCAGCAGGTTTGGCAATCATTATCGCACTGACAGATTGGCGGTGTTCAGGTCGCTCTGTTCTCCGGGAGTTATATACAGCACTAGCCTCCTTTTTGAAGGGCTTCTTCTCAGTACTGGAGGAGGCAACTTTCTGTATCTTCCCCGATTTTATACCGGCCTCAATCCTTTCACCAGTCAGGATTAGATCGGTAAACCCAGCAGAGGAATTACCAATGAGATGGTTGAAAAATGGACCAGATAGGGTCCCCAAGAACATATCTACCAGCTCCCGATCCGTCAATGGTGGCTGCACCCTGCCAGCCAAGTCTCTCCATTTCTGAGCATACTCCTTAAAACCTTCACCCGACCCTAGCGACATACCCTGGAGTTGGGTACGCGTAGGAGCGAGGTCGGCATTATACTGATACTGCTTGTAAAAAGCAGTGGCCAGATCCTCCCAGTTACGAATGCTGATTCCATCTAGCTGATAGAACCAATCGAGGTGAGTCCCTGAAAGACTCTCCTGGAAGAAGTGGATCCAAAGGTTCTTGTCTGCTGTGTAAGGCTGGATCTTCCTTACATAAGAACGGAGGTGCATCTTGGGACAGGAAGCCCCATCATACTTCACGAAGGCAGGCGTTTTGAACTTGTGGGGGATCACCACTCCAGTAGATAACCCTAAGTCTCCGAAATCCAATCCAGGCACTCGTTGAACTTCCACAGCCTTTAATCTGTCTTCCAGCTGTTTGTACCGGTCTTCAGCAGGAGGGTACTGGTCGTCGTTGAAGTCTGTTTCAGTATCAGAGCCCACAGGAGTAGTGACCTCCCTTTCATGGTGACTACCTTCTGTCACAGATGGAGGAGTCCTTTCAGCTTCAACAACCAAAGTGTTCCCGAGTCTGCGCCCAGTGTTAAATAGCACAGTCCTCCTCTTCTTCTTAGTCTTCTTCAACAGCATGGTCTTTAACTCTTGTTGACCCTGAGACAAGCCCTTGATCAGCTCCTGAAATTGGGCGTTTTGCGCCTGAAACTGGACGTTTTGCGCCTGAAGAGCCTTGATAGCCGCATCGGTTGATGATTCAGGAGGGTTCATGATGCTGAAATAAACAGCGAAGAACGGTAAACAACCTGAAAAGAAGAGTATTTATGATGCACATGATGAATGATATGCGTTTATGCAATGCATTCAAGAGTTCGAAAATTCAAATTTGTTGTAGACCAAAAGGAACACACTTTATTATTAAGAAAATCATTGTTTTAATACATCAAAGCCTCATGGGCAAAAATACAAAAAGATCAAGTCACATCCAAAATATGTTGCGCATCTTCTCTGGAGCTATGTAAGTGTTGAGATTCCTTTCCTCGTGCAACAGGCGAGTGAGCTCCAAAACCTTCTTTTCACTGGCATGCAAACTAGTCTCAAGAGAATTCCTCTCTTCTTTAAGCTGGATCCAACTCTTCTGCATCTCTTCCCAGGATGTGGGCATATCAGGGTGCTGAATAACATGAGACATCTCTCCTTCCAAGGCAGGCTCTTTAATTACTGGAAGCATGTGAGGATAAGGCATTACTAACTTCTGAGAGCGGGCTCATACCCACTTGAGGTAAGGCTCCAAAGGGATGGAGTTCCTGTGCCCCAGTGTCTTGCTGTCTATCCTACTAGGCATCCTCCAAGCTCTGATAAATCTCTGGCGAAGTCCTTGAGTATCGTTGTCGAAGTCAAAAACTATGTCAGGTATCAACATGTCATGAGGACCATCCCTCCGAGCATAACCAAATTGTCTCCAGGCCAGGCATGGACTATAAGTAATACCCCCTCTGATTCCAAGTAAAGGAACATTAGGATATTCCCCGCAACGATCAATGATAGTGACATCTTCTCTGGACCTAGGGCACCAATGTATATCTGCATGTGTAAGAGTCATCAACCGTTGTGACCATCTCAAACCCCGCTCGTTCTTCAGGACTGATTGTGGAAGGTGCGAAATAAACCACTTTCCCAGGAGAGGAGTGCAACACATAAGGACACCTCTTTTTCTCATGGTTCGAGTGTAACATGAGTGAAGGAGGTCTCCCAGCAGCGTAGGTATAGGATTCCTGGACATAAAGATCTGGACAGCACTGATATCAATGAGCTGGTCTGGGTTAGGGAACAACACCAAACCATAAACAAGGAGGGCCACAACCTCTTCAAAAGCTTGCAAGTCAAGGGAATTCCAACAATCATAGGCCTTTTCAAACAGAAACCTGGCTAAGAACCCTTTGATACCACTTCTAACTTCCCAATGTCCCTTGAGGTCAGATAACTGTAGGTGCAAGACTTTAGCAATCTCTTCAAGTTTAGGTTCCTTTTCTGTACCGTTGAAGGGTAGCTGATCAAGAATAGGGATCTTCAGGAGTCGGGAGAACTCCTCCAATGTAGGTACCAACTGATAGTCCAAGAAGGTGAAACAGTGATGCAGAGGGTCAAAGAACTGGAACAGGACTTTTATCATATCTTCCTCAATGTTGGTGTTGACCAAGCTGATGAGACTTCCATGCCTTTCACTGAATGAAGAGTTCTCAGGAATCCTGGATGTAAGCTCCTTAAGCTGAGGAGGGATCCTTACAAGACTGATTGGAATTGTCTTTCTACGAACAGTTTCCATGTCCTACAAAACAAGAACAAAGATGAAAATTCGAACCCCTGAAATGGTTAGTTAATGCATATGATGCTGGATGATGTCATGATGCTATGATTAACACAGATATTTACAAAGACAAACATGTAAGGCACACAAGGCACACAAGACAGGCCCTTAAGGTTTAAGGCCAGCATGGGGTCTGGGTAGTACCCTCTTGAAGTTGGTGGGTTCATCCTGTCCTAATCAAAGTAACCGGGTTCTAAGGTTCCCAATATCACGGGATTGCTTTCATTGTTCATCGTTTCGATTTAGCCACTGAACTGGCGACCGAAATATTCCAGGAAAGCAACCCTCAATTGAGTGTAGTATCGAGTATCAACCAACCTCGGACTGCACCAAAGTCAGTTATCTCACTACCCTAAAGAGGCCAAGATGGTTCAATTAAGGTTCCTAAGGTCTGTTGATGCTTCATGACACCACATGGAGGCCCCGTACTCTCCTTGACTGACTCAAGGGTTACCGGTACACACCAAAGTGCCACATCAACGTAGCAGACTGTTTCAACCATGTCGGTATACCCCGCACAGTTCCCTCACAGCCTTGTTGCTACTTTCTAAGAAGGTATCCCCCAGATCCGGGTTAGGATCTATAGAACTCCCAAGCAACCCACAATTTTAAAGCATACAAGGAAACAATTGAAAACACAGTTGTAACTAGCCCTAAGGTACACCTCACTTTAAGTTTTTCCCCAGCAGAGTCGCCAGTTCTGTGATCGGTGGATCTGGAACTGACTGTTTTAAAGCTGGTTCGCGAAATGTCGCGGAAGCAAGAGTCGCCACCGTCTTTTATTTTCTCCAATTGGAAAGGACAAAAGCACAGAAAAATTCCTTTAAAGAGATTGCTCTCGGTTCGGGAGGTAAGTTATAGAAAGGGAAGGTGTTAGCACCCTTTCTATCCATGGTTATCCATGGGCTCTTAGGTACTTGCTCAATGTGTTTTCAAAATTGTTTGTTTGCTTTTCAATTGTGGGTTTCAAAAATATTCTTTGAAAAGTTTCAGTTCAACTCATACGTCAGAGTGTTTTGAAAAGTTTGTTTTGAAAGTTTTTTGAAAGGTGTTGGTGAAAAGAGTCTTTGTTTGGTTTGAAATTAGAGCAAGTACCTTTGAGAACCTACCTACCCTAAGGAATTAGTCTGTGTAAATGTCCTTTAAGGTAGTGCCATCCCACCATTGAGAGGTAGGTAGCACCACCGTTGGAGGTGTTCGGGTCAATTCGAGTTTTAGGGACGTGGTGGTCACCGGAGCAATAGGAAGACACCTCAGAAGCTACCCTCATGCCAGGTTCCCGGACCATGAGGACTTACTAAGACGTTTTCTACTCGACGACCACCTTTCGAAAGGCAACAGTGAGGCGTACCCTAGGGGTGGTGTGTGCGAATTGTGTGTCATTTTCAGTTCATTGTTTGTCTTGTCATGCATTGGTGATCTAACGATTCAATTTTATTTTCGGGCATTCATTCTTTCATGCATATTTATTAACAGTTATATTTGCGAGAAAATAAATCTAACTATTACAACTGGCGCGGGTCCACATCGCCAAAAAAACCGAACCCGATTTGACTGAAAATAAATAAAGCGAATGAAATAAAAGGTGCGAGAAATAAATCTAAACTTATTACAAGGCTTTGGGGCATATACAGAGGTATTTACACAATATAAAACAAATGCGCGAAATAAAAAGATTAAACAAAATTAGGGCTTTGGACCCTTTTACAAATAATTAAAAATTAATCAAGGAAATTAAAAATTAAATGAAAAATAATATTTTTGTGTTTTTTAGGTTTAAAAGAAAAAAGAGAAAAGTTAATTAAAATTAAAATCCTAGTTCTATCATTTTTTAAGTTTATTATGAAAAAAGATTTAATTTCTAACCTAATTAAATTCTAAACTAATTTATGTCCAATTTTTGATTTATAGAAAATAAATAATAAATAATAATATTGTGAGAAAAAGGAAAAGAATTAAAAAGGATATAAAAAATTAATAATTACCCTAATTCTACATTTTTTGGATTTTTACTATGAAAAAAAGAATTAAAATTAAAACTAAGACCTAATTAAACTAAATGAGTTATATTTTAATTTATTAAAAAAAAGAATCAAAATTAATTATATTTTTTTTGTCCTTTCTGTATTTTTTAATGTTTTTGCATTTTTTGATTAAAAATTAAATAAAACAAGTAATTAAAATAATACAACAATTGAAATAAATGATTAAAAGATAAAAAGAAAAAAAATCAAATGGGCAAACCAGGGGGGGTAGACCCCAGAATTGGAGGTATAGATTTGAAAGCCTGGCCCAATTATTGGTGAGAACTTGTTGACTTTTTTGATCCAGTGAGATGCATTTGACTGGGGTGTAGCATGTTTCCCAATCCTTGCCTTTGATGTGAATGCTCTGGGACACGTGGATGGTGCATTTTGATGGAGTATGGTGAGCATCAATGTGAGCGCTGTATGTGAATTGGAAATGAAAAATAACATTAAATTTTGCAAGACCTGGGACTTGAACCCAGGTCTTTGAGGTCACATGCGCGTGTCTTGGCCAGCTGAGCTAGTTGTTTTCATTTAACATATAATAATCAATAAAATATATAAAAGAAAATGGTTAGTGCTCAGTTAAACGCGCGCAAATTTAAACTCATCCAATCCATTTGTGCCACGCCATCGTCCCTTCCAATTTCCTGAAATACAAACAAAGAAGGCAACGGTTTTGAAACGTTGTTTTAAACATGCTATGAGAAAATAGCGAATAGCCATATAGGCTATATAAATTGTTCGCGATGGTATCTTCTTCTTCGTCTGGATGTGCTGAGTTCAACCATGGTAGTCAGGGACTCTAATTTTTCCCCTAGGCAAAATCCCTAATTTGAGAAAGCTGTAACCCTAGGATTCGAAAATGGCAATTTCTTATTCATGGCACAAAAATGAAATTAAATGCAAGGGTTAGCTCAGAAACTTCATCATGAGTATGAATATCTAAAAAAAACTGCAAGAATGTGCTTGAATCGTGCTATATGATTTCAAAATTTTGAAGGTGCAGTTGGACTCGTGGATACCAGTTCAAGGAGCTTTGGAAGATGTTATGATTTGGGATACGTTCAAAATCGTCTCAGGAAGCTATTGGTACAAAAATTATGGCTTGAAAGGATCCCTAGCTTTGAAATCAGATTTTCATTTTATGGTTCATTTTTCAAATTGTCAAATGGCCTTTGAACGAGTTTCTTGCTGCACTAGGGTTAGGGTTTGACTCAATGATCATTATGGAATAGACTTGGCTTGCTATTTGACCTTAATCCATGCTTGAGAAAGAATTGGCATTAGGGTTTCATCCATTAACCATTTTTCCTATTTTCTAGCCAAAACCTAGACCTAGTGTGTAAATGAACCTTGGCCTGATTTTTGAATTGGTTCATGATACATAGAACTTGTCCAAATTCATATGACACCATTACATTGATTTTTAAATTTTATTTGAATTTTCAATGAATTAAAATGAATTAAATCATCAAAAATTAAATAAAATAAAAAAAGTCAACATTTGGTCTTGACATCAACCATGGGCCACGTGTGTGGCATGACAAGGATGGACAAAGTGAGAAAAATGGGGCCCTTTTGTCAAAATTGGATTTTCAAGGATAGTTGACTTTTGCCATTTCACAAAATTTTCCCAACTTCTACAAGGCATAACTTGCTCAATTTTTAAGCTTTTCACATGTTCTTGGACATTTTGGAAAGGTCTTTGAGTCCTTTACCAAATGCCTTTGGTCCCATGTCATTTTGATTTACCAATCTCAAGTTATGGTCTTTGACTTAAAGTCCCTTTTTGTTGACTTTTGAAAATGACCTATAATGTTGAAATTGATAACTTTTTGTGAGAGCATTTCTTGGACTTGAAGTATGAAGAGGAGTTGTAGGAAATGTCTTTCTCTTCAAAATGAGCTTTGGATGGAATTTTTCTGATAATCCATGTGAAAGTTATGCCCTGGTCAATTTCAGTTGACTTTTTCAGCTGTCCAAATATAGCAACTTTTGCATCTTTGATGATTTCTGAGCCAAACTTTGAGAATCATGATCAAGCATTGATCAAATGATGTTTGTGGCTTCAAAATGATATATTGACCAAAAATTTGAACTTTTGACTGCCAAATGACCATTTTGCCCCTACAGTTGACTGTAGTGCAATTTAGGGTTTTGACTGTGCAATCTTGAGCTGAATGCCTTGAAACTTGACATGGGGATGCTTGACCATGTTTGTAAGCATATGAGACTTGATTGGGCCTTTGAACACTTCCTTTTCTTGATCAGAACCCAAACCCTAATTTTGACTGTATGGGAAACTGTTGCACTGCACAACCCTTGGGGAATTTTCTAGCTTGGCTTGGCAATTTCTTGAGGAATATGGGAGGGCAAATTTTGGGGTATAACAATGTGCAATTAAATCTTTTTAGGAATTGCTTCCTTATGTAAATTCCTATTTACAGGCCAATCAATCAATACAATTATTTTTAACCAAAAGTTATCTCTTTGTTTTTTTTACTATTTTGTTTGCAAAAACGTTCGACATTTTTTGATAAAAATTTCATTTTGAAGCATTAGCTTCACAAAACATGATTGAAACAATTGAAATTACTTGATATTTTGAGTGACCAGAGTGGTGGTCAAGATTGACATACCATACCTGGGGCACATTGGTGTATTTTGTTTCAAGGAATCATTGTTCACTCGCAGCAAGCATGTACTCGTAAAAGAACAAAGATTTGTCGAGGTTGTTACCAATGTGAAATTTTGGGTTCATATTTCTTGGTAGGGGTAGGAAGATCATCTCCTCAAACACAATCCTTTTCCCTAGTGTAATATGCGTTTATGCTCAACAAAAGCTTGTCTGATAGAGTTTTCTTTCAGGAATTTTTTCCCAGTGAAGAACACGTTTGTTGGATTCTGTACAAATTTATTCCCCAATGTGGTCTACATCTTTTGAGAGTTCTTGTAAGAACTATTTTAATCACATGCAGAAGATTCTTGGTTCGTTTCCTGTAAGCAGTCTGCTTTTCCTAGTGGAGTGTGCATAAGTCTGCTTTTCCCCAGTGGAGTTTGTATGTCTGGTTTTCCTTTTAATGTTTCTATCAGTAGGTTTTTCTTCCCAGTAGGGTTACATTTTGGTGAATTCCTTACAAGGTTTACTTCCCCAAAATAGTTTGCACTTGTGAGAGTTCTCTTAGTAAGACCACTTGTGAAGATTTCTTTACGAGGATTCTCCCATCCCCAAGAAGAGCAAATTCCCTGAGCAGAGAATCTTTCCACAATGGAGTTTGTGGTTGAGATTTTAGGTTCTAGAATTCTCTTTTCCCTAGTAGAAGCTGTTTGTCAGGAGTTTTGAGCAAGAGTTCTCTTTTTCTCGTCAGTGTGAAGGTTTCCTTATCCCCAACTGAGATGTATTAGATTATTCCTTTAATGATTGATAAATGGTTAAAGTCTGATTCGGCACTCTTCAGGGTCTGCGATTTAATTTTGCATAATCCTCTCAATAATGTCCAATTTTCATTGGCGTCTCTCTTCAGAGTTTGAAATTTATTTTTGCAAACTCACGCCAAGGTTTTCTAACCTCTGGTTTTCAGTAGTTCAGTTTTCTATTCCTCACAAAGGATCAGAGTATCAAGGCCATCTCTTCAGCAGTTCCTTTTTTCTTCAGCAGTTTCCCGTTGGAACATCCAATCATGCATCATTACATTGCATCTACCCAAATGCATAGCATTTCCATTACTTATGGAGCATTATTCCATAGAAAAATTTAAACATACGTTGAAGCATAAGCCAATCCATTTGATATATCTCCATAGAAGAGTTTAACTTCATAGATACTTATGGTATTCCCAGCGGGTTTCCTCAGAATCTCTTACCTTTGTGTAACATTTCAAGTCCAATGTGATTGACAATATTTTCAAAGTCCAGCATGTTCTGGAGTCCCTTGGGCAGGTCTAGTTAGTCCTCCTGGGTTAAAATTATTGTGTTTGGCATTGTATATTTGTCATTCATTAGAAATTACCCCCTTGTTGGTCAGAGAGATTCTGTAGTTCTGTTTCCTTGTGCAAATAACCAAACACGGTTGTTGCTTACCTTTTGTAAGTTGGTCCCCTTACTGCCTTTCACATAAGGGATGTCTCTTGCGTTTGCAAGTTCCAGGTTTTTACCCATATTTGCTCTTTGTAGTCAGGGTGCGAGTAAGAGTTGCTGCATAACCTTTCTTGCTTCTCAAATATTTGGATAATTCTACTTGGTGTTTGGCAGTTTAGATAATTTCCACCCTTGAGGAATTACACCCCGCCTTTGGCCTAAAGGATAATGTAGTTCTTTTTCCTAGTGCAAATACTCTAATTCTTCGCTTACCTTTCATAAGTTAGTCACTTTACTACCTTTTGCATAAGGGATGTCTCTTTCCTTTTGTAATTCTTCCTTACCTTTTGTTTGGAAAAATGCCTTGTCTCTTCAGCTTACCTTCTGTAAGGTGTTCTCTGCCTTTCTTTACAAGAAGTTGTCAGTTCCTTTGCTTGCCTTTTGCATGTCTCTTATGCCTTTCACATAGGAAAATCCCATACTCTTTCCATTTGTCTTCTTAACCTTTTGTTAAGGAGTGTCTCACTTCCTTTTGCATGAGAAGTCATATATCAATCCTCAATATTTCTTATCCTTTTGTTAAGAAAATTTGTTCTTCTAACCTTTTGTTGCAAAGTCTCTCTCATCTCCTTTTGCTTTGGAATATCCATCTTTACTTCCAACCTTTTGTTGTGAAGTCTCTCATCGCCTTTTGCCTTGAGATATCAATCTATTTTCTCTCTCATCACATTTTTCCTTGAGATATCAATATTTATTATCCTTTTATTAAGAAAATTTTTGTTTCCAACCTTTTGTTGCAAAGTCTCTCTCATCACCTTTTTCCTTGAGATATCCATATGCTTTCTTATCCTTTTGTTAAGAAAATCTTCTCTTCCAACCTTTTGTTGTGAAGTCTCTCATCGCCTTTTTCCTTGAGATGTCCACCTTTTTTTTCCAACCTTTTGTTGTGAAGTCTCTTATCTCCTTTTGCATTGGGATATTCATCTGTTCTTCCAACCTTTTGTTGTGAAGTCTCTCATCACCTTTTGTTGTGAAGACTCTCATCGCCTTTTTCTTTGGGATGTCCCTTTAATATTATCCTTTTGATAAGCCATAACACTTCCTTTTGCATATGGATTTATCTTTGTCTTTGGTTATCTTCCTAACTGTTGTTAAAGAAACCCTTGAGATACTATGTCAATTATTCATTTATTATCCTTTTGGTAAGAAGTTTTCTCATAATCATCATTTGAGGAGTTTTGTTTTCCCACTGAATAGAAATTTGGGTGCGGTTATCATCTGTTCATTAGTGTAAATAGAAAATATATACAACCCAAAAATATATTACTTTTTTTTGTTTCCCATAGTGCAAATTTTACGGTTCTATTGGTATTCAATCCTCTTCTACCTTGAATGTCCGAAAGGCTAGCGTCAATTTCACCCTTAGGTTTAAGGTGATTTAATAGGGAAGTTGTTGCACCCCAAAATTTCCCCTCTTATCATTTCAAGTTCTCATAGGCTTATGCTTTTATCATCATACATACATATGCATATCATTGGTTCCACGGTTATGGGATTAAGGTGTTCTTGTCCTATTGATCTTTACCAAGCAAGAGAGAGAAGAGAATTGACAGTCAATGCAAGGAGGGTGATATATTTTCAATCTCATGATCACTCAAGCTACAAGGGCTTCTTATGCCTCAAGACATTTCAATATGTCTACTATTTCATCAGATGATTTAAGATTGCAAAAGATAGGGAGTTGGTCACATTCTCCTATCTTTTGATCCTTGAGCTAGGATTTTAGTTATTTGAGTGTATGACACATTCATTAGAATGAATTTTTAAGAAAAAGATTCTCAATATATTCTTAAGTTTCCCCAGTGGAACTAGGGTTTTGAAGATGTGCATCTATCTCCTATCTTTTTTAGCTGAAATTAGGGTTTTGAGTTAAATCAAACTATCACTGATTTTTGAGCAAAATTGGTTTCTGTGGCCTTCTATGCATTCTAAAGCACCTATTTGTGGAGGAATAACCATTCATTTTAGTCATAAGAATTTCAATTGATCAAGAGACAAGAGGAATTGATTGTGTTGGGGAAAGTCAACTGTACAGCCAAAATTTTAACTCCTGAATTTTATGGTCAAATTGGTGTTCCATAAGTCAAATATGGTCAATGGTTGAGATTTGTCCAAATGGAATCACAAAAGTAAAAAAAAAATCAATAAAGTTGACCAAAGTTGAATTTTTAGGACTTAGAAATTTTCTCTAAGTATTGGAAGTTTCATGGTCATTTTATCATCTTTCAAGCCATGTATCTCACTAATGTGTGGATGAAAATTTTAAAACTTGTGATCATTAGAAAGAGGAAGTTCCATACTTCATTTTTGTCCATGAGGACTTATGTCCAAAAAGTCCATGGATAACAAGTTATTTGATCATGAAGTATGATGTTTATCCAGATTGAGATTAGGAAACTTTGAGAAATTTTGAAGTTTATCAATCAGATCCATCATCATGATTTGTAAGACAAAATTCTCAATGATTCAGGCATCATTTGATCTTACAATCAACACCAAAGATGTAGAGTAAGTTTCATTCTCTCTAATTCTTCAAAAGGTTTCTCATTTGGTCCAATATAGCTCAAAATATCATGGTTCAAAGATGAGACATCAAAGATGTAAGTTGGTTTTAATTTAGAAAACTTTTCTAAGTCTTGGATCAGTTTACAAGATGTCATTTTCTTTTATTATTTTCACTATCTTCCAGGCTTCAATTCAACTTCCCACCAACACCAAAGATGAATATTTTCCTCCCCTCTTTCCAATGATCACAAGATTATTTCATTTGGTCAAGAATTCATTAAGTTATGTTTGTGAGAAGTAGTAGAAAAAACTCAGGCTCTATGGTTCCAACATTGCTATTTTTGAGTTATTTCAAATTATGAGTCATTGTGGTTTATGTTCTAACTCCACATACATCATTTTCACATGCACACCACCCCAAAACATTTCTCTAAATGGTCAAACCAAGGTCACACTATGCATACATGCATTTGAAACAAAATTGTAAAACAAGGAAAGTGTGAGTACACCAACCAACTTTCTTAGCTTTCTCTCTCACTTTACTTACCCTTCATCCTTATCTTACTCTCTTTCTCTTGTTAAAACGACCAATAACTCACCCCATAATCACACAAAACGTAAGCATATTTCATACTCTCATTTGTTTCAAAATTCCAAACCTTAACTCTAACCAATTTCTAACCCGAGTCAGTGTTAACCTTACTCAATGCACTCTATATAACTCCCTCACACTCTCATTTACCAGACACATGCAAGAGGAAAGCTAAAAACTCAGATCTGAACCAACTTTTCTCAAGAAATTTTTCTCTTTCGGAGCACTTTGTTAGTAGTAATTTCTCTAGATTTTTGGATTTTCCCCTTATCCCTTGAAGGTCATAGAGCAAGTGTGTGTGGGTTTTTGAAGATTTTGAGCAAAGAGAAGGTGCAACATACACTTTATTTCGTTTGGTAGCTTCTTACTCTCTTGCTCTCATGCTTAGATTTAAATGTCTTATGATATCATAAATATGCTCATGCACTGCATCTAGGCATGACAAATAAACCTTCCCCCGTCGGGCCCCGACCGCTCCTGCCCCGAAATTAGCGGGGGAAACCGGGGGTGGATACGGGTGCAGGAAAAACCCAGTTTTTATTTACAAGTGCGGGTGCGGGGGCGGGTGATGCTAGTACCTGCCCTGCACCCGCACCCGACAACTAAATTTAATTTATTTAATTTATTTTTAATATTTTTATTAGTCATTTACACTTTTTAATGTTATAATATCATGTTTATAATAATAATTATTTATTTTGTTTGAAAATACAATTTAAATAAAAATATAAAACATAAAAAATTATTTTTAAATAATTAATTATAAAGTTTAATTATTGATTTTTATTTTTATAGAAAAAATATATAAATTTTAAAAAATTAATATTTTATTCAGGCGGGTGTAGGGCGGGTGCGGGGAAACCCGTTTCTTATTGTGGGCGGGGGAACAAATATTAGCCTCGATCGGGGTTGGGGGCAGGGAACGAGTTTGGGTCTGGGTGGCAGATGCATGTCTGGGTGTGCTTATATCCGCCCCTGACCCGCCCCGTTGCCATCCCTAACTGCATAAGAAAGTCCTCTAAGAGAGACATTGGTTATAAACTTGAGTTCAGGATGTTTGAGATTTTTGTTTTCAGTTTCATATGCTTCTCTTTAGATCCATTTTTCTCTATGTGTGAGACTTTATTTTGAGATCTACTGGCCATGGTTGTGATCTACTCGTGGATTATTGAGTGAGTTATTTGGATATGAAAATGGTTAAAACTCACGCTTTTATGGTTTTGATCTCTGGTTATTATGTTGAGAGGTTAAAGATGAGTGGTGTCAGGATCTTATTGGACATGAGTTTTGTGAATCTTCCTCTCTCTCTCTCTCTCTCTCTCTCTCTCTCTCTCTCTCTCTCTCTCTCTCTCTCTCTCTCTCTCTCTCTCTCTCTCTCTCTCTCTCTCTCTCTCTCTCCTCTCTCTCTCTCTCTCTCTCCTCTCTCTCTCTCTCTCCTCTCTCTCTCTCTCTCTCTCTCTCTGACACGCGTGCTTCATTTATTTTGTTTATTTATTATATCAATTTATAAAAAAAAAATAAAAAGGATGGAGAAACGTGATTGGTTATTTTTTGTTTTTGTTTTTGGCATTTCGTGACTTAAGTGGTCATGTGACCAATTGATGGCATGTCCACATAATTTTGTTACATTTAAAATCAGATTTAAATAAATAAATGAACAAAATGAAATGTTTGTGTGTTTTGGACTGAAAAAGTGAATTGGGCCTAACTTACCTATTATTCTCACCCCCCGATTAAGCCTAGTTGTAATGTTGATTAACTCTTTTTAGTTCATTTTGGCAATACACCCCCATGCCTTATTCAAATTTGTTTGTTCTCTTTCACATTTCAATTTTGTTTTAATACTTCCTCCACTCTAAAAATTCCAAAAAAGTTCATTCTGATACTTAAATTTTTTATTTAATTTTCCATAATTTTTATTTTTATTTTCCATTTAATTATCTATTTTATTTGAATTTTATGATGGATTGTGTTTTACTTGACCTAGTTTGCAACTTAGGGTTTGGTTATTGATCTTTCCAATTGATTATTGATCCTAATTTTTGCATTTACTTAGGTACATGGTAGGACTTTTAAGTTCTCATTTGATGCCTTGATCAATTATTTTTGTTCATGGTTGAATTTCTTTTTGAAGCTTAAATTGTATGATCAGTAGTTTGTATGTTTGCATTGATGATTGATTTTGTTTGAGAAATTTTTTCTACACACTTTAGGAAAATTTTAAGACACCTTCATATTCCTGACTTCACCATGAATTGATGATTATCCCTTAATTTTTTGAAGCCTTTTAAGTATTTCTTAGGTGTGACACAATGCTTTCCTAATTGCTTGCATGCTTGCGTGCTTTGTGATTTGTTTAGAGGTTCACTTATAGAACCATTTAGGGATTGTGCTTCTTGCTTATTCTTGATTGAGATACCATGTGGTAAAGGTTTCTTCCCTATTTTTATAGATCCTTTCATGCCTATCTTTGGTGTCTTTTCTTGAGCTTCTCATGCTATTTATTCTTGATGCTTATGATACTTATGTTATTGATATTACATGTCATTTGCTCATGACTTGTGTGGTTTGATACATTATTTTCATGATCCTTCTTCCCCTTTATTTAACATGATGTTAATATTCCATTATGAGGATGCTTAGGGTTTTGTTTTGACCTCTTCTTGTCTCAATCTTTGAGTATGTTTTGGTGTGATGTCTTAGTGATGTTTATATTTATTTCATGTGCAATGATACTTTGTATAAGCTTCTGATTTCTCACTTATTGGTTCCTAAATTCCATGCTTAGTTGTTTATCTTTCCTTGTTATGAACAGTTCACCTCTTTTGTCAACTTTGTTTGATGTTTGTGTGATTTAGTGCTTATACCTTAAATTAAATTATTATTTGAACTTCTTTGTTCCTTTTAGACTTATTCTAATTTAAAAATATTTCCACACTTGTCTCTCCCACTTCCCGTATCTCTTCTCTTTCTACTTGTTTTACTTGATAGCATTGCATTAGGACTTATGTCTACTTAGGATTGTTTGTGACCTTTTGCTTATGTGATTTAGTTGTGCATATTTCTTAAGCATGTTTATATGATGATGATTATTTAATTATGTATTTTCTACTGACTTGCATGTCCCTTCATCCCTTTCACTTTAATTCACCTTCTTATGCCATGATAATTTAGGCACTTGACACATAGAGCTTTACTTGCTAGTATGCTTATTTGTTTGCCTTATCTTTCTTCCTTAATTCCTATACATCTTGTGCATGAACCTTATGGTTAGATAACATGTATTTTAGGTCACATTTATGTGAAGTTGCTTCCTCTTAATGTTTGATAACATGCTTCATGATTAACCTTTCATTTGTAACTTATTTGAGAAGTTTTGTCCTTCTTTGTCATGCTTAGATATGTGTGTATTATAGGTGATGTTTGAAAACATGAGACCTTTTGTGATGTAATGAGATGTTTTAAAGCATTCTTATACATAGGTGTATACTTCTCGTCTCTTATTTTCTTGCTTGCTTTGACATTGTTTGAAGTTGTGACTTAGAATTGCTTACTTGTTCTTCTATTTGCTTAGTTAGGTGATTTCCTCTTCTTATTGACCTATGGTGCCTTGATTAGGGTAGAATTAGGTTGATAACATGTTAGGACCAGTTTATTAAAGATATTTTCTTGTGTTCTCATAACATTACCTCTTGGTTGGTTAACCATTGCTTGTGTGCCTTGCTTCCTCACTTGTTCAAGTAGGATAATTCTTAGGTTAGTAGATGTTCATCTCTTGTATGCTTCATCTTTTTTATTATGGATTAATGTGTGGCATCTTTTCCTCTACTTTGCTTTGATGACATGAAAGTAACTTGTTTAAGTGTTCTATTTGTGTTATCTTTGGTATTGACTTACTAGTGCTTAGGTAGTCACCTAGTTGCATAAGTTTTGTCACTTTGTTGCTTGCTTGGTTAAATATGTGTGTTTTAGGCATCTTGTTTAAGTGCTTAAATGGTGAGTAGGTAGTTACCTCTCATGTTTGTTTTCTTTATTTCAAATCTTGGATAAGTGTTTGATTATTTATTTCCCTCTTCTTCTCCTTTCTTTATCTTGTAAGATCACATGCTCCCTGTAGGATTTTTTTGGTTCATTCTTGTTCAAGATTGGACTAAAGTAAACCTTAGAATTGATATCCATACATGACAAAATTAGGTCATTCCGTATATCCTCACTCATAGGTCCATCTTGCATGCTAACATTAGGTAGCTTTCCCTTTGTTATCCTAACTTTAGGACCATTGTACCTGACAACATTAAGGCTTTAGTCTCCCGTATACTTTTTCTTTCCCCTTTTGCATATTTAAAACTAAAACCTATTTTTCTTAATCAAAAAATAAAAAACACTTAACAGTAAAGAGGCGAACCATATGTCATGAGCCTTAAGTATTGGGAGAAGTATGAGGTGGTACAGTCTGAACCATGTGCTTCCTTTCAATCATAGTCTTTAATGTGGTTCAAATCTCAAACTCTTTTGTAAATAAGCGAAGAAGTAGTAAGTATCCCTCCAGTAGGGTCCATTTGATATTATACCAACAAAAAAAATACTCAACCAATTCAAACCTATTTGCCTTCGGGCTTTTCCTTTTGAAAACCTTTTAAGGTAAGAACGTGTTAATTCCTTTCTACAACAATTACGTGAGTTTCCAAAGGTCGAGTGGAAGTAGAATGCGAAATTGGTATCATTCATAAAAAACACAAACAAACCAATTTTTTTGCGAAGAAATACAATGCTCTTATTCTTTCAGGATACGTAGGCACTAGGTCTCACGACCAAAGGTGGGCGCAATAATAAAAAAACTTTCTTTTTGTTTGTATATAACTTTTTGCGTTTATGCATTTTCCATAGCTTGTTAGCTTTAGATTTAAACACACCCTTTGATTAGAACAGCAAGAGTGGATACTGTGGAATACCATGAACATGAGGGGTGCTAATACCTTCTCATTGCATAATCAACTCCATTACTTGTTCGCTTGATCGCAAGACCTTGATTTCTTATTTCTCGGGTTTACTCGATGTTTTCCTTTCCCTTTTGTGGGATAAATAACATTCGATGGCGACTTTATTATTTATTATTTTCCTTGTTGCATTAATATTTAATGCAATTTCATAATGAATAAAGAATGCAAGTAAGAGCAAACTTTTCAAGCTACGCTTATAGCGTCACAATTAAGTAACACAACATAATGGAACTTTCAATGCCACACACGCATATGCCTAGCATAGCATCAAGAACATGTCACTACTAAACCTAAATGAAGATGTCTATCATGCCATGTAGCCTACAACAACAAGAAAAAACATATTTGAAATGACACGCATATAATTAACTAAAGCATAAGTTCAAGAAATAAATAATAAACAAAACACATGCTTGCACAACAAGAACAAACTTATGCAAATGTGAAAGAATTAATAAATGAAGTCATTATAAGTATATATATTAAGAACACACAATGGTTATAAATAAAAAAAAATTGGAAATGAATATTCATGGTTTTCATCATTTGAGAGAATATCAAGCATTTTTGGAAATGAACAAGTAACCCGCATTAAGGAAAATCTTACTTTCAAGGAGAAATTGAAATGACATTACTTCACTCTTGATGGAACGAAAGTTGCACTCACATGATGTAAAGTACTCAAACAAAGAGTTAGAGTGAAATTATAAAGTGTAAGCAACAAGATAGGATTAAGCAACATTGGAGATATGAATGATCCCCAATTCCCCATGTATGTTGATAAATGGTTCGGTTGCGAGAGGTTTTATGAAAATATCCGCAAGTTTATTTTTACTATAAACGTTCTCGAATGCAACATCCCCTTTTTCAACATGATCGTGAAGGAAGTGGTGATGTATATCGATATGTTTAGTGCGAAAATGTAGCATATCATTCTTGGTTAGATTAATAGCACTAGTATTTTCGCACATGGTAGGAATACGTGAAAGTTTAATATCAAAATCCAGAAATTATTACTTAAGCCACAAAATTTGGGCATAACAACTACCAACTGCCATGTATTCCACCTCGATTGTTGACAAAGCAATGAAAACTCGCTTTTTGCTAAAGCAACTAACCAAAGATTTTGAAACCAAGTGACAAGTTCCACTAGTAGTTTTCCTATCCAATTTACAACCGGCAAAATTGGAATCAGAGTAACCAACCAAGCTACAATCATTTCCCTTGGAATACCGAAGCCCAAACTTAGAAGTACCAATAAGGTATTTAAGAATACACTTTTCCGCTTTTAAGTGCCCTTCCTTAGAGCCGATTGATATCATGCACACATACAAACTATAAAAATAATATAGGGCCTAGATGCGGAGAGATAAAAAAGAGATCCAATCATACCAATTTTACTTTTTTACCTAAACATCCTTACCCTTTTCATCTCTATCCAAGTTACCATTTGTTGCCATAGGTGTGTCAGTTTCATTTGCATCGTCCATACTGAATCTTTTAAGTAATTCGAGACAATACTTGGTTCGATATACAAAAATTCCTTCATCGAGTTTCTTAATTTGTAGTCCAAGAAAGTAGTTCAACTCTCCCATTAGACTCGTTTCAAAATATCCCTGTATAATCTTAGAGAACTCCTTGATAAGATGCATGTTAGTTGATCCAAAAATGATATCTTCAACATAAATTTGAACGAGAAAAATATGTTTTCCTTGACATTTAATAAAGATTGTAGTGTCTACCTTCCCTCTAGAATATTCTTATCAAGCAAGAAAATGCTAAGTCGGTCATACCATGTGTTGTACCCTAAAATTTTCCCTCTCACTTATCAAGAATTTTCTCACAAGATCTCCTTGGGCTCAAGACTGCACTAGGGTTTGATCAGCTCAAGACACTTCCTTAGGCACTGATGGCCAAAATTAGGGTTTGAGTTTGCAAAAGGATTTTTGAACTATCAATGCTTCATATAACTTTCATGGACCATTATGGACCCCCAAGATTACTCATATCAAGTTTCAAGCCTTAGATCACATTTTTGCTCAATCAATTGAGCAGTTGACCTAAAAATCAGTTGTATTGGGGAAAAAGTCAACCATGGCCAATTTACAGTCAAACTTCATAATTTTTTTTCCACATCAACATTTTAAACCGATATGTATCATTTGATCAAGTTTGGACCATAATTCCTCAAGAAATTTGATCAAATCTCCAAAAGGGCAAAATGGTTAAAATTAGGGTTTTGACTGGGAAAGGGCAACTTCTAATTTTTTACCTAGAAAATGGTCAATTGGTTCAAGGCATGATCTCAAGAGTCCAATTGCATCATTTTGACCTAATGAAAATTGCAAATCAATTGGATTGACAAATGAATTTTGCAGTCAACTGATAAAAAGTCAACTGTAAACTGAAAAGTCAAACTTTGACTTTTTGGTCAAATTTAAGCACCAAAGATCACAATTCATCAAAACATGTCAAAATAGGAAACTTATTCATCAAGAAATCAATAAATCAAGATTTCATTTTGAAAAGTCAAAATTTCTAAACTTAGAAATTTTTCTAAGTGTCAAACATTTCTTATTTTTTCATAACTTTGAGCAATTTTTTCATTATGATGCAAGATGATTCAAAGGAAAATTCCAACATGAAAGTTGTAGATCTCCATGAAATATACAACTTTTCTTCACACAACTTATCCTAAAAGTGCTTGTATCTCAAGCTATAATTTTATGAATACATGCTCATGAACTAAAAAAGACTTAGTGAAATTTTGCCCTAGTTAGGCAGATTTTTAACCTAACTTCATGGCAATTTTTCACATAGTTCCAAGGGGAATCTTCAAAAGCAATTCAAATATGAGTTTTAGAGCACATTAAAAGATTTCCAAAATATCCAAGAACTCCTTTAGATAATTCTTGAGTAGGGAGAATCGAAGAGATAAAGTTGGTGTTTTGTCACTTGAATTATAGGTCATTTTCATGATGAACACAAATGCAAATCAATGTTAGGCTGCATAATCTTTGCTTTGAAGGTCTCAAACTTGTTTTCCACTCCATAATTAATGGATTACACAAACTTTTGAGCTATAATCCAAGTGGTTTAAGCTTTATCCAATTCACATTGCCATTTTGGGAAGAAAGTTAACAATACCATTCTTGTAAAGGAAGCTTTATACATAAAGTCAACTCTTGAGCCTCTAAATTGTTCCCTCTGATCACACTTCATCTACAAAGTCAGAAGCAAGTGTGTTTAAAGCATAACCACTCTAACTTAGCAAGTACACAAGACATTGAAACTTGTTTTCTAAAAAAATCACATGTTTAGCTTAAGATGCAAATTCAAATTCTGATCAACAACAAGTCTCAAAACTTGTTGCTTATAAATAGAAGCACTATTTGTAAGCTAGGACACGAGTTTGAACACCCTAAAATACACCAAAACTCTCTCAAATCAGAAATTGCCTAAAAACTCCATTGTTGCACAGTTTCTGACCTTGAACCTCAAACTCACATTTCCCTTGTGCGTTTCTTGGCCTTTTAGTTTCTAAAGCTTCCTTGCATCAAGAGTAACTCATCCCTGTACCTGTTTCACTTCTGTAACACCATTTCCCCTGTATTCCATAACCAAAAACAGAGAATCACAGTTGAACTTCTCCAGACCATTCCATCCATCCTCAACTCAAGCCAACCATTGCATTAGCTTCCTAGAGGTCCAAGGAAGCTAACCTGATCATCAGCACTGCCTGAAACAAGCTCAAATCCATTTCACGATTTCCAGTTTTGAGGTATTTTTCTTGAACTTCTATCTCATTACTTAGGCATTGTTAGGCTTGCATTTGTGAAGATAAAATGTAGACCTCATTGCCACGAAGCTGTACATATCCGTAGTTTGCATTTACATGGCATGAGTTTAGAGAATTTTAGAGTTGAAGTTTCTGATATTTTTAGGGTTCAAATTAGGGCCAGAGAAATTCTCATTTATCTTTGACTTTTAGCTTTAGTTATTTATATGGTTAGATTCGCGAGGAAGAATGCAACAACTTTCATTTTGTCATCTTCCATTTTTATTGAGAAATGAAGAAGTTACAGGTACACCAGCTGGAGGTTGAAGATGAAGTCATCAAGACTTTATTTGCCTTACATATTTATTGTTTTTTTTATATAAACGGATGTATAGCCACCCCAGTGGTAAAGTGCTCACTTGTTAACCTTAGGAACCTGGGTTCGAGCCCCAGTGGTACCCTTTTGCTTATTTTTTTATTCATATTTTCTGATTTTTCTAACATTTTTTATAGGCGCTGGGCCCTTTGGGCCTGGCTTTGTTTTATTTTTGCTAGCTAACCCTCCCTGCCTACTTTTGGAACCCCCTGGCCCATTTGTATTTATTTATTTATCTATTTATTTCATTTTTCCTTTTAAATATATTTTCTAAAATACTAAAAATCATAAAAAAAAATATAAAAAATAGTAGATTTATGTTTTGACATAATTTAAATATTTTTCTCACACAAAAAATTATTTTTATTCATCATACTTTATTTACCTTTACTAATTATCTTGTAAATTAAATTAAAACTAGATTATTATTTATTTTCTTTTGTACCTATTTAAATATATTATTTTAATAAAGAAAAATCCAAAAATATTTTATAATACTATAATTTATTTACAAGACAAAAATACAAAAAAAATACTTTTTTTCTCTAAACTAATTTTCTTTTAATCAACTAAATAGAATTAGGGTTTTATTCAAAAATATTTTCTTAATTAATTTTCTTTCTTAATTAATTTAAATTAATTTAATTAATTTTAGTTAATTATTTTTTCTCTAATTAGGGTTAGGTTAAAACCTCTTTTCATAAAAATCCAAACAAAAATCATTTCTTTCCATTTGCATTTGTACTTTATATTTATTCATTTCCTTGTAAATTTATTCAATTTGGTTGTAATAGATTAATTAGGGTTTGAGTTTGCACAAGGATTTTTGAACTATCAATGCTTCATATAACTTTCATGGACCATTATGGACCCCCAAGATTACTCATGTCAAGTTTCAAGCCTTGGATCACATTTTTGCTCAATCAATTGAGCAGTTGACCTAAAAATCAGTTGTATTGGGGAAAAAGTCAACCATGGCCAATTTACAGTCAAACTTCATAATTTTTGATCCACATCAACATTTTAAACCCATATGTATCATTTGATCAAGTTTGGACCATAATTCCTCAAGAAATTTGATCAAATCTCCAGAAGGGCAAAATGGTTAAAATTAGGGTTTTGACTGGGAAAGGGAAACTTCTGATTTTTGACCTAGAAAATGGTCAATTGGTTCAAGGCATGATCTCAAGAGTATAATTGCATAATTTTGAACTAATTACAATTCCAAATCCATTGGATTGACAAATGAATTTTGCAGTCAACTGATCAAATGTCAACTGTAAACTGAAAAGTCAAACTTTGAATTTTTGGTCAAATTTAAGCACCAATGATCACAATTCATCAAAACATGTCAAAATAGGAAACTTATTCATCAAGAAATCAATAAATCAAGATTTCATTTTGAAAAGTCAAAATTTCTAAACTTAGAAATTTTTTCTAAGTGTCAAACATTTCTTATTTTTTCATAACTTTGAGCAATTTTTTCATTATGATGCAAGATGATTCAAAGGAAACTTACAACATGAAAGTTGTAGATCTCCGTGAAATATACAACTTTTCTTCACACAACTTATCCTAAAAGTGCTTTGATCTCAAGTTATAATTTTATGAATACATGCTCATGAACTAAAAAAGACTTAGTGAAATTTTGCCCTAGTTAGGCAGATTTTTAACCTAACTTCATGGCAATTTTTCACATAGTTCCAAGGGGGATCTTTAAAAGCAATTCAAAAATTAGTTTTAGAGCAAATTAAAAGCTTTCCAAAATATTCAAGAAATCCTTGAGATCATTCTTAAATAGGGAGTATCGAATAGATGAAGTTGGTGTTTTGTCACTTGAATTATAGGTCATTTTCATGATGAACACAAATTCAAATCAATGTTAGGCTGCATAATCTTTGATTTGCAGGTCTCAAACTTGTTTGTAACTCTATAATTAATGGATTACACAAACTTTTGACCTATAATCCAAGTGGTTTAAGCTTTATCTAATTCACATTGCCATTTTGGGAAGAAAGCTAACAATACCATTCTTGTAAAGAAAGCTTTATACATAAAGTCAACTCTTGAGCCTCTAAATGGTTCCCTCTGATCACACTTCATCTACAAAGTCAGAAGCAAGTGTGTTTAAAGCATAACCACTCTAACTTAGCAAGTACACAAGATATTGAAACTTGTTTTCTCAAAAAATCACTTGTTTAGCTTAAGAATGCAAATTCAAATTCTGATCAACAACAAGTCTTCAAACTTGTTGCTTATAAATAGAAGCACTATTTGTGAGCTAGGACACGAGTTTGAACACCCTAAAATACACCAAAACTCTCTCAAATCAGAAATTGCCTAAAAACTCCATTGTTGCAAAGTTTCTGACCTTGAACCTCAAACTCACATTTCCCTCGTGCGTTTCCTGGCCTTTTAGTTTCTAAAGCTTCCTTGCATCAAGAGTAACTCATCCATGTACCATTTTCACTTCTATAACACCATTTTCCCTATCTACCATAACCAAAAACATAGCATCACAGTTGGACTTCTCCAGACCATTCCAGCCATCCTTAGCTCAATCCAACCATTGCATTAGCTTCCTAGAGGTCCAAGGATGCTAACCTGATCATCAGCACTTCCGGAAACAAGCTCAAATCCATTTCACAATTTCCATTTTTGAGGTATTTTTCCTTAACTTCTATATCATTACTTAGGCATTGTTAGGCTTGCATTTGTGAAGATAAAATGTAGACCTCATTGCCACGAAGCTGTACATATCCATAGTTTGCATTTACATGGCATGAGTTTAGAGAATTTTAGAGTTGAAGTTTCTGAAATTTTTAGGGTTCAAATTAGGGCCAGAGAAATTCTCATTTATCTTTGACTTTTAGCTTTAGTTATTTATATGGTTAGATTCGTGATGAAGAATGCAACAACTTTCATTTTGTCATCTTCCATTGTTATTGAGAAATGAAGAAGTTACAGGTACACTGGCTGGAGGTTGAAGATGAAGTCATCAGGACTTAATTTGCCTTACATATTTATTGTTTTGTTTATATAAACGGATGTATAGCCACCCCAGTGGTAAAGCGCGCGCGCCTGTTAACCTTAGGGACCTGGGTTCGAGCCCCAGTGGTACCCTTTTTCCCATTTTTTTCTTCATATTTTCTGATTTTTCTAACATTTTATGTAGGTGCTGGGCCCTTTGGGCCTGACTTTGTTTTTTTTCTAGCTAACCCTCCCTGCCTACTTTTGGGACCCCCTGGCCCATTTGTATTTATTTATTTATTTATTTCATTTTTCCTTTTAAATATATTTTCTAAAATACTAAAAAATCATTAAAAAAAATAAAAATAGTAGATTTATGTTTTGACATAATTTAAATATTTTTCTCACACAAAAAATTATTTTTATTCATCATACTATATTTATCTTTACTAATTATCTTGTAAATTAAATTAAAACTATTATTATTTATTTTCTTTTGTACCTATTTAAATATATTATTTTAATAAAGAAAAAGCCAAAAATATTTTATAATACTATAATTTATTTACAAGACAAAAATACAAAAAAAAAACTTTTTTTTGTCTAAACTTATTTTCTTTTAATCAACTAAATAGAATTAGAGTTTTATTCAAAAATATTTTCTTAATTAATTTTCTTTTCTTAATTAATTTAAATTAAGTTAATTAATTTTTCTCTAATTAGGGTTAGGTTAAAACCTCTTTTCATAAAAATCCAAACAAAAATCATTTCTTGCCATTTGCATTTGTAATTTATATTTATTCATTTCCTTGTACATTTATTCAATTTGGTTGTAATAGATTAATTAGGTTTATATTATTGCAATCCCCATTCACAAATTGTACACCCCTCCCCTAATGATGTAATAGCGTAGTAATTTTACTTTCCGCAATTTATCGCTTTATATACAAATGCTAGTAATTAGGGTTTGTATGGAAAGAACAAAATCAATCAAATAGAAAAAACCTAATTCAAGACAAAATCAATGCATGTAAACCAACACATTTGCACACAAGCACCCCTAGGGTTATCTCACTTGGTTGCCTTACAAAAATGGCCATATTACGCATGTGAGGTATCTTAGCAAAAACAAGCAAAAACAAGATCATAGTCCCTCGATGATGCTATCTAAGTTGCCTTACAAATGATATTAGTCCCTCAAAAAATGCTAAGATACCTTGCAACATTGCTAATCATGGCTATACGATGACCCTTGTCCGTCCCGCTTACATCCAAAGATAGGGTTGCTTACCAAATCAATGGTAATACAACAATGTCAAAGGAAAAGAAAATGAACAAGAAAGACATTTGAGTACGTAGATTGCTCTTAATTACTTGCTCCATTTCAAAACAAACACATACAATTTCAAACATCTTACAAAATTGAAAACATTTTCAAAAGATCAACATCTTTGTATACATTATTACGAACGAGAATCATTACAAAGATTGCCTAAACAATGGCCTCTTTACAAAATACTTTCAAAAAACCACACAAAGCACAGTTTCAAACAAAAGCAAGTGATCTAGCAAGTAACTAAGAGCCCATGGAAAACCATGGATGAAAGGGGTGCTAATACCTTCCCTTTTCATAATATACCCCCCGAACTCAAGAAATAATCTCAAAGGTATTTTCTGTGCTTCTTCACCTTTCCTTTTGGATAAAAGAAAAGTCGGTGGCGACTCTTGCTAACCGCAACATTTGCAATCAAACGCAAAACCCTCAAGTCAGTTCTCCCACCGCATCACACCATGCCCTTAGGGTTTGTTTAAGACCATACAAAGCAAGTTTTAGCTTAAAAACATGATTAGGAAACTCATAATTTTCAAAATCGGGAGGTTGTGAAACATACACTTCTTCACTTATGTATCCGTTAAGGAACACACTTTTGACGTCCATTTGATATAATTTGAAGTTCTTAGAGCATGCATACACTAATAAAAGGCGTATAGCCTTGAGTCAGGAAACCAGAGCATAAGTATCCTCATAATCAATGTCTTTCTCTTGGTTATACCCTTGATCCATAAGACGAGCTTTATTTCTCATTATCACAATATGTTCGTCAAGTTTATTCCTAAATACCCATCGAGTTCCTATAACTTGATGATTTTGTGGACAAGGGACAAGGTCCCAAACATCATTTCTTTCAAATTGATTCAATTCTTCTTGCATATCCATAAGCCAATGCTCATCAAGTAAGGCATCCTTAGCATTTTTAGGTTCAACTTGTGATACGTACGCGTGGTGATAACAAAAATTACTTATCTTAGAGCCCGTTGTTACCCCTATTATGATATCACCAATAATGTTGTTGATATGATGATCCTTGGAGGTTCTCCACTCCAATGAAAGACCATAATCTTCTTGTTGACTTTGGTAATCATCCTTCTTCCCTTGGTTGTCAATTTCCTCATTCTTAATTTCCATCGTCTTAGGTTGATCAACTCATTTATCGGTGTCTTTGAGTATGTCTTCCATAGATGCACCTACACTATGAAAAGAAATATCTTTCCCAACAGTATTTGGGAAAGTCTCATCAAAACTAACATGAACCGTCTCTTAAAAAATAAGTAATATTTTGTTATAAACTCTATATGCTTTACTAGATTATGAGTATCCAAGAAAGATACATTCATCGTCTTTCGCATCAAATTTTCCATGATTATCTTTCCCATTATTTAAAACAAAACATTTACATCCAAGGACACGAGTATGTGATAAATTTGAGTTTCTAACTTTTAAAAGTTCATAAGGAGTTTTGTCAAGTATATGACGAATAAGTATCCTATTCAAGACATAACAAGCCTTGCCAATAGCACTGGCCCAAAAATATTTGGTAGACCACAATCATTGAGCATTATTCTTGCTAACTCTGCTAAAACACAATTTTTGCGTTCCACAACAGCATTTGTTATGGAGTTCTAGGAGCTAAAAAGTTATGTTCAATACCAAATTTATCACAATATTATTCAAAGAGGTGGTTTTCAAATTCACCTCCATGATCATTTCGAATGGTAACTATTTTTGAATTTAATTTATTTTGAGATAACTTGGTAAAATGTGTGAAAGCCGAGTATGTTTCATCTTTGCTACGTAAAAAAATAGTCCAAAAAAATTATGAGTAATCGTCTACAATAATAAAACCATAGTAATTACCACCTATATTTTTAGTCCGTGGAGGTCCAACCAAATCCATTTGAAGGAGCTCAAGAGGTCTCGATGTTGAAACAACATTTTTAGATTTAAAAGAGACTATTGTTTGCTTACCTTTTTGACATGCATCACATAGGTGATGTTTTGAAAAATTTATTTTAGGTAGACCAATTACTCTATATTTAAAAAATTTATTATTAAGTAGGCCAAAATTAACATGTGCCAACCGTCTATGCCATAGCCAAGAGTCTTCACTCACGGTAACAAGACATTGGACATTATTCAAGGAAACTTCTCTTAAGTCAAGCATATAAATATTATTAACCCTCACACCATTAAACATTCAATCCTTCTTTTCGTTATGTTCTATTATGCAAAAATATTTGGCTAAAGTCACCTTATACCCATTGTCACATAATTGACTAATATTGTAAGTTCTCTAGTTTTAAGGATTGACATTAATTTTTGTAAAACAAATAATACAACAATATGTTAGATAGGATGTATTAACTTCCTAATAGGAACAAGTTGAGTAAGAAGTCCTATCTTATGTTAGGACATGCTGGGTTGAAGTGTTTCAACATCTGGAACAACATGTCTGATAAGATGTCCTATGAAGGAGCATACAACATCGCACCTGAGCTGAAGTGGACAGTTAGATTTTGTTATGATTTACCCGATTCATAATATTTTGGGAAATATTATGCAACATTATAGGGCGCTGATTTAAAGGTCAAGAAGAATCAATCAGAATATTTAAGAATATACAATTTCTAAATTTGAAGATAATTTAGGAATATTTGATTGAAGACCTTGTTTGTAGCAGAAGTTACTGATGTTTGCTACAATTGATATGCTGTAGTTTGAAGGCCCTAACCCAGTTGGGTATAGGTTTTAAATAGAAGATTTGTAACATAGGATTTTTACCAGATGAGAATTTAAAAGATGTAATCATTTGGGTTGAGTCTGTTAGCAACTTTCTAGCAGAGCTGGTATGTGTAAACCACTCGGGTTGTGAGATGGTCACTATGTTCTCCTCGAAGCTGTGAAGCAAGAGTGAGTATTGTTCTTGGAGGAAGCTTTAAAGCAACTCCAAGTTGTGGTCTTAGTCAAGAGTCTTGTCTTGTGATTGTCATGGAAGTGTGTCTTCCTCTTTTGTTAAGAATTTTTATTGATCCAATCACTGTTTGTGATTGAAGAGGGATTGAGGAGGGCCTCGTATCTAGGTGAGTCTTAGATATAAATCTAGGAAGGATAGTGATTAAGTGACTAGGCTGTAAACTGGAGGTTTTCTGTAGGGTATATGAATTGATACTATCATAGTGGATTTGTCCATGGCTTGGTATGCCCCTAGAGTAGGAAGGTTGTTCTGAACTGGGTTAACAATTCTGTGTGTTGTTTATGCTTTTTCAGTTCTGTTCTTATTGTTAATACCTTGCTTATTTGTTTATGTAAGATCAATTGTCCCAACATATCATAGGACATCTGAGTTCTATCATACCAGAATTTCAATTGGTATCAGAGCAGGCGTCCTGTCTGTTTCTGGATGAGATTCAAGGGGATAATTTTTGGTTATGTTCAAGGTAGATTAGTTCTACTGAAATGATGTATGAACTTGAAGAGTTCATATTGTTGTTTGAACGGTCCCTAGAAGTGGAGGATAGACTGTTTGTGATAGGGTGTATATTGGACCTTTCTGTGTTGGTTTCACGCGTGAAACTTTTGTGGAAAGCTACTTTGTTGAGGGTTTGATTTATTTTCAAATCCAGGTTAACCTGTTGCACCTGAAGGATGGTGTTGTGCATGGGTTACTATTTTTTCCTGAAGGTGGTTGAGGAGTTTTTCTAGTTTGTATTCCACTGCATATATATCTGATGGAAAACTCTCGGTGGTTTTGTGTGTTGAGGATGCAACACATTGTTCTCCTCTGAAGGCGTATCCCATGGTGTGGTGATACTTAAGGAGAGGTTCAACTAGCTTTCTAGAGCAGCCAATGATACTTGAGGTTTATCCCAATTCCACTCATAAAGGTACTCTTATGTGAGTTTGTTGAAAAGAGATCTGGTGGAGGAAATTTATTTTTTCTTTCAACCCTAAAAGGGTAATTTCCAGGATTTGATAAAGGATCTCTTGATGTGTTCTTTGTAAAGGGAATTGATGTCCTACCAGATGTTGGAATATCAAGCCAGCAGATTATGCAGAATCTGGTTGGACAAAGGTAGGGCATAATAGATGCTTGGGGGCTAAACAAATGTGTCTTAAACTACATATGTTTGGAACCTACTCCTCATCAAGAAGAGGAGGCATCTGTATCTAATAAGTTTCAATGATAGAAACATGTCTTAGGTAAATATGTTGGTCAAAACACGATCAACATATTTGACACTCTTTAGATTAGTTTATTTCTGATCTAAGTGAGTTGGTGAGCAGTGGCTATGCATTGTTATGGAGGTTTGGTAACGGTATCACATCCGGATCCTTTATACGTGGAGGATAATCTATAGTATCAAAACTTTCTCTATAACATCTAGAAGATCCTTCTGATCAAAGGAGACATGCTTATGGAATCTTGTTTATGGACATGAAACATATTCTAATTGAGGGAAGTAATTCACTAATCACATGATGTGTAACTACTGTATGATTCTCAAGCAATTCTTAGCAGTTAATAAGTGGGAGTCCTTAATCTGAAGCTAGAAGAACTTGAAGAAGATTCAGACACAATTTCTTGACATCTTTGTATTGAGGATTTATTTTTCTCAATATGAATGGTGGTTATTTTCATAAATAGGATGGAGGTTTTCTACTCTAACTTGGTATTTTTATCAAGTATATTAGTACATGGAACTCTTGTTCTGTTTTTGTGGAAAGGTCTTCAAAGTGATGGTGAGCATTGGAGGAATGTCAACCATAATTCTGTGGTTGATTGGTGTCTGCACTATGGAGATTCATCCAAATCACATAGGATGATAATCTCAATTTTTTGAAGCAAGGAGGAGTTGTGGGAAGTTTTTCTCTCTGTTAGAGTTCAATTATGTAGTGTCCTCACATAATGGAACAAATGTGTTTGCAAGGACTGAAGGGAATCCTTGTGTATTAGGAGAAGCATACTTAGTCTAAACAGTCTGCTTGTGGTGAAACATGATCATACATTGCCATGGTTAATGAAGTTTACTCTAGATACCTATTAGAAGGAATCGCCTCTTTAGGTGCAAAATAATGGCATCCAACATATCAAATTTAGACATGAGGTCTGAAGTTTAGAAGTTTAATAAGAAGATTCTTGAGATGTGTGATATGCAGGTTTCTGCATGTATGTATGATTCAATGTGGAAAGCTAATCAACTACTGATGGTTGATCCTCTTGTATCTCTTGCAAGAGTTATGGATTACTATGGTGTCTCCAAACCATAGTTAATGGTGAAATCCATGTGTTTGAGACTACTGATGGTGAATACTTTGATGGGAGACTAAGTATTTGTTTGAGGAAATTATGAAAATCTGTATTCTAAACATTGTGGTTCAGAGAATATGTGAGAGTTTATTTCTCTCCATTGCTTTCAGGTGTTTAGAAAAACCTGACTAAGCTACAACGTCAGTGTATTCTAATGTGTGCTTCTTAAAAGGATTTTTATGCATAATGAGTCCTTTAAATAATATATCATGAACCATTTTGATTGGATTATGTATTATGGAGTTGATGTCCCACATGATGTCTTAACATCATGGTTGTTAATGGTTGTTTTGTTTTACTGCTTGGGATTGTGCATGTGAAGTTAGATGCTCAAGCATTATTGTCAGAAGTGACATTTCTGACTAGGTGAATTAGAATGTGGAGAAGCCAATCCTATCTACAGTAGTATGCTTGGTGAATGTATGACTACTTTGTTGAAGACTCCACAAGTATCAGCAACTACTAATGGATGTAAGGGCAGAAGACTACTAACAAATACAAAGGTCTGAGCAGAGTATTTTAAAGAGGTGTTTTTTTCTTCTGCTGCAAGTGACTCCAGAAAAGTTTTGGATCTTAGTAAAGCTTTTAAGAAAACTAAGAGTTTTAGAGTTTGTGAGTGACTTCACACCTGGTATGCATGACATTCTGCCTTTTCAAAAGGTCATGATACACAGTGTGGTTATGAAAGGACGGTATTCAGATGTGTCCTTGAAGAAGTCAGATTTCCTGGAAGTATTATAAAGGAGTGAGAGTATCTGAATATGGTTTGACTCTAATGAGGGAGTCGAGGTTCAGCTTATGCGGGAAATGCTGAAGTCTTTCATCTAGTACTCAAGCTTTCATCTTCAGTTGGAGTATTGGTTATTCATGACAGTGGGAGTCATGTATTTATCTGCGGATTGTTGCTGCAATGGTACATATTTTGTTAGAGTGTTGTTCAAGCTTGTGGAGATCTTATGCCTCTTATGAGGATGTGATGTCAGACAACAAGTTGCGACATTATGAAATTATTGATGATCTTGACAAGGCATGGTTGGTCTTAGCCAAGTGAAGCTAGTGGATCAGAAGTTCACGTATCTCTTTGGTTATTAATGGTTATGTCTGGGAGAATTTATTTTTCTCTACAGATGCTAAAAGGACTCTTTAAGTCCTTATTATTGAGAGATGTCACAAATGTGATGTTTTGATATCTTGGTGAGTATCACTAAGTCTAAGTGAAAGAAGATCATTTAGAATCTAGTGGAACACAACATGGATGAAGATATGTTGGTCATTACTGGCAAAATAATACAATGTTTGACTAAATATCAGGACATTATTCAGGACATTTTTCCAGTGCGACCAACAAGGGAGTGTTACGACACTTTATGATCAAACACGTGTCAAAAGGTGTGTTTGACCATGAATGTGCATGAATTGGGACCAATTCTTTTCAGCATAAATAGTCTAGAGCATTTAAAGGAGTTCAAAGTTGTTTTAGACGGTGCACTTTGATGTAAGTGGCAATTTTGTCCCTCAATTAATGTCTCTTTGACCAAGATCATCTCACTCAAAGATTTTTAATTCCTAAGGAAATTGCACAGCTATTTATAGAGGTCTCTCCTATCCTTTATCTCCATGTGAGTGTTTGATTTTCTTCATCATCACTATGGGTTTTGCTCGGGTCTGGGTAAGTTGTGCCTGGGTCTGGTTCTGTGAAGGTCTCCTTTGTCATTTTTGGCAAAAAAGGGGGAGAAAGGGTGTACTCAGATGGTCAAAATGGAATCAACAACTCCAGATGTTGCTATCAATTGTCAGACAAGATGTTCCATCTTGTGGCCGTGGCCTATTATGGTAATTTATGTTTTTGTGACCTGTCATATGAGTTATGAACACAATTGTGACATGTGTTTTGAGTTACCAGGGGTGGTTGTTGATTTGTCTAGGTCCACTGGAGGCTGCTGATCAAGGAATGGTTGGTAATTCTCTTATGCCATCATTGCTCTCCTATGACAAGAGTTGTTACCTAGTTTGAGGGGGAGTTCCAACTATCTTCTTCTTCATGTGCACCAAACCAAATGACTTCAGGACTTTCTACTCCTTTTCTTGAAGGTTCTACACTTTGGTGGTGGGTTTAGTACTACAATGGAGCTCTTTCAAATTGCTGGATAAAGGAGATATTGAACAAGATGTCCTGACATCTTATCTGAAGACTGACTTCATGGTACTATGCTGTAGTGTTCAACAATTGCTGAAGACTATTGTTGACATGTGTTTTTTACTGCAGTAATTTTTATTTATTTGTTTTAGCCAAAATTTGCCAAAGGGGGAGATTATAAGTTCTCTAGTTTTAAAGATTGGCATTAATTTTTGCAAAACAAATAATACAACAATATGTTAGATAGGATATATTAACTTGCTAACAACAATATGTTAGATAGGATGTATTAACTTGATAACAAGAAGTTATATCTTATGTTAGGACATGCCGAGTTGAAGTGTTTCAACATCTGGAACAACATGTCAAATAAGATATTCTATGGAGGAGCACACGACATCGCATCTGAGTTAAAGTGGACAATTAGATTCTGTTATGATTTAACTGATGTAGAATATTTTGGGAAATATTATGCAACATTATAGGGCGCTGATTTAAAGGTCAAGAAGAATCAATCAGAATATTGAAGAATATACAGTTTCTAAATTTGTAGATAATTTAGGAAGATTTGATTGAAGACCTTGTTTGTAGAAGAAGTTACTACTGTTTGTTACAGCTGATATGCTGTAGTTTGAAGGCCCAAATCGAGTTGGTTATAGGTTATAAATAAAAGCTTTGTAACCTAGAATTTCTACCAGCCGAGAATTTAAAAGATGTAATCATTAGGGATGAATCTGTTAGTCACTCTCTAGGAGAGTTGGTATGTGTGAACCACTCGGGTTGTGAGATGGTCACTATGTTCTCCTCGAAGCTGTGAAGCAAGAGTGAGTATTGTTCTTGGAGGAAGCTTTGAAGCAACTCTAAGTTGTCGTCTTAGCCAAAAGTCTTGGCTAGAGGTTGTCATGGATGTGTGTCTTCCTGTTTTGTTCAGAATTGTTGTTGATCCAATCACTGTCTGTGATTAAAGAGGGATTGAGGATGGCCTCATATCTAGGTGAGTCTTATATAGAAATATAGGCAGGTTAGTGATTAAGTGATTATGCCGTAAACTGGAGGTTTGTTGTATGGTATATGAATTGATACTATCATAGTGGATTTGTCCCTGGCTTGGTATGCCCCCAGAGTAGGAAGGTTGTTCCAAACTAGATTAACAATTACGTGTGTTGTTTATGGTTTTCAACACTGTTTTTATTGTTAATACCTTTCTTGTTTGTTTATGACGGATCAAATGTCCCAATATGTCATAGGACATCTGAGTTCTGTCATACCGAAATTTCAAATACTAAGAAGACTATGTCTAAGGCCTTCAACTAACATAACATTTGAGATAGTAATAATTGAGGAATTACCTTTACTACGTTTCTCGAGTATTGCACCTTTGTTGTGATCATTGTAGGATACAAAACCTTTCTTCTTTGTCAAAAAGATGGAGAATAGAGATATGTCTCCTGTCATGTGTCTTTAAAATCCACTATCAATAATCCATTTTCCCTTCATAACGTTAAGACACTCATCTTACAAAAGAATCAAACAAAAATGGTAGGTACCCGATTCTCATTGGGTTCTTGGGAGTGAGTGAATTAATGGCTTCATTTGGTCAACCATTGGAAATTTCCTTTAGGGACTAAAAAGCACCTAAATTTTCATTTTTCAATAGTATGACCTTTCTTGAAACAGTAGTGACAAAACATCCTATGATGATGTTTAATTTTTCTATTTGAATCTCTCTTAATCAAATTATAATTTTTATGAGTCTTTTCAACCTTTGGATAATTAATAGTAAAAATATAATGAGGTTGTGATTCCTTGTTTGAAGGTGTGAAGAAAACAAAAGAAATGGGGGTTTGTATTGGGTTTTTCACTCATAATAAATTTTTGTCTCTTAACATTGTTGTGTTAAGTGATGCTTTTGAAAATGTTATGGAAGCATAAAAAGTAAAGCATAAGCAAGAGTAAAGAACACATGATATATCCTGGTTCACTTGAGAAACCCTCAAGCTAGTCCAGTCCACCCTACCAAGGTGATTTCTCCTTGAACTCAAGGACTTAATCCACTATAACCAAAATGATTACAATCTGCATGGGCAACCGCCTGTGACTAACATCCAATGATAAGTTCAGGGATTCAAACTAGATATGACGTTCATTGACCCAACATAATCTGATTCTTTAGAATCTCCTATCAGGATTTCCCATAATGATCGCAACCATTATCTTCTTGAGATCAGACCTACACTCAGTCTCTCCAGGAGTCTTGCAATGATATGTTCAGTGATCCAATCAGATATAACAATCATTGACTCGATAGAATCCGATCCCACAGAATCTCTTGTCTATTGTTACAAGGTTTGTTTACAAAGGAATACTTCTAAACAAGCAAGTGTAAATTCTGTTAAGTACATCAGAAGATCCTAATACACACCAAAAAATAATACATTGTATTGTAGCTTTAATGTGTAGTCTTATTTTCTTCAAGTAGCTTGTTCATGGACAATAGCCCAAAGAACTTGAATCGCTGAAGTCTTCTACTTCATAAGCTTTTGAAAGCTTTGTTGATCTTGATGTAGTAGGGAGAATAACTTCTTCATATTGATTCACTTTAGAACATTCTGGACAATAACCCTTGTTCTATTTACTTAAATGGTCATTTTAGAGCGCAACATTCATGTTGTGGATTTGTAATTGGAGCTACCATGATCATATTCATTATCTTCTACGACTTAGCAAGCTTCTTAAAGTATATGAAATTGAGTACATTATGAATCGATGATTTCATTGTTTTCTTGAAATCCTCAACAACATGATTCAAGTATCATTTTGACAATAGTTTTTCTAGTTGTTGTTATAGTGGTTGATAGATTTGGTTGTGTTCCATTAATGATAGCTTTTATTTAAACATTTGAACACAACAACATTTTAAGCATATTCTCCTTTTCTTATATAGCCAAGCAAAATAGAGCCGTTAGCTATTTGAAAAAGAGTCATTACAAAATAGTACTGCGACGTCCTTTACTTTTCCATAATTCAAGCTAGTGGAGAGGTAGTGGAATAAGAAATTTTTGTACTATGTACTATTGTACCAAGTTAACATTATCTTCTTTCCTTCTGCACTTCAGAGGCTTCTGTGAGTTTAGAAGCGGGAGCATAACATATGGTCATTAGAACTTCAAGTCTCTAGAGTCTTCAGAACAACGTCTTCAGAGTCTTCTGCACTTGGTCGTGAGAACCTTTTCTTAGAACCTTGGGTCTTTAGAACTTCAAGTCTTCATAGTCTTTAGAACTTATTTCTTTAGAGTCTTTAGCACTTGGTCTTTAGAACCCATTGTCTTCAGAAACATGAGTCTTTAGCATCAGGACTTACGTAGCACTTCTGTCTTCAAATCTTCTGATAGGTTTCTGTAGGACACATTGTCTTTAGAAGCATAAGTCTTCAACATCTGTACTTAAGTAGTACTTCTGTCTTCAAATCTTCTGACTGGTTTCTTTAGAACAAGTTGTCTTTAGAAGCATGAGTCTTCACCATCTGGACTTAAGTTGCACTTCTATCTTTAGATCTTCTGACTTTTTTCTTTAGCACACGACATCAGAGCCTACACTTCAGAGTCTTATGGAGTGTCTTGCTACTGTTCATCAGAATATGTGTAGTGCAAAAGCATAATTAATTCTCTTCTAATGTCTTGGCCACGCCATCAATCAGAAGCAGAACACGTTTGTTAATTACTTAAAAATAGCAAACATTAGAGTATCAAAATTGTTCATACAAACATACTCATTTTTTATCATCAAAACTCATAGATAGTATTGCAGAACCAAATCTGGTTCTAACATTGTTCACTTGGGCTTCAAGAGTACTCACTTCTTGTTGCCTAATTTGAATAGTTTCACAATCGAACTGACAAGGTTCCCTATCCTTATTTTCATAGTTTTAACTATCTACAATAGATCGCTTTAATGTTTAAAATTTAATATTGGTTTCTTCAACCTTTGCTTTCAAGTATGTAAAAACTTTTTTATTGGAAGCAAGTTTCTTAAAAGCATATAATGTTTCTTTTTGTAGATTATCTAAAACAATTTTTAACTCCATAAAAGACAACTTATCAACATTAGCATATTTAAAATGACTTACATTCTTTTTCCTACTTTGACGTTGATTTTCCATGAAACAATAGTTTTCCTCTTCATCGCTATCACTTGAGTTTCATCACTTGAGACATCACTATCACTATCCCAGGCAACACAGGCTTTTCTAGAATTCCTAGAGTTGTTTCTTTGGCCCTTTCCTTTCTTATTGGAAACAGATGGACACTCTAGTCTATAATGACCCATCTTTCCACATTCATAGCATATACCTTTCCCCTTATCCTTTTTGTTGTATTCCTCTTTAGAAGATGTGGATTATCTTCTAAATTTCACAAGATTATTGTCAGAGTATTTGACATCATTCTTCCGAATGTATCGATTGTATCTCCTCACAAATAATCCCATTTGTTCATCATTTGAATCTTCTTCATCACAAGAATCACTATAATTAGTGTGATAATCCTTTGAGGACTTTGAACTCTAAGCCATTAGAGCTTTAGACTTCAATATTTCCTCATTATTGGTGTCTTTATCCTTTTTCTTCTTTTTCTCAAGCTTTTTTTCATGTTTTTCCAAGCATTTGAGTTCTTGCTCGTGTTCTTCTAACTTTCCAAACAAAGTAGTGAGATATAGTGTTGCAAGATTATTGGCTTCCTTGATCGCGGTGACCTTTGGTTTCCAATTCCTAGTAAGGAATCTCAAAACCTTGAGAAATTCCGGTACATGCAACACATACAAACAAAATTGTCTTAATAGCAGATGATGTCGAGACAGATGTTACAATATCTAGTAACAAACCAAATCAATCAAGATGGATATGATACAGAAAATAAAACTACAAAATGATAAATAACACAATGAGTTGTTAACCTAGTTCGGCGCAACATCACCTACTTTGGGGGCTACCAAGCCAAGAATGAAGTCCACTGTCAACAATATTAGTTCAAATCTAAACTCCCCCGTTTACAACTTCTCGCCTAATCCCTACCAAATGCAACTTCTACCTAGGTCCTCCCTAAGTATGAGAAATCACCATCTTACTTCCTAAATCACCTCAGTGATATCTAACAGTCCCAATCCCAGTGATTGCAACAAATACAACTCAATTTAGAAGATCATACACCCATTACAAAAAAACTCAAACTCTTGTTTAAAAGCTTCTAGTGAGAACAATACTTAACTCATTGCCTAAAGGCTTCTGAGTGAGGATAATAACTTGAATATCAGTCAAGCAACAAACAGCCAACCACATAGTATCAAAAGATGCATGGGTGTTGTTGTACCCCAAAATTTGCCCTCCCATATTTCTCAAAACATTTCAAGAAAATTCACAAGTCCAACCCGGCGCGTTATATTCAGGTGTTCTTTCGCCAAGATATCTCTGATAACATATTCTCAAATTCAGGTTCGACTCAAGAGTCAATTCTTTAAAGAAGGTATCCGAATGTGTAAGTTTTCTTAAAGAAATATGGTGAAAAAGTGTGCTGAAAGTGCAGTTTTTACGCGCTAAAAAATTCATAACTTGAAGATCGTGACTCGTTTTGAACCCGTTCCGGTGGCCAAAATTCCGTCTTGACATTATCTACGTTTTCATCTCTCACGGCTGGAAGCCAATTTCGATCATAAGGTCTTCAAAAATGTGGATTTATCAAGTATTTTCGTGCAGAAAATTTGTGACAGAAGTTTATTTGCGTCATGTTCAAAAAATCATAACTTGGTCGATTTTCATCGTATCGAGCTGGTTCCGGTGCCAAAATTTCACAAATTGAGTTGGCTACATTTTCACAGAAGGTATTGAGTTCAAAAGGTATTCAAAAGGCCTTCGTTTTTTGCTCAGAGTGCGTGACACGCTGAAAATCCTGAATGCTGAATATTATTTCATCTGGGCCGAAACTTCGAAAATTCATAACTCGGTCAATTTTTATCGGATTGGACTCATATTTTTACACAAGGTCACTGACTCATAGATCTACAACTTTGCTTGAAAAGTCGAGACCAAATTATGCACCGATCAATACCAGTTTTTTATTGAAGAACGTGTCAGAATCGACACTGGAGCCCAAAATAAGTTTGTCTGAGCTGAAACTTCAAAAATTCATAACTAATTCACCGTTTATCCGATTGAGTTGATTTTCGGACAGGAGTTAGTTCTCGATATCGGATACATTTTGTTTTCACATTTCAACTTCAAAAAATGCACTTAAGTCCCTGCGATTTAGCCTGGAAAGTGACGAATTCAAGTGAATATTGGAGGCCCAATTGCACATTCAAAGCCCATTTTCTTTACCCTAATTTCCATTATATAATCACCTTCTTTTCACACAAACCAGAAAGGAGAAAAAAGAGGAGGAAAAGAGAGAAAAAACCTTGCCACAACACTGTCAGAATATCAAACTCTTTCAAGAACCCTAAAACCTTGAAATCCTTATTACAAATCCCTCTCTCACTACAAACAAGCCATCTCAGTTACAAACCAACACCTCACTACTTCTCCAGTAAGGATAAGGCTGACTTGATCTCCATGATCCTAATTTTCCAGTAAGGCATAAAAGCATCCAGGTCACTAATTTTCCAGTAAGGGTAAGATTGATTTGATCTCCATGATCAAAAGGGTATAATCATTCATACATGCCATATTGTGTCTAAACATTAAATTTCTTCATATATTGGCTTTATTTGCATTTTATGATTTTATTTAATGTGTTCGAGATTCAACACTGCAGATTTAGACAGGATCCCATGCAGGTTCATTAAGGAACGTTGAGGCCAAAAGCCAAATGGCCAAAAGCCAAAAGCCAAATGGCCAAAGTAGAACATTTTATGCATGACACCAATACATGGCGAGGCAGACATTAAGCCAGACATTAAGGAACGTTGAAGCCAGAACACAAATGGCCAAAAGCCACAACGCAAATGGCCAAAAGCCAAAAGCCAAATGGTCAAAGTAGAACAACTTATGTATGATGAGGCCAGAACACAAATGGCCAAACCACTCCAATTCACCTCCAAAAAGGGGACAGAAGCCCCCCAAGGTATTGTATTTTCTTTCTTTTCCTTATTTTATTTATTTCAATTATTTCTTTTTTTAATTAATTCCTTTAATTTAACTTATTTTCATAAAATATAAAAAAATAGTAAAAAACAGAAAAGTCATAAAAATCAAAATATATTTATTTAATTAATATTTTTTGTAAATAAATATCACTAATTAATTTTAGCTTTGTAAAATTAGGTTTAATTCAAACATTTTTCTTAATAAACTTAAAATTGGTAGAATTAGGTTTTAATCAATTTTTATCCTTTTTTTTCTTTTCTTTCACAATAATTAATTATTAAATATTATTTTTGTAATTAAATTACCATGTAATTAATTAGGTTAATTTATGTTTAATTTTAACATGTTTTCTTAATAAACTAAAAACAATTAGAATTAGGATTAATATTTTAATTTCAATTCATCTTTCTCATTAAAACCATAAATGCAAAAAATCTCAAAAAAATAATTTCTTTTTTTAATTTCATTAATTTAACAATTTAATTTAATTTCATTAAAAAAGGGTCCAACGCCCTCGCTTCTAATTTTAATTTAATTCGCGCGTTTTATTTTATTTCTTATAATGTTTATGTACCTCTCCCAAAGCCTTGTAAACTCGGACATTTTATTTCTTGCACTTTATTTACTTTCTGTCAAATCGGGTCCTGGATTCTAATTTGGCGATGTGGACCCGCGCCTTTGTAATAGCTAGGAACTTTATCTTTCCGCAACTTTTTAACTGTTAATAATGGCATGCAAGAATGAATGACAAAATAAAAACAAACGCGTAGATCACTCATGACATGACAAAAGACAAAATATCTAAAAACGACACACAAATCACACACCACCCCTAGGGTACGCCTCACTGTTGCCTTGCCTCGAAAGGTGATCGTCGAGTAGAGGATGTTTTAGTAAGTCCTCATGATCCGGGAACCTGGCATGAGGGCAGCTTCTAAGGTGTCTTCCTATTGCTCCGGTGATCACCATGTCCCGAACCTTCGAATTGACCCGAACACCTCCAACGGTGGTGCTACCTACCTCTCAATGGTGGGATGGCACTACTTTAAAGGACATCTACACAGACGAATTCCTTAGGGTAGGTAGACGACTCTAGATACTTGCTCTAAACTTCAAAACAAATTCAAAAATACTTTTCACACCGATACCTTTTCAAAAGCTTTCGAAAGCATTTTTTCAAACACTCTTGAGGACCGATATAAGAGTCGAACTGGAATTTTCAAAGAAACTTTTTAAAACCCACAATTGAAAAGCAAACAAACCTTTTGAAAACACAAATGAGCAAGTATCTAAGAGCCCATGGATAACCATGGATAGAAAGGGTGCTAATACCTTCCCTTTCTATAAATCTACCTCCCGAACCGAGAGCAATCTCTTTAAGGAATTTTTCTGTGCTTTTGTCCTTTCCATTTGGAGAAAATAAAAGACGGTGGCGACTCTTGCTTCCGCGACATTTCGCGAACCAGCGTTAAACAGTCAGTTCCAGATCCACCGATCACAGAACTGGCGACTCTGCTGGGGACTTAACTTAAAGTGAGGTGTACCTTAGGGTTAGTTCATAACTGTGTTTTCAATTGCTTTCCTTGTTTGCTTTAAATTGTGGGACTGTCTTGGGAGTTCTATAGATCCTAACCCGGATCTGGGGATACCTTCTTAGAAAGTAGCAACAAGGCTGTGAGGGAACTGTGCGGGGTATACCGACATGGTTGAAACAGTCTGCTACGTTGATGTGGCACTTTGGTGTGTACCGGTAACCCTTGAGTTCAGTCAAGGAGAGTACGGGGCCTCCGCGTGGTGTCGTGAATCATCAACAGACCTTAGGAACCTTAATTGAACTATCTTGGCCTCTTTAGGGTAGTGAGATAACTGACTTTGGTGCAGTCCGAGGTTGGTTGATACTCGATACTACACTCAGTTGAGGGTTGCTTTCCTGGAATATTTCGGTCGCCAGTTCAGTGGCTAAATCGAAACGATGAACAATGAAAGCAACCCAGTGATATTGGGACCCTTAGAACCCGGTTACTTCTAATAGGACAGGTTGAGCCCACCAACTTCAAGAGGGTAGTACCCCAAACTTCATGCTGGCCTAAACTCTAAGGGCTCTTTTGTGTGACTTGTGTGCCTTCAAACTTGGATTACTTGCATGCTTGTTATCTGACATCTGAACTTCTTGCAGGTTTTATTTATAGTCCTTAACTAGGACTCATAACAGGGTTTACTGAATTTCCTGCAGGTTTTGTTCATAGTCCTTAACTAGGACTCTTAACAAGGCTTACTAAGTTTCTTGCAGGTTTTTTGTTTTAGTCCTTAATTGGGACCCATAACAAGAGTGTACTGAGTTTCTTGCAGGTTTTGGTTTGCAGTCCTTAATTGGGACTCGTAACAGGGTTTACCTACATTACCCCATGCATAGCATGACATCATACCATTGCATACATCCTAACCCATTTCAAGGATCTCAAAGGCTTGTGATGCAGGTCATGATAAATCAAACATCTAGCAAGGGGCAAAGAGGATTTATTTTCCTCTAGTCAAAGTTGTCAGGGGCTATGACCCACTTGATATGGTGAGCTCTGACTCTTGAAGAAGGTTCCCCTAGCCAAGGTTGTCAGGGGCTATGACCCACTTGATATGGTGAGCTCTGACTCTTGAAGAAGGTTCCCCTAACCAAGGTTGTTTGGAAACCAAAACCAGACATGATGACTTAAGTCAGGGGCTATGACCCACTGGATATGGTGAGCCTTTGACCCCTAGAAGAAAGACTCTCAACAAATATGAAGTTCTTTCAATCAAGCTACCGGATCCAAATGCTAACAAATTTTCTTGTTTACCCCGCGAGGTCCTTGAAAACATTACATGCATATCATACATATCATTGCATAACAGGTACCCTTGTTGCAGGTCACTGACCCTCCCTGCTGTTTATTTCAGCCATGGCTTCCCAACAAGATAACCAGGACCTTCACGCTCAAGAGACTCAGTTCAAAGAGATCTTCCTAAGCCTATCCAAGGGGCAGGAAGAGTTGAGGACACTCCCCATGGGGAATCTGATCAGAAAGAGTCCTGAAGATGACAAGGACGAACAACTGAAACGTCTACAAGCTGAGGTAGACACATTGAAAACCCAGATGCTGGGGCAAAGGGCCCTCATTCAAGGTTTAGCTCAGGAGCAAGGAGAGCTGAGGGCCATGATCAGCCAGCTTCCTCAAGACATGAAGCAACCAGCCCAAGTCAGGGACCCAGTCATTAATCAACTTCCAAGAAGTCAAAGGTTTGGGCCTCTCCAAGCTGCTATTACTTCACAGGTCCAATAACGACCTCGCCCAGAACAACGGTCTGATCAGAGCAAACCAGACAAGCCTAAAAGGCAGTTCACCAAGATCAACATGTCGCTGGATCAAGCACTACAACAAATGTTGAAGGCAGGGCTGATCACCTTAAGGGCTCCTCTCCGGAATCCAAACACTTCTGCTCCTAACTATCATCCCAACGATAGGTGCGCATACCATTCTGATAGCCCGGGGCATACTACGGATAACTGCTGGCCTCTCAAAAACAAGATTCAAGACATGATCGACGCTGGAGAGATTCAGTTTGAAGTACCTGAGACTCCGAACATAATCACTGCTCCCTTGCCAAGTCATGGCTAGGATTGAGAAATTTTTGTTCATTCGAATGTTCAAGTTGCAATTTTCTTTCGTTCAAACATTTACTCACGTTAAACATTGTTATTTCATTAATGCATCGCATATGCCTGTTTTGAAGCAATATATTCGTATTCACTAAATGCAAATTATCTTCATATTTTTTCTGATGTCAGCTCTTGATCTAAAATTCTAAGCCTCTTGAGGGAGGATGACGAAAACGATACCATAATCTACAGTATGCTTCTGAACAGACCCCGCTGATGAGGTACAGGCATTGTTTCAATCCCTAAACACTGGAGTTATAAGGATGATAATCCATCGTCAACCCATCTGAGCCAAAGAAGTAGGAGTTTTCTTTTCGAAATTTAAAACCCTTAATCATAACCTGGGGCAGGGTAGTCTCTCAGTTGATCCAAGTGCATAACGAATGGCACCAAAGAGGTCCTTAAAACGAAAGACAATGATGGTTCCGAACAATCATAAGGACAGGCAGTCATTATCAAAAAAAAATCATAAATGAAAAGCCCAAAAAGTCAAAACCAATGAAGGAGACTTACCAAACTGGGGCATCCCGCTGACTGTAATTCCAAAAAAGGAAACAGCTCAGGCAAAAAATAGGGATAACGAAGTCAAAAAAGAAAGAGGTCCTACAAATCCTCAACAAAAAAGGAAATGACTGCCTAATCAAAATATACTGTCAATATCTGAATCATCATTGGAACATCAGAGCAAAGACTCAAACAAGGTCTAACGTATGATCAACTGAGTTTAGGTTTGGAGAACACCACGAAGAGCGGGTGGGTACAAATAATTTGAGCCTTTATCCTTTGTTTCTTAAACCGTGAACCAAGCCACGTTATAACCCTTAAAAGTCCTAGCTGAAGCATGGGTTAGTTCGAAAGCATACTGTTACGAAAAGGTATCCTGACTCCTTAAGGCTTACGGTAAATACGGAGTTGACATCACGTTTTACAAACATTCACTTGTTTTATGAAAAAGAATGCATTTTCAAAATCTTCAAGACAGACATAAGCTTTGCATTTTTAACATAACTTTGTTTGCATATGACTTTTGTTTGAACAGCATGAAAATTCGCACGACGAATGCCTAATGAACAGAAGTACCTCCAATCAAGGGGCAGACATGACCATGGTCCATTATCTGGGGCAGTCCAATCAAGATTCGGAGAATCTCTCAAAGGGCCAGCTAGCTCGGGGCAAATCTCCGCCAGAGTCACTTGGGGCATTCCAGCAACGAATCTTGCCCGGTCAGACATCTTCTGGTGACATGACAGAACACTTCTAACAGGGGCAACTCCCTACTTTCTGAGAACGGACATAGTCGGAAAAATACTACGCACAATCAAAGACCCGCTAGGTTGACATACCTAGGCAAAAATTAGGGCTTCCCGGCGAACCAAAAGGGTTCGGGCAAAATGAAGGGATGAAATGAAAAAATCTGTACACCCGGCAAGTCGAAAACCTGAAAAGGCGGCTTGGGCAAAAATGGGTATCCCGGTGGACTGAAAACCCGAAAGGGCGGTCCAGGCAAAAGTTAGGGATCAAAGCGTACGACTATGTCCTGTCATCTTATCACCTGCCTACCAGAAGAAGGTTTGTCCATCAACCACTATCAGCGCCTCACAGGTCTTCCTCTCATACCTCAGAAACAAGGGCAATAAAGAGTTGTCCAAGCAATCTAATTGTTCGGTCCTCCAAGGTACCAAGGTAGGTTCAGCTAAAGAACAGGACCAGTACATCTTAATTCCCCAGAGAGTAAGCCAGCAAGCAGTACATTCTTCTCCAAACAGAGTTATCAAATCTTAAGGAAGTTGAGTATCCTCCAGTAGATCTCAATACTTCCCCAGCAGCAATATTCTTAACAAGCATCCCCGGCAGTCTTGGTCTAAAGATTGTTCCCCGGCGGTATATCAACATCCAAAGGAATCACTTCCCTGCAGTTCAAAATCTCCCCAGGAGAGTCCAACCCAGTGTCCCCAGGAAAGTGGAATCCATCTTCCCCAAGCAGCAAGCTTATCCCCAGTAGATCCTGGAAGCTTATCCTCGCAGAGCACGAACGCGTCTCCCGGCTTTATTTAAAGAGTTATTTCCGTACTAGGATATAACTGGGTTATCCTCAGCCAAAAGCCACGGAAAGATCGTTGTCGACAGAATCTTCTTATCCCCAGCAAAGTCTATCAACACTTCCAACAATAAGGGTATCCCCAGCAAGTTACCATCAACAATTCAGCAAAAGCATCCCTCTCCCCACAGAGTATCACTCCCCAGCAAGATCACTAGAGTACTTTTCTCCCCGCAGATTATTCCATTCGCCAAGTTTATTCCCCAACGGAGTCATCTTCTCCTACCGGTATTCTTGCAGTTATCATCCCCAGCAGGAGTAAAAGCTTATTCTTCAATATCAGCCCAGGAGTGACTTCCCGGCACCCGTCAAGGATTTACATTCCTAGACAAAAGCATACATAAACATCACATACATCATTATAGCATGCATGTACGCATCATATCATACAAATCTCATTTATGTTGAGAACATCATCGCTTGATCCATGTCATGCATTGCATATGACTGACCTTTACCTTTCAGGAAAGATTCAGCTAAATTCTCCATCATATTTCAAGACCTTATCTGGTTCAGTTAATCGACTCCAAAGATTTCTTATCCAGTCCAAGGCCTTCTCTAGTCCAGCTAAATCGACTCCCAACAGATTTTTCTGATGAAGGCTCAGTAGAAGTTATCAGGTTATAATTTCCTATGGTTCTCTCCCCGACGGTGCGTGAGATGATAGTTCCATTTCGGATTATAATTTTCTATGGTTCCCTCCCCGACGGTGCGTGAGGTGATAGTTCCATTTCAGGTTATAATTTCCTTTGGTTCTCTCCCCGACGGTGCGTGAGATGTAATTCCATTTCAGATTATAATTTTCTATGGTTCCCTCCCCGACGGTGCGTGAGATGATAATTCCATTTTAGGTTATAATTCCCTATGGTTCCCTCCCCGACGGTGCGTGAGGTGATAATTCCTTTTGAGATTATAATTCCCTATGGTTCCCTCCCCGACGGTGCGTGAGGTGATAATTCCTTTTGAGATTATAATTTTCTATGGTTCCCTCCCCGACGGTGCGTGAGGTGATAATTCCTTTTGAGATTATAATTTTCTATGGTTCCCTCCCCGACGGTGCGTGAGGTAATAATTCCTTTTGAGATTATAATTCCCTATGGTTCCCTCCCCGACGGTGCGTGAGGTGATAATTCCTTTTGAGATTATAATTCCCTATGGTTCCTTCCCCGACGGTGCGTGAGGTGATAATTCCTTTTGAGATTATAATTCCCTATGGTTCCCTCCCCGACGGTGCGTGAGGTGATAATTCCTTTTGAGATTATAATTTTCTATGGTTCCCTCCCCGACGGTGCGTGAGGTGATAATTCCTTTTGAGATTATAATTTTCTATGGTTCCCTCCCCGACGGTGCGTGAGGTGATAATTCCTTTTGAGATTATAATTCCCTATGGTTCCCTCCCCGACGGTGCGTGAGGTGATAATTCCTTTTGAGATTATAATTCCCTATGGTTCCCTCTCCGACGGTGCGTGAGGTGATAATTCCTTTTGAGATTATAATGGTTCTCTCCCCGACGGTGCGTGAGATGATAATTCCATTTCAGATTATAATTTCCTATGGTTCCCTCCCCGATGGTGCGTGAGGTGATAATTCCATTTCAGGTTATAATTTCCTATGGTTCTCTCCCCGACGGTGCGTGAGATGATAATTCCATTTCAGATTATAATTTCCTATGGTTCTCTCCCCGACGGTGCGTGAGATGATAATTCCATTTGAGATTATAATTTCCTATGGTTCCCTCCCCGACGGTGCGTGAGGTGATAATTCCATTTCAGGTTATAATTTCCTATGGTTCTCTCCCCGACGGTGCGTGAGATGATAATTCCATTTCAGATTATAATTTCCTATGGTTCTCTCCCCGATGGTGCGTGAGATGATAATTCCATTTTAGGTTTTTCTCAGACATTCGCTTTTGAGATTATAATTTCCTATGGTTCTCTCCCCGACGGTGCGTGAGATGATAATTCTATTCCAGGTTTTTCTCAGACGTCCGCTTTTGAGATTATAAGTGCCTATTGGTTCTCTTCCCGATACTACGAAGATGGTAATTCCCACCAAGATTCTCTCAACGATTGCTGTTGAGGTTAAAGTCACCCAAGGTCCTCTCACCGTTCTTGTTGAGGTAGTAACCATCCCTGGTTCATTCATCACTGCTTGAAGATCCAGACTCAGCTCCTGTAACCAGTCAGGACACATCTATATCAAGCATCTGAAAACCAGCCCCTGCAACATGTCAGGTACTCATTGTTCTTTTGCAGGTACGCAGGTTCTCGCTAAGGAATCTCTTACGCGATCAACATCCAGATGGCATCTATAAGCCCATCATCCTATCCATCAATCTCTAAATGGCATCTATAAGCCCATTCCCCCGTCACACTACTATGTGAGCGCAAATTTCTGGGCACTCTAGTGTTCAATCATCTTCCACCTTCGGATTACGAAAGGCACGTCAGCCAATCTGCATCCTCAGGTCTAAGAAGATTGAACAGGGGCAACTGTTGTACCCCAAAATTTGCCCTCCCATATTTCTCAAAACATTTCAAGAAAATTCACAAGTCCAACCCGGCGCGTTATATTCAGGTGTTCTTTCGCCAAGATATCTCTGATAACATATTCTCAAATTCAGGTTCGGCTCAAGAGTCAATTCTTTAAAGAAGGTATCCGAATGTGTAAGTTTTCTTAAAGAAATATGGTGAAAAAGTGTGCTGAAAGTGCAGTTTTTACGCGCTAAAAAATTCATAACTTGAAGATCGTGACTCGTTTTGAACCTGTTCCGATGGCCAAAATTCCGTCTTGACATTATCTACGTTTTCATCTCTCACGGCTGGAAGCTAATTTCGATCATAAGGTCTTCAAAAATGTGGATTTATCAAGTATTTTCGTGCAGAAAATTTGTGACAGAAGTTTATTTGCGTCATGTTCAAAAAATCATAACTTGGTCGATTTTCATCGTATCGAGCTGGTTCCGGTGCCAAAATTTCACAAATTGAGTTGGCTACATTTTCACAGAAGGTATTGAGTTCAAACGGTATTCAAAAGGCCTTCATTTTTTGCTCAGAGTGCGTGACACGCTGAAAATCCTGAATGCTGAATATTATTTCATCTGGGCCGAAACTTCGAAAAATCATAACTCGGTCAATTTTTATCGGATTGGACTCATATTTTTACACAAGGTCACTGACTCATAGATCTACAACTTTGCTTCAAAAGTCGAGACCAAATTATGCACCAATCAATACCAGTTTTTTATTGAAGAACGTGTCAGAGTCGACACTGGAGCCCAAAATAAGTTTGTCTGAGCTGAAACTTCAAAAATTCATAACTAATTCACCTTTTATCCGATTGAGTCGATTTTCGGACAAGAGTTAGTTCTCGATATCGGCTACATTTTGTTTTCACATTTCAACTTCAAAAAATGCACTTAAGTCCCTGCGATTTAGCCTGGAAAGTGACGAATTCAAGTGAATATTGGAGGCCCAATTGCACATTCAAAGCCCATTTTCTTTACCCTAATTTCCATTATATAATCACCTTCTTTTCACACAAACCAGAAAGGAGAAAAAAGAGGAGGAAAAGAGAGAAAAAACCTTGCCACAACACTGTCAGAATATCAAACTCTTTCAAGAACCCTAAAACCTTGAAATCCTTATTACAAATCCCTCTCTCACTACAAACAAGCCATCTCAGTTACAAACCAACACCTCACTACTTCTCCAGTAAGGATAAGGCTGGCTTGATCTCCATGATCCTAATTTTCCAGTAAGGCATAAAAGCATCCAGGTCACTAATTTTCCAGTAAGGGTAAGATTGATTTGATCTCCATGATCAAAAGGGTATAATCATTCATACATGCCATATTGTGTCTAAACATTAAATTTCTTCATATATTGGCTTTATTTGCATTTTATGATTTTATTTAATGTGTTCGAGATTCAACACTGCAGATTTAGACAGGATCCCATGCAGGTTCATTAAGGAACGTTAAGGCCAAAAGCCAAATGGCCAAAAGCCAAAAGCCAAATGGCCAAAGTAGAACATTTTATGCATGACACCAATACATGGCGAGACAGACATTAAGCCAGACATTAAGGAACGTTGAAGCCAGAACACAAATGGCCAAAAGCCAAAACGCAAATGGCCAAAAGCCAAAAGCCAAATGGTCAAAGTAGAACAACTTATGTATGATGAGGCCAGAACACAAATGGCCAAACCACTCCAATTCACCTCCAAAAAGGGGACAAAAGCCCCCCAAGGTATTGTATTTTCTTTCTTTTCCTTATTTTATTTATTTCAATTATTTCTTTTTTTAATTAATTCCTTTAATTTAACTTATTTTCATAAAATATAAAAAAATAGTAAAAAACAGAAAAGTCATAAAAATCAAAATATATTTATTTAATTAATATTTTTTGTAAATAAATATCACTAATTAATTTTAGCTTTGTAAAATTAGGTTTAATTCAAACATTTTTCTTAATAAACTTAAAATTGGTAGAATTAGGTTTTAATCAATTTTTATCCTTTTTTTTCTTTTCTTTCACAATAATTAATTATTAAATATTATTTTTGTAATTAAATTACCATGTAATTAATTAGGTTAATTTATGTTTAATTTTAACATGTTTTCTTAATAAACTAAAAACAATTAGAATTAGGATTAATATTTTAATTTCAATTCATCTTTCTCATTAAAACCATAAATGCAAAAAATCTCAAAAAAATAATTTCTTTTTTTAATTTCATTAATTTAACAATTTAATTTAATTTCATTAAAAAAGGGTCCAACGCCCTCGCTTCTAATTTTAATTTAATTCGCGCGTTTTATTTTATTTCTTGTAATGTTTATGTACCTCTCCCAAAGCCTTGTAAACTCGGACATTTTATTTCTCGCACTTTATTTACTTTCTGTCAAATCGGGTCCTGGATTCTAATTTGGCGATGTGGACCCGCGCCTTTGTAATAGCTAGGAACTTTATCTTTCCGCAACTTTTTAACTGTTAATAATGGCATGCAAGAATGAATGACAAAATAAAAACAAACGCGTAGATCACTCATGACATGACAAAAGACAAAATATCTGAAAACGACACACAAATCACACACCACCCCTAGGGTACGCCTCACTGTTGCCTTGCCTCGAAAGGTGATCGTCGAGTAGAGGATGTTTTAGTAAGTCCTCATGATCCGGGAACCTGGCATGAGGGTAGCTTCTAAGGTGTCTTCCTATTGCTCCGGTGATCACCATGTCCCGAACCTTCGAATTGACCCGAACACCTCCAACGGTGGTGCTACCTACCTCTCAATGGTGGGATGGCACTACTTTAAAGGACATCTACACAGACGAATTCCTTAGGGTAGGTAGACGACTCTAGATACTTGCTCTAAACTTCAAAACAAATTCAAAAATACTTTTCACACCGATACCTTTTCAAAAGCTTTCGAAAGCATTTTTTCAAACACTCTTGAGGACCGATACAAGAGTCGAACTGGAATTTTCAAAGAAACTTTTTAAAACCCACAATTGAAAAGCAAACAAACCTTTTGAAAACACAAATGAGCAAGTATCTAAGAGCCCATGGATAACCATGGATAGAAAGGGTGCTAACACCTTCCCTTTCTATAAATCTACCTCCCGAACCGAGAGCAATCTCTTTAAGGAATTTTTCTGTGCTTTTGTCCTTTCCATTTGGAGAAAATAAAAGACGGTGGCGACTCTTGCTTCCGCGAAATTTCGCGAACCAGCGTTAAACAGTCAGTTCCAGATCCACCGATCACAGGTGTCTTACAAAGTACACAAGAGACTCTCAAAACCTAAAACTCATGCTTTCCCTAATTTTACAATTGTTGAAAACATAAATTACATTAGGTTAGGATTCTCCTTTAAATACAACTATGCAGTTCATGGGCTTCGATATTCCGAGTCCAGAAGTTTCTTGACCAATAAGCTGAGCGATGCACCAATTATGTAGCAATTCTCCTTAAATATTGGAACAATCAATGCATAGTTTCCTAAATTGTCTCAAGGCCCAATATAGTAGCTTTTGCATAGTTGGAGATACAAATATATTCCAAAACAAATCTTCTTGACCTGCGAGAATATCTAAAATATATCTAAATGAAATATAACATAATCAAATAAAATCTGTCAAGATTTAAAACATAGCAGCGCAAGCCCGCTGCATAACATAACACGATTTTACAACATCTTGTTCGACATCTGGTCAGAACCATGTTTTCAAAAAATGTTGTCAATCCACAAAACCATGTTACTAACAATCTCCCCCTTTGGAAAATTTTGGCTAAAACAGCCAAAAACCAAACAGTATGAAAAAAGGAATAAAACCATAGAATGCCAACACAAGCTACATCCTAAACATGTAAACTTTGTACTTGAGGAAGAAGATAAAAGAAACTTCCCCTCAAACACAGTCCCAACACACCTTCCTGAACTCTCCAGGTGAGAGCCTATAAGAGAAGACCCTAATTTCGGATAACTCGGAACATAGGGCACAACTATGCTCATAACTTAGAACAAAAGACACAAGGACTGATGTAGACATAGACAGACATAGACAAAATGTTAAAACATCCTATTAAACATTCTTGCAAAACAACTGCTAGAAGAGACTCAAGACTCACATGTTGGACAACCATGCTCTCCCTAAAGTGTTGCATACAACAAGCAACAACACTTGACTCAATATCTAGACCTACTAATACTTTTCTCCCCTTTTTTAGCCAAAAATTGACAAAAATAGGTTGAAAAGAACTTGACAAAAAGAAAGGAATCAAAACAGGAAAGAATTGATTCAAGACACAAAACTAAAAAAAACCGACTCAATAAAAACACAATCTATATCAAGGGAAAAGACCTCCCTGAATCAGGACAGACCAAAACAAATACCACAGAAACAAAGAGTAAGTATAAGTTTATCCCAAAAAAAAAAATAAGACTCTAAACTTGATGCATGACTAGAAGCATCAGCTTGACTTAAGGGAAACCAAATCCCTAAAGTAGGACTGACTAGAAAACATAAAAAAATACCTTTTTTGTTTTTTTAATATGTACAAGATAACAGTCACAGCTATCCAATTCTCCCCCCGAGTCAATGAAATTGACCTAGTCTTCTTCAACATCTGAATCAGAATCATGCAAATGAACCCCATTTCTTCTTCAAGGTTTTCATCTCGGTCATAGATGATTTCCCTACCCAGGATGCTCCAGTTTACGTTACAAGATTTGTTGTAATGTTGAACCCAACCTTCTTATGATCACTACCCTTATCCTTGTTAGATTCCAACAAATAAACCTTCTTGACACCAGTATCTTTAGAAGATTTACTCACGTTGAAACACAGTATATGAGACATGTGAGGAAGAAAATCATATAAATACAAGGTGAATTACTTTGATTGTAATGAAAACCTTGCTTGTTACGATAAATCAGTTAATGAAAACGTTATTGTAAAGAGATAAAATCTTCTTTAGAAACAGTGTACCACTCAATGAGAGAGAGACACATCCTTGTTCAAACTTCCCTCATTTCAAAACTTTGACTGCTGAAAATGTTACAACATTTGAAATGACATTCTTCATGCCATTGAACATGCTTCATCTGAGACTATACAAAACACAAGGAGAAATATAGTTGGCAACCCGACCAAATAGATACTACCAAAAATTATCCCATAGTAAAATTACAAAAATACCCCCTGTATACTCAAAATAACTTGCATCTCAAGTTATGATAAAATCCTTCCCAAAGCTCCTTAGCCAGACCAAGCATGGGAGTGCCAATATTTTATAGCAAGATCTCTGATATAATGATGACAAATCCAATGACTTTGTTCTTCCAGCAGAATAAAATCCTTGTACCTTAATTGCAGTATAATGTTATACTATAATGTCATGACATCCTATTAGACATTGTACCCTTTTAGTAACCAACCCAATACAAAAAGCATCTTTCTTCAGCAAATTCCCTAATCTTCAAGACATAACAGGGATCAATTAATTCTAATATCGGAGATCAGATTATCCTTCAATGATACATTCTTTTTCAGGTTTGGCCAAGCTTTTTACTCTAAACATCACCATCATATCTATTTCATTTATGAAACAACTAATGGTTAGAGACTAAAATAACCTCCAAATAATAATCTCCCTCTTAAACAACTTGTTTTCTTGAGAACTTTCTTATTCAGTGCCAGCTAGACTTTCGAAATATTCTGAAATCTCTAGAGTATCAAACTACTAAAATGATGTTCCAACATCTGGTTGAACATATGTTTCTTTCAATGAACACATCGCTGATTCTGGTCCTGAAAATATAACCAAAAGTACCTCTCTCAATAGAGTAACTCAAAAACATACTTTGTTCTCATTAAAGTAGTAGATAAGACCCTTTAAATACTTTACAGATAATAGATTTACTTTACAAAATAAAATCATATGTATCTTTCTATCCTTCAGGACCTTCACTTTGCATTGAACCAACCAGATCAATAGAACAGGTTCCAGAGCTTTTGCAACCGTCTGATGTTGCACCTTCTGGTATGACATCTTGACTTCTTCTTTCTTGACCACCAAGTAAAATGATAAATAACAAAATAGTTGTGAAATTCACAAATAGAAATTGTTCTTAAATCCTCAGAGGAACTTCATACACCTCATTAGTGATAGACAATTCATCCTTGATGACATATACCTTCAGACCAAGATCACACAACAGTCTTATGTTTATTACAATAGTCACCGGTCCTTGAGTAAGAAGAAAAATAATTACCAAAAGTTATAGAGTCCATCATGAATTCCTTAGTTATCCATTGTCCTTAAACTTCCTTTTTTAGCATCACCCACAAAGTAACATTTTATTAGAATGAGACTTAAACAAACCACCAGGAACAATTTTACTGTAGTTTAGTGTGTGGAATAGTTAGTGTCAAGATACCAATCATCTTAGCTGTAGACCTAATAAAGGTATGAGAGATAAGGCAATAATCACCTTCCCTGAGTATTAACCATTTCTTGGTTAAACAACACTGAACTTAACCTTTGAGAAAATAACCAAAACTGTTATAATCAACTCAATACAGAAGAGATATCTTCAGTGCAAGTAAATACCTTTTAGCATGAGTAAGAATAATGTCCAACATATGTTATGACATCCTTGACTCAACTTTCCTTTTGAGAAAAACAACATTTTGTAACTTTGAGTTTTTTATATTTGCTAATTAGCTTAGAAGAAAACTTATCCTCCTTAAAATTCAAATCATATTCCCTCTTGAAGAAACTCCTCCAATTGATCAAGGCATCAAGATCTAAGATTAAATAGAGTCACTTCACCTTGAAAAAACATATATAGTAGATACTTCTTCATTCTCTTAATACATAAGATCAAAAATAAATCACTTCCTATTTCTTCACAGTTGAAAACTCCCTTCATTCTAGACACAAATCATTAAAACAAACTTCCAGCTCATTATGAGATAAATCTTCAGTTCAGAAATATTCATAAGAAGTCCATCTTCTATTAAAACCAATAATATTCTTGGAAGTCATAATCAAGATCACTTTCCTAATTAAGCCAAGCATAGAAAACCTGAATAATTGCCCTTGAGATAAGCAGTGCATTCTGCTTCACAAAGATCCAAGATCCCTATATTCATAGGAATGCTTTGACATTGAATGATCTTTACTCCAGTTCCAACATTCTTTTAGCATCACAGACATGCAGAAGTTCATACAGATGCCTTTCACATTTGGTCTCGATACTCTTCCCAATCTAATCAACCATGATTGGATCAATTCCCAAGGAACATAATGGCAAAAGAAATCCTTTATTAGAGACCAAAAACCAAGTTCTTGTAGAGATGAAAGCAAAAATAAATTGCTCTTGCCTTGCTTTAATGGCTTGTCACTTTCATGTCAAAGCTCTAGAGTAGAGACTTGAGAATATTTTTTTTGATCAGCCTCACATCTAAAACTTTTTCTTCCAAACACACTTAAATATGTCTTTATGAGTGGAATTGAGAAACTCCCAAGTATCGTTGGCCATAATTCAAGTGTGTTATTTCTCTAAGATTATGATTGGCATGTATTTTGGTAAAACTAACTTGGAAGCAACCTGTTGAACAAAATGTTTCAACTTACAGTTTCAACATGTCAAATGTGATGTCCTAACTAGAAGAGCAAGACATCTGGACAGTAAATTTTTTTCAGTTTGGAAGATGTTTCAACTTGTTGTTTAAACATGTCGAAAGGGATGTCCTAACCAGAAGTATAGGACATCAGGTCTGCTACAGTTGACAGTCTGGATTCAGTTGTTGTGATTTAATTACTGGATATTCTGGGAATATCTAGAAATCCTATATGGAATCCAAGATTGATAAATAAGAGATATTATGTTGGTTTTTCAAGATATTCAAACTTTCTAAATATGGAGACATTTTAGGAAAGTTATGATTGAAGACTTATTTTATTAGAGAAGTTTTTTCCAGACTTTGTGTAGCCTCTTTGTTGCGTTTTTGAAGCCCAAATCCAGTTGGGAAAAGGTTTATAAATAGAAGTGTTTGTAACCTAGTTTTGTACGGGTCTGGGTTGTAGTATCATTAGGGCTTTATCATTGTGCAGCTCTCCAGGAGAGTTGGGTTGTGTGATCCACTCAGGTTTTGAGTTGGACTATGTTAGAGTTGTAATCTCTGTTATTGTTCTCCTCGAATCTTTTAAGCAAGAAGAAGTGTTGTTCTTGGAGGAAGCTGTTAAGTAACTCTAAGTATTGTTCTTGATCAAAGCTATGAAGAAAGATCAAGTATGTTATTCTTAATCAATGAGTGTCTTGATTAAGGTGTTTGTTTGTATTTCATGTGTGATCTTTATTTAGGTGAAAGACTGTCGATAAGTAATTTGGACTGGGACAGTTAGACATTATTATAGTGATTGGAGGTGAGATGGGATTTCTCATATCTAGGGAGGACCTAGGTAGAAGTTTCACATGGTAGTTATTAAGTGATAAGTTTTAAACTTGGGATTAGTTTAGCTTTGAATTGATATTGTCTAGTGGATTTCCTTCCTGGCTTGGTAGCCCCCAAAGTAGGTGTTGTTGTACACCGAACTGGGTTAACAATTCTCTGTGTTGTTTATCTTTTTAGTATTGTTTTTATTGTTTACACCTTGTCATGTTTTTTTGTGTCAGATTAGATGTCTCGATATCCTATAGGACATCTCTGATCTGACTTACCAAAATTTCAATTGGTGTCAGAGCAGACATCCTGTTCTGTTTGTAGGATGAGATCCTGGGAATATACTTTATGGTAATATGGGCAAGGAAGGTTTGTACTGAAAAGTTGTTTGAACGTGGTCAGTTCATATTGTTGTTTAAATGGTCCCTTGAAGTGGAGAATGGACTAGTTGTGACAGGATGAGATGTGGTCTTGTTTGAAGGTGTAAGGCATGGTAGTTGTAAGCATAATCATGTGCTTCTATTTTGTTGGTTTGATTTATTTTCAATCCTATGTTGTTTTGTTATCATCTGGTTTGTGGTTCTTATGTACAAGGGTGCCTAAACTATGCCTGAAGGTTGTTAAGGAGTTTTCTGATCTGTTTTTTTCACTGAATTTTTATCTGATGGAAAACACCCGGTGTTTGGTGAGTTCATTGGAAATATGTTCTATAATATGTTGGCACATTCTATCAGCAAGGTGTGCAGAATCCTAGTCCCCTAAGGGTTGGCACAACATATGCTCTGGGTTCTAAACAAATGTGTGGTGATCACATATGTTTGGAACCTACTCCTGACCTGGAAGAAGAGGCATATGTGATATGTGTCTAATAGGTTTCTATCCTAGAAACATGTCTTGAAAAAGTATGTTTGGTCAAGACATGATAACCATATTGATTACTTCTTGGATTAGTTTATTTCTGATCTAAGAAAGTAGGAATGCATAGGTTAAGCTTGTGTTTTTTTGGAGACATGTTAAAGACACCTCAACAAGATTCTTCATGTATGAAGTCCATTCTAAATGTTAAGGACATTATCTCTAACATCTGGTAGGTTCCTATGACCAAAGGAACCAGATGTGTGTGTAAGAGCCAAAGAAAGCAGTTGTTCAAAATGCTTGCATGGTGTTTATTCTTATGAATATAATGAAGGTTGTTTACTCAAACTTGATATAACTATAAATTCTAAGAGAGAATGGAACTCTTGTTCTATTACGAGAAGGAAAGTTATCTAAGCTCAGTGGTTGGTGGGTGTCTGGATTGTTGGAGTATCATCCAAACAGTTTAGGATGAGCTTTCAGTTGTTTTTGTCTTGAGTAATATGGAGCTGGTTGATCATGCCTTATTGGATCCAAGTGTGTTTACTCAAGGGAAGTCCTCCTCAAGCTTAGGTCCAGTAATGTGGTGTCCCCACATGATGAAACACTTGATTTTGTACAAGGGCTAAAAGTGCATAATTGAGCCTTTGAGGATTAGAAGAAGAAGACGTATTTGTGGTATGGTGTTGGTTCTATACTTTGTTGGTTGTAGTCTGCCCAAATACCTGTTAGAGATAATCTCCTCTTTAAGTGCAAAATATTGACGTCTGACACCTTAAAGTCAGACAAAAGGTCTGGTCGTATAGCTTCTTAAGGTGAGTATCATGCCAGTTACTACATGTGTTTATGGTATATAAGGGTGATCAACTGCTGGTGTGTACTCTTGTGTTCCCTACAAGAGGTGTACATGGATTGCTATGGATGTTGCATCCAAAACCATAGTAAATGACAAATCCGCGTGATAGAGATTGATGTCAGATCTGATGTTAGAACTCATCTCAAAAGTGTTGCTTCTTTAACCAAGTAAGTTTGTTTTGATAATGATGAAAATGGCTATCATAGATGAGCGTCATGAAGGTGAATCAGCTGGTGCCAGATGTGTGCAAAAGAAAGAGGTTATACTAAATATACTACCTTGTGTGAGAATGTAGCCTTATTCGACTAATGGTAAATACTTTGATGGGAGCTAAGTATTTGTCTATATCAGATGATAAATAATCTGACAAGAGATGAGTATGTTCCGAATGTGAGTATGAAAATCAATAATCTGAATTCTTTTGCTTTAGAGAAGGTGTGAGAGTTTATTGCTCACCATGATATTCAGAAGTGGCATGTTTTCATCATGGTGGAGTGTAGAGTTGAGTCACTGACCAAATCCAGTGTGGTCTATGGTGCGGGTATCTTTCATGACTTCCATTTATGATGAAGGGTCCAATTGTGCCTTTGTAGCTCAACCATTTGTGAGAATGGAGTTCTATCTGCAACATGTACCACTAAAGGAGGTTGTGAAGGAAGGAATGCGAGGAAATTTTTCCTTTGATGAGTTGGTGCATGTGACTGATTACAAATACCTTGACGAGAGATGGGTATATGTCTGATGTTTTTATGCAGAATTGAAGTCTGGACAAAGGTTGCATGGTCTCATAAACTTATGCTAGTACGCCTTTGATGATTGTTTGGTGTCAAGCAAAAATGTTTTGACATTGTGTTCAATTCATTTTCTGAACATGAATAAAGATAGTAGGCTTGTAATTAAGTGGGACGCATTGGGTTTTGGAGGATTGTGATTCTTACCCTGATCTATGTTCTACAGTGTGTCAGAGTTGTCCTTGTGTCTAGGGAATTGTCATACCCAAAATTTCTCATACCCTTATATCTTTTCATCTAGCTTATTGCATTTGCATTTGCATACTTACCATTAGGCCGTACTCATTGTTACACTAATGGGATCAAGGCTCCTAGGGTTTTCTTTTAACTCAAGACATCATGCAAACAATTTGTTGAGGCATTCACTTAATATATCAAGTATAAAGGGGATCCTCATCCACAAAGATCACTCATCAAGCACAAAAAAATTCATCTAGTCAAATTAGGGTTTTGAAGCTCTGTGATTGGTCAACTGAAGAAGACCATGGGGCGAGGGCTCAATGGTTGATATACCATCATCATAGCCATCTTATTATCATATGCGATATCTTTGTTCAAGAAGCTCTTCATCATGTTCCAAGGAATTAGGGTTTTGAGATTTGATAATCACCTCCTAACACAACCAGTCAAAATTAGGGTTTGAGCTAAAAACAAGATATCTATGATTCTTTGAGAAACATTTGATTCCATTCTTCTCAAAATTTTTCTAAGCACCTATAATTGAAAGATTGAGCATCAATTTTGATTGGAAGAGTTTCAATTGATCAATTGGGGGTAAAATAGGAATTTTGACAAAAGTCAACCAAAGTCAAAGTTGACCAAGTAAAGTTTTGGTCAACTAAGAGGCTAATACTCATGTTTTGATGTTTCATGGTTATTGGTGGAATAAAACCACAAGATTGGTTGATTTTGGAGTTAACTTGTAGAAGAAGTTATCTTATTAACTTAGAAAATTTTCTGTTATATTTTATTTAAGTGATGTATGGTGCTATCTTTGAAAAATCACAACTTCCTCATTTGTTATCTATTTTTGGAAAACTTTATATCCATGCAAACTTTGTCCTTGTGAGCTCATGTGGACAAAGTTATAGGTCATGCCTGCCAAATATGGAACTTTCATGCTCAATTTGAGGTCCTTTAAGCCTCCAAATTCAAATGTCATTAACATGAAAGTTGTGGGAAATCATTTTCCTTTTCCAAAAATTCAATGTTTGTGGGCTAATTCCAAATATTGAGTGATTTATGGAGTTTTGGCTAATAAGAATCATGTGTACCATTCTCACTTGCCAAGTTTAGCCATTTCTCTTTTCCCTGCAACCAAAGTGTTTTTCTCAGGCCCAAATGAATATAGGTCATGTACTGGTCATGTGGAACATGCCTAAACCAGCCATGCACCCTCATGCACACCATATGTACAATTTTTCTCAAAATAACCATAAATATCATTATGCTTATTGCTTACTCCACTCACCACCCTATGTGTTGTCCTTTTGCACACTCACTACTGACCATAAAATGCCCCCAAAATGCACAACTTGTGCAGCAAAAGGTGTACAAAATGCAGCTTGCCATTCTAACTCAATTTTCTTCCAAAACTCCCCATCTTGCCCTCTAACGGATCTCTATGCTAATTGACCACCCTACCCTCTTCCTAATGCTCTATATAACAAGTTCGTTCCTTTCATTCACATACACACACTCCTCATTTCGCAAATTCCAGATCTAAACATTTTTCTCCATTTTCAAAGTTTTCAAGAGTTTTCTTAATTCTCTTATACAATCTTCAATTTCTCACTCATTTCATAATCCTTGGAGCTAGTAGAAGAAGATCTCTGGGTTTATGATGTTTTGTAGCTCAAGAATTCGTGGATTTATTTTCAACTTGAGGTAAGTTATTTTGAACTTCAATCTCACTCACGCGAGTGTTTTAGAGTCTGTAAATCATGTTCATGCATCTTAGCTGGGCCAAAAAATAGGTTTGAGATGTTTGTTGGGTTTCATTCTGGATGAAATCATGATTTGAGGTTTTTGAGTTCTTGATGATTTGGCTTTTACCGTGACCTTGTTGTTCATATTTCTCCATGAAGCATGTTTCGTTTGTAAAAATTATTGATCCTATGTTGTTCTTTTATGTTTGGACTACAACTTTGGGGTTTGAATCGTGGAATTTCATGGACTAACAAGAGAGATATGGTGCTTTAAAAGTGACTTGAAAAATTGTAGGATAAAATCGTTTTAGGGTTTGTCTCAAGGTCAGGGACGAGCACATGTCTGCTTCTAATTTGATTATTGCTGTACCCCAATTTTCCCCCCAAAGATTCCTCTATCATCCCATACCATCACAACACAACTAGATCTCATTGGGGTTGGTTCTTCCTCTTTTTCTATCTCATATCTTTAAGTTTGTTCTTGAGGGATCTCCAAGCACCTTAGTTGTGTATTTTGTATATGTGTTGTTGACTAACTTCTAATCAAAGTATAAAAAGATATCTGTCTTTGTCTATATATTTGCGTTTTGTAGGTACCAAGTCAAAGCATCTAACAAATAAGGTTTTCTGGTAATATTTCCCTAAAATCTTTATTTACAAAGGAAAGTAATTAAACTTTTTCATTTTTTCACTGTACAATCGATTACTCTTAGAGTGCAATCGATTATACAAAGTGCATTTTGCATAAAATTTGAAAAAAACTCACTGCACAATCGATTGCTCCCCGTAGCGGTAGAAATGTTTAAGACTAATCCATTGAATTGACTAGACTCATACAGATCAAAATAAAAATCTCCACCGCGCTTTATTGTTTCCAAAGGAATGGGAAAAGAGCGAGTAATCCAAAAAGAGGGGGAAAGATTCTAGGTAAGGGGGTTGGTTATGCAAAGGAAAGGTATTAGCACCCTAAACATCTATGGTACTCCGCAGGAACCTCTTTGAAAAAATCTGTATATTTTGACTATAAAATGTTGTATAAAAAATAGACGGTGGAGGTGAGAAAAGAAGTATTTTTTATGATTTTTGCACCCTCCGCGGTTGCGAACCTTTAGTGCCTACATACCACCTTTCATGCAATAGGGGATCAGGGTACACGTAGTTCACCTTTAGAAATTTTTTAAAACACAAGTGTGTTGATTGATTTTAAGAGACAAGACATCATCGTCATTTTCTGTGTGGAAAACATACTTACTACCCACAATCATGAGAAAGGAGAATTTCCATCATCTCAAAGTGGAGGATATGGTTTGAATTTTAAAATCAACAATGCCTCACTCAACACCCAAGTGAAAAATATCTCACCTCACTACATATTGTAGAAGTATAGTTGTTTGCATCACTACAAGGATTGACAAGAGTCTAATATTTTGAGAAATGTTTAAAGTAAAAGCCAAAGTGGAAAAATGGTTTGAAATGAGATTGATTTACTTTTAGTCTACTCACAAAAAATGTCAAGGTATTATTAAGTTGATTGGAGTTTATTTATGAATATGTTTTGAAAATGCATGGACATAAGTCCAAGTTTATTATGAAAATGGTTCAAGTTTGAAAACAAGAAGAGTTTTTAAAAGGAGAAAGAAGATTTTTGAAATTAAAGAAGATGGGAGGAGAAGAAGAGACTATCCTAAAGCATAAGGTAAAAGATAAGGATAAAAACCATCTAACCAACAAGAAGCTAACTCTTGACATTATAGTCAAGATAAAATTCCCATTCTTTGGATTGAAACCAAGCAAGCAAACATACTAGACCTCTTGAGAGAACTAAACTTCAAGTGTATTAAGTCTTTACAAAAATTGGGCAGAGTAACGGCTGTATACGGATGAACTCCAGGTTACAAACAAAGTATGCAATCACAATAACCTGCACACAAAACAAACAAACAACCCAATGTATTGAGGTAAACCTCAAGAACTCTAGACAAAATATCAATTAAGGTCACAAGGTCTCCAACATATGCCAAGGTTTCTAATCCTAAGTCCAAGAAGTCCAATACTCCATAATGCCAAGGATAGTAACCAAATAGTCCAAGTATCATTAAAGTTTTTTATGGTTCATGTTGATTATTAGGTGTCTTAAAAAATAAAATAAAAAGCTCAAGTGAGCAAAATAAAAATGACAAGAAAGTAAATGCTCAAGGGAGCAAAGATGAAAATAGCATGAAATGTAAATGCTAAAGTAAATGGTGCATAAAGTAAAGAGCATAAAATAAAAACACAAAATAAAGTCAATTATTAGTAATTAGTGGTTAGTTGGATGACCATCTTGAACCTTGCATTTGGAACTCATTAGAGGATTGGTAGAACCAAAGCCTCCATACAACAAGTTGCATTTGCTTTTTGTCAAGTATATCATCCATTTTAGAATCCTAAAAAAGTAATATTTAATGATCAATGATGTTTAAGTGATCCGTGTTGACAAAAATTGATGAAGATCCATTAGAGGATTGGTAGAACCAAAGCCTCCACACAATGAATCTCAAGGTTATTGGATCAAAGAGATCAAATTAACATACTTGGGCTTGCAAACATAGGCTTGGGCCACGAATGATCATTTATTCGAATCGAGACAAAACTTAGCGCTATGTTAAGCAATCGTAAGTTGACTTATATAGAAGTCACACCTATTTTGAGGCTGATCAATAACAATCTATGCACCATTTGTTCTGAGACATGATATAGAGATCATGCTCCAATAACACTTAGTGAAATAAGAAAGGGGATGAGATCAAGAGGGAAAGGAAAATAATGAATAAACCACATTTGAACCAAAATTTAATCAAACTATTATTAAAATCTTCCATCCATATTTATGGAGTTAAACTCAACACCATGGATCCAATGATGTTAATAAAGTTCATGATTAAAATTTCAATCCAAGATCAGCCAGAAAATGTACAAAAATTAAATTGTAATTTTAAAATAAAAGAATAAGGGTTTAAAAAATGGTTAAAAATGAAAATAATAGAGAAAAAAGGAAATTATGTTCAAATTAATCAAGAAAAAATAAGTAAGACCATCAAAAAATCAGAAATGGACTCAAATATTATTATTAATTTTTTTGATAATTTTCTAAAGTCAGAAACTATTTTTTAAATTAAAAGTAATGAGTAAAATAAACCAAAAATGATAAAAAATAACAAAGTCAAAAATAAAAAATAAATGAGGTCACCAATATTTATCAAAATGTCATTGGATCCTTCCCTATTTTTTTCAGAAATAAAAAATTAATAAAAGTATTTTTAAACATTTAAAACAAATCAAATAAAGTGAAAAATTATAAAAAAATATCAAAACATAAAATAAAATCATGAAAAAATAAAAATCAGAAAGAGAAAAATCAAAAGTATTTTCCATAATTTTTTCATATTTTTTGGAGTTAAAATGAATTTTCTATGAATTTTTGAAACTTAAAACAATT